>VWZF01003842.1:1365378-1437382 GCA_013396755.1 Sclerurus mexicanus
AAATAGCGATGGCTATTCTCTTAGAAGGTCTGTAACACATGTGCAGTGGTACTTCATGTACTGCAAAGCAAAACTTCTTACCAAATGTGAAATCTAGTCTCTCTAATGTTGAGAGAGATATAAAAATTAATAGGGCAAGGAATGTAAGCCTGTGTTTTATTTTCAAGTAATAACTCCTATGAGTTATTTCTTTTTCTGCTCCTGCTTTGAACAGAAAAATGTTTTTGACACATATAATGCACTTATTTGAAGGAAATAACACCAGGCCCAGTGGGGTAGTGGAGCTACACTAATGCCACTTGGTAATCTAACTTATGATTTTTGATCCATGGGTGCCCTTTTTAAAAGTTGTTTTGATATTACTCTCCTACTTATTTGTCCACAGCACATATCCCTGGAAGAAATAGGATAGCAGAGATCTTACAGGGAATGTCTGAACTCCCTGGGAGAGCTGGTAAAGGAACGTGGCACATTACCTTCCAGGACTTTGACCAGAGCTGGTACAATCACTCCCTCACTATCATGGAAGGACACCTACCCTTATCCTAATTGACAAAAGGAAATAAGTGATCCATTGAAAAAGAAATAAAATTTGCTCACTCAGGAACATCATCTAATAATGCTATAATGAAAAAAAAACACAACTTCCAGCCAAAAACTCAGAGCAGGAAAATAAATCACAGCCTGTTTGGTCCAAAACTCTGTGCTCCTGACTTAAAATTTCTTAGCTGATAGATGGCTTTTGTTGCATCCCTTGAAGGCTAATGAAAAGGCTTGTTCCAGAGAAGGAAGCAAGTTTTTGAGTTAAGGTGCCCTTTTTACACTATGACTTGCTGGCAGTTTTCTCCTTACATATAACAGTTAAATTTCACAATTTTGGGTTGGTTTCATCATGTTTTTAAATTGTTAGGAGGATTGGGTTAGAGAACCCTTAGGCAAAGTTGAAATCTGCAAGTCTATGAGCCCTGATGGAGTGCATCCATAAGTACTGAAAGAGCTGGTGGACACCATAGCGAGGCCACTGACAATCATCTTTGAAAGTCCATGGTGATCAGGGGAGGTACTTGAGGACTGGAAGAAAGCAAATGTCACCCTAGTTTTCAGAAACAACAAGAAGGAGGACACAGGGAACTCACCAGTCACAGCCTCACCTCAGTGCCTGGTAAGGTGAAGGAGTGCCTCATTTAGGGGGCCATATCCATCCACATGGAAGACAAGAAGGTGATCAGGAGTAGTCAGGTAAATCATGCTTGACCAATCTGATTGCCTTCTATGAAGAGATGTGTACCTGGATGGATGAGAGGAGAACAGTGGATATTGTCTATCTTGACTTCAGCAGATTTTCGAGATTGTCTCACAACATCCTCATGAGCAAATTCAGGAAGTGTGGCCTGGAGGGTCATAATCAGGGTCTAGTTGGGAGCCGTAATTAGTGGTGTTGTGCAAGGTTCAATACTGGACCCAGTATTGTTTAACTTATTCATCAGTGACTTGGATGGAGGGGTAGGTGCCTCCTCAACAAGTTCACTGATGGCACACAGCTGGGAGGAGTTGCTGCTGCCCCAGAGGCTGTGCAGCCCTTCAGAAGAACCTCGACAGCTTGGAGAATTGGGCAGAGCAGATCTGTCTGAGGTTCAACAATGGCAAATGCAGGGTCCTGCATCTGGAGAAGAATAACCCCATGTACCAATACAGGCTGGGGACTGACCAGCTGGAAAGCAGATCTGTGGAGAAGGACCTGCAGTCCTTGTGGACAACAAGCTGTCCATGAGCCAGCAGTGTGCCCTTGTGGCCAAGAGGGCCAATGGTATCCTGGGCTGCATTAGGAAGAGCATTGCCAGCAGGTCGAGGGAGGTGACCCTGCCCTCCTACTGAGCCCTGGTGAGGCCCCATCTGGAGTGCTGTGTCCAGTTCTGGGCTCCTCAGTACAGGAGAGACGTGTTGCTCCTGAAACGGGTGCAGCGGAGGGCAGCCAAGATGATTAGGGGACTGGAACATTTCTCTTATGAAGAAAGGCTGAGGGAGCTGGGCCTGTTCAACCTCTGGAAGAGACAACTGACATAGGACTTCATCAATGTCTATAAGTATCTGAAGGGAGGGTGTCCAGAGGATGGAACCAGGCTCTTCTTGGTGGTGACAAGCAACAGGCCAAGAGGCAATGGACAGAAACTGAGGCACAGGAAGTTCCACCTGAATGTGAGGAAGAAGTTTACTGTGAGGGTGACTGAGCACTGGAATATATTGTCCAGAGAGGTCGTGGAGTCTCCTTCACTGGAGATATTTAAGACGCCTATTAAGCAGGTGAAAAAGCTACATCTGGTGTGGGTGCACTGATTCATGCTGGTGGCATGTGTGGGTCTGAAGATCCCTATTCTCTGAACCAGCCAGTTCTGTGGTGTAGCTCTGTGAGGAGTTCCTGGAGAGGAAGATGAAAATTGCTCTCTGTACCCCAAATCTGGGCAGCTCCTATTAGTATTGCCAGGCCTGTGAGATAGATTATGCCTTGAATGCAACCTGAGGTATGTTTCTCAGTTAAATAATTTCAGAGCATATAAGGATGGAAAGGATCATTGGATTATTTAGAACAAAATGTATATTTTAGGCCAACTAATTTAAAACTGTACCAATCTTCAGAAACTTGATAAAGACCCAGACTGGAGCATGCTGGTCTTCAGGAGATCCTGTGGCTTGTGCCACAGGAGTAGCTAAAACAAAGATGCTTAGACACCTTCATTGTCTTTAATACCTGGATATCATAGATGGATGCTTCTTTTTTTTCACAACAGAGGAGATTGATCCTGTTCCTGTGCCGTGCTTCTTGAAATGCTGAATGTTTAGGTCCCATATGCCTGTACTGCAACACTTGCTTACATTGAGAAGAAATATTGCAAAAAAAAGGGGAACAATTACTGAGGGTCAGTGGAAGTGTGGACAGTGCAACTGCTCCTGTCTTTCAGAAAGTCACACAGATTTTTGTCTTCACTCTTTCTTAGTGAACTGGACTACCACGATGCTGCAAGTGTCAATGATAGATGCCAAAAGATATGTGACCAATGGGACAGCCTGGGAACACTCACTCAGAAAAGGAGAGAGGCACTGGAGGTAAACCACGTAACAACGATCAGCTGAGGCAGGGAGGGGGAAACGAACCACTTATTTCAGATCTGGAAATGGTGCCAATGAGCATCCATTTTGGAATCAAGACCCTTTCCTCAGATCTTCATTTCATTTTGGTGTGATTTCATTTGCAAACAGATTGGATTGCTCAGAGCAGACCTGACAGTACTCAGCTGCCAGGGACAGTTCTAAAGCAGCAAAAAGTGGCATGTGGTTTGTAGCACCACTCTGTGGGAATCCAATGTCCAGCAGGGCTAACAAAAGCCACTGGTTTTGTACCTTTTCGTCCTTGTCTGAGTTTGTAGTCTTTCATATTTATCTGGCCAGCAGTGGGTTAATTTTTTAGTAGCGAGTATTCCAAAGCACTGAGTTACTTTCCAAAACCTTGTTTCTTAGGCAAAGAGGAAGTCGCACACATGTATTGCTAAGGTGGAAAATGTGTAACTCTTCCTTTTTGTAAAAAAATTCCTTTTACAAGAAATTACTAAATTTACTAAATCAAGAAGAGCACATTTTAATTCATTTGCAGATAGATCCCAATAACAAAAATACTTAAAATATCAATAGTTATACTTCAAAGGCATATGCTCACCCCTTTTAATGTTTTAGATATGAGAGTATCTTTACTGCAATTAGTCCTGTTGCCTTGAGTGGAAGTCCTCAAAGCAGGTGGTGATATCAGTCAATGCTTTTCAAAAGACGAGGCATGACTTTGTGCATGGGTGAGTATGTGTGTTGTGTGGAGCTAGATTTTGCCAAGTAACAAAGGAATGTACTTTTCCCAACCTGTACAGAGGACAGAGAAATTGCTTGAAACAATCGATCAGCTTCACCTGGAGTTTGCCAAAAGAGCCGCTCCTTTCAACAACTGGATGGAAGGTGCTATGGAAGACCTACAGGACATGTTTATTGTTCACAGCATAGAGGAAATTCAGGTAAACGGTTGTCATGTTTTTTTTGCTTAAAGTCATAGGGAAAACAAGGAAGGAAGATTTTCCTTCTGGGAGAGTAGAACACTTGTAAGAAAAAAGCCCCACATCTGTCTTGACATTTTCTTTGTGATAGGCCATGTATTCTCTATTATAAGTAGGGTTTTTTGTTGGTATGAAAGCATATTCCAGAGGTCATGGAAGAAGCAATGGTCCTGATAAAGTCAATGAGGGCTGTTTCATGAATGTATCTAAATGTATTACTTCCTGTATCTACAGATATATGTAGACAGGTATTTGAGAAGCTGAGAGAGGAGCTGTGCTTATTTACAGCAGATCTTCCAGATATTGTTCCAGATATTGTTCCAGATATAAGTGTTAAAGTTTTCATGCTTTCCCTCTCTGTTTCTGATTTTAGAGTTTAATTTCTGCACATGATCAATTTAAAGCGACCTTGCCAGAGGCAGATGGTGAAAGACAGGCCATACTGTCGATTCAGAATGAAGTTGAAAAAGTTATCCAGAGTTACAGCATGAGAATAAGTGCAACCAATCCTTACAGCACTGTTACTGTCGACGAGATTCGCAGCAAGTGGGAAAAGGTAATGTATGCTAAATACATAAAGGACATTGTAACACAGTGTTCTAGTTTAGGAATGCTGAGAATATTCAGAGAACTTTAAAATAAATTTCTCAATTATTCGAGATCATCAGCTGCCAGAATGAACTTTCTACAGAACCTTATGCTCTCCCTTATGTTTGCCAGGATCACTTCACAATATCCCTTGCTCCTGTCACTCAATATTACCTATGTCCTCTTTGGCTTTTGGCAGGGCAAGAGAACCATGTGTTGGGGCTAATGCAGAGCTGGTGGCTGGCCAGGGGGTGCTGTTAAAAGAACAGAAAATGATTGTATTCTTTCTCTTAGTATGAACAGTAGTTTGTGTGTCTCTTCTACCCAGATGCTGCTTTTCACAAATATTGTATAAAATTAGCATTTTTTTGACCATTAATGTTCTGTCCAATTAGATTGAAATTGGCATTGGCAATTGAAAATTACTGGAGAGGGATTAAAGAGAGGCTCCAAGAGCAATCACACAAACTTTATTTAATTAGGAACCAAGACAGATAATATGCTGAAGGTAAATTATTGGGTAGAATATAGAATTACATAAACTTACATAGACAAGAACACACCCTCAGTGGGTTATAAAAACCAAGCAGTAAGGTTGACTAAGGTTGGAATCTCCCTGGGCAATTCAGAAGGGTAATCCAAGCAAAGGCATTTACAATGAATTAGAAACCCTCAGATACACATGATGGACAGAACATGTGTCATGCTATCCTATCATAATGGCTGTGCTCAAATGAAATGTTTTGCACTGGCTGTTCTTAGAACAATTGAAAAATCAGCCATATTTAAAAAAAAACACAAACCCCAAAGTAACTGCTCTAACAACAGTTCAAGTGAAATAATTGTCTTAAACTTGAACCCAGCTAGAGGTGAGAATTTCTTCTCTCTCCATGTCAGTCTCTCTGGTCAGACTACCCAAGACCATGTTACCAATTTCTTATGTTAGCAAAGAATTCGTAGAGAAAATAGTGATCATGATTCTGGCTTGTTCTTCTGATACTGACCTTCAAATCGATAACAAAAATCAGTCACTGCAGATTTATTTGTTCCATTTATTTTTAAACTACTCACATTGAGTACTTTGCCACTGTAACAGGTGAAGCAGCTGGTGCCTCAGAGGGATCAATCCTTGCAGGAGGAATTGGCCCGCCAGCACGCCAACGAGCGCCTGCGTCGCCAGTTTGCTGCTCAGGCCAATGTCATTGGGCCATGGATCCAGACCAAGATGGAAGTGAGTGTCAGACCCTCACACAAAGGCTGATGAACAAAGTGGCTTACAGTATTTTATCTCTACTTTATATACAGGCCAACAGCAAAGTCCATGAGAGTTTACCAGGTGTTTGATCCTGAACAGTTTAGCACCTGTTAAGATGATTTTTTAAAAATGTGGAAGACTGTAGAAGTGGTACCTGCATGGTGAGCAGGAGATTGAGCTTTGAAAAATCACTAAATAATTACTGTTTAGCTGCTGCTCTTTGTATAAAAGGTACCAGGATCACTGGGGTCTCAATACTATTTCCAGATATAAATGTGCCACATTTCTACTGAAATGTGTTTTCTGTGGTAAAATTTCTCATCTCCACTGTATGAAAATTTTATTACTATTGCTTCTTAGTATGAAAATACAGTGTATTTATGCTAAAGTTGGTCAAATCAACAAATGTGAACCTTAGATTTCACGTAACTTGGGGGTGTGTTTGTTTCTTCTGACAGGAAATTGCCCGCAGTTCTATTGAAATGACAGGGCCTTTGGAGGACCAGATGAATCAGCTGAAGCAATATGAGCATAATATCATTAATTATAAACACAACATTGACAAACTGGAAGGAGATCATCAGCTTATACAAGAAGCCTTGGTGTTTGACAACAAGCACACCAACTATACTATGGAGGTAGCCATTTACTCCCTTTTGCATTTGTTAGTTTATTCTGCCCTCTTCTGCTGTGTAACCACTTTTCCTGATCTGAAGATACTGTCACAAATAATGGAACTTGGCAGGTTTTCTGATAATCGCATAAGACTTCTTTTATTTTCATTTATTTTCACTTTCAGTGAAGAAGTACCCATTTAGAAACAAGTTCTGCATTTTTCTGAAGGCCATATTTATTTTTAATGATCCCTGGTAATAATACAGAGTTAGTGGTATGGAAAAGGTATCACATAAATACTTAGAGCTGACTCTTTTCTTATTGTACTTTTTGTACTCTTAGAAGAATATATTTGATTCTGTAATAAATCAGTATTTTCTCTCTCATAGCACATCCGTGTTGGATGGGAGCTTCTACTTACCACCATTGCTCGAACTATCAACGAGGTTGAGACTCAGATCCTCACAAGAGATGCCAAGGGTATCACTCAGGAACAAATGAATGACTTCAGAGCATCATTCAATCATTTTGACAGGGTACAGTACTCCTGCTTTTTCTCAACTAGCAATAGTTATTCTTCCTGAAAGTGAGTTTCTTTCCATTCCAAATGTAAGCCTTTTTAAAAAACTGCAAATGCAGTAGTAATGGATTCTTTTCAAAAGTGAAAAAAAGATCAGTTAAGAAAGAATTTATAGTCTTATAAAGTCATGGAATGGCTTGGGTTGGAAGGGACCTTAAAGATCATGTAGTTCCACCCCACCATGGACAGGGCTGCCACTCACCAAATCAGGTTGCTCAAGGACCCACACAACCTAACAGCATTGTACAGATAAATTAAAGTTTAATCTTTACTTTTTAAATGTAATGCAGAATTATATTTCTGCTAATATGGTTTAGTATTTGTTCAAATAACAACTGGAACTGAATAAATCTGTGTGTTTAGGAAAATAACATCCCCCTTTATTTTAAGACAGTGAAGCATGTTCTATGCACTTGCTGTTTGCTTTCATCTCATTAAATTTAGCTGTAATCTGGATTACAGTTTTTTTTTACTTTGAATTACAACGTGCCTCCCTAGAAATATATTTGTAGGAAACACTGTTGGGGCACTGATAGCTGTCCAGGAAAATCCTTTATTTTTCTGGCTGCATGTGGGAAATAAGAGGCTGTTATTTTTTTTTTTTTCAGTTATCTAAATATTGGCAAATAAAAAATTAGGAAGGAAAACACTACTGTGAAGAAACTTAACTCACCTCAATTTGCTATTCAGTATCATGGACAGAGAGTTAAAAAGAGAACTACTAATAGACACAACAGAAAAATACATGCAGATAGGGATCTGACATTGCCACCTGGAGAACAACCTGTACGTGAGTTAGCTCTGATGGCTCTGTGCTCACATGAACCTACCTTCAAAAGCAAGTTCACAGTTCAGGTACTGAAAAAAGGTTACCATAATGCAACACCAGGCAGTTGTCTTTTTACCAGTACAGATTGCTGCACTTAGCAGTCTGTGCATAACTCTTGACTTATATTCTGTTACCACATGAGTCAGCTTCTCTGAATCATTTCAGCCTATACCAAAATGCCACTTTCTTTTCAATGACATCCTATTTTCTCCAGCTCTACTCAAACTGGTTACCCATACCTGCACTGGCATTTGGTATCCATTGGATACTGAAAGTCACAGTTTGCTAAATATTCTTTAGAATACCCTTAACTGTTTAGAAAGAAGAACAGAATTGCCAAACCTCTGCTTTCTCAAGAACCACACAAGCATAGGGAAGTTACATAGGAACCAGGAACAGTTGTTACAGAAAAATTTTGATGTGATCCTAGTGCAGCATAATTCTTTTTTGTATTTTCTGAGAAAGCAGAAGATAACATCAGAGAAACAGAGATAAATTTCCTGGGGTGGGAAGAAATAGCATACTAAATGGCTTTCCCACTGCACTGGAGCAGATAAGCCAGCAATTAGAGCTGTTAGAAGTAGACAGAGTACCAGGCCTGGATAAATCACATGCCAGTATTTGAGAGACCAGGGGAAACCAGGGACTTTGCACAGAGATTTGACAGCTCCCTGAAAATAAGGAAGCAAGGTGATTGAATCCTGGTGTATCTTACACTGGATGGCCATTTCCAGGATTACTGTACCTTGGTAGTTCATAGATGAGTTCTCTGCCACACTCGCAGTAAGGCTGGTTCAGTGGCTGAGGAGATACTATGATCATCTCTTGGTGCCTCAGAATGTCTTGAAGGGAAAAGCTAAATCCTACCCCAACCAGCCCTACTGTTACGGATTTGCAGATACAGTAAGCCTCTGAGATACCAAAAGATCCAACAAAGCAATGCCTTCGGAAAGGCTCTATGCCTTGGAAGAGTGTGGTTATGTCACACAGTTGCTGGCACACTGAAGATGGGCTATGGCAATAACGTGTAACATAAAATTGCTTCCCAGTGCCTAGATTCTTACTTATCCCTGACTGTTTTCTTTCCTCAGGCTATAATGAGTCATGGCTTCAGGCTGTGCTCCTTCTGCCCTGGCTTCGGTTGCAGGAAGCCTGAATGGCCAGGTCAGAGGTGTAAGGAGACAGATGATTGATGTGTCATTTATCCTCATTTGTTTCTATGGCCTTAACAACCTGGGCCTGGACTGCAAGTTTAGCTGTCAACCTTGCCTTCCCCCATAACAAAAATAATCCAATGGCCTTCAAAGAGAGGTCTGGAAGGGTTGCATAAGGGAAGGACCATTTTGCAAATGCCTTCTTTAGTCTGCTCCTTCCCTCAGCATCAGACATGGGAAAGTGGTCTAGGAGGACTTTTGACTTCATGTTCTCTGTAGCAAAATGCAAGTTAAAGAAAGGAAGAAGGTAAGATCTAAAACCAGTCAGCCACCAAATCAGGCTTTCTGCAGGGGACAGATAGTGGAAACACGGATAAAAGAGAAGCTTATACAGATTAAATTACACTGTTACTTAATGGGCAGATGCAACTCAATCTACACAGGCTAGGAGACACTGAACAAACATGTTTGAGAAAGGCAGGCTTGTTTTTTATTTTTCTATCTTTCCTATGTCCTTGCACACATGAGTATTTAGTGTTGGTGAATAAAGGAAACTCAGAGTGCTTTAGAGTTAAGTCAGTGTACACAAAATAACAAAGACTTTAAACTTGGAATTTAGGGAAGGCAGTAATGGATTCTTTTATGGCCTTGCTTTCCTGAAATAGAAATAAAGATTAAGCTGGATTGTCTGAATGCAAGTACAAACATGAAAAATACTGTCTGCTTCAGGTCTGATGGAATTAACAGTATATGTAAAAATTTTGTTGCACTTAGCAACATTTCTGAATGCCTGATACAGTTTAAAAAATACACTGAACAAATTGGACTGCTGTCCACAATGATGAATAGCCTGAGAGGATCCCAAAAATTAATACTGTCGCTGACAAGGAGGCTTTAAATACCTAAGCACAACAGAATCACTCATGCATGCTATAGCTCTGACTTCTGTGGCATTTCTCCAATTTAAGACATTTCTTAATGTCTGACTCTGTCTGTGTTGAGCACGTCAGCAAAGTACTAATATGCAGAGTAGCTCCTGTTCCAATTTTAAAGAATGTTTTTTGGTATACATAAAGCTAACAATGTTTTGTAGAGTGCTTCTAGAAACAACTTCCTTTGCTTATAAATCTGAGGAAGGAACCCCTATCTTCCTCTCCAGGAAGAATATATTAAAAAAGTAAAAATCTTACAGCTCATAATCCATTACATGGCTTAATTCTGGAGTTGTTAATCCTTTGAAAGGGAGCTAGATAATTGAGTGAATAGTTTTAAGTGGCTTCTACATCTTAAATATTTTAAAGAAAACTATTCAGCATTTTACAACCTCTTTTCTGGGGGGAGGGGTAGCTACATGTCCCTGATTCTCAAACTGCCATGAATAAGTGGGCACCACGCACGTAAGAATTACAAAGGCAGGAAGAGTTGTGTCTCTTTCAGTGCATCTACCAGCAGAGATGTGCTGGCACATAAAGCTTTATAAGTCACCCTTGTAAAGGCAAGTGGTAAATATTCTCTGTCCCTTGGGTCAAGGGGGCAGCCCTCTTGTGTTTCCAACAGGCAGGTATGCATGAGGGTACCCCTGGGGTTATTCCTGACTATGCTGCTGCTTTCCCACTACTCCTTGCTGCAGGCTGTGCCTGAGGGTACAGTCTAGTTGTAGGTATAAATATAAATCTTTAGCAATGCTGCTATATTGCCTTCCTTACTGTGACTGCATAGAGGAAAAAAAAGAGAAAGTGGGACACAATGTCTGAATCAGAGAAGCAGTTTAGAAGTGTTCAAAATGGTGCATAGCTGAATAATGGTATGCAGCCAAATTGGGACACCGCGCAGACACGTTGTCAGTCACTGGTTTTGAAGTCTTTTTATGCAGGGATTCCTTTTTCAGATGGAGTATATTTAGTAAATTCTAAATAAGATTGCAAAGTATGTGATAAAATATCTGCAGCTGCTCTGCCTGCAATATCTTAATGGCTCCTAACATATTCTACTATTGATTTTTGTGCAAACTACAAATTTCAAGTAGGAGGGCTGCATGATGAACAATAGCATCATACCACCCTATATTTTACTAACAGAAAAACAACAGCTCCCTATTAAAGAAACCACATGTTCAGGCTTATGGAGGTCAATTAGTATTCAGGAAAATGAAGGACATATTTAAGAATGGATTAGTTTAACTCAGAAGCTCACTTGTTTTATAAGGCCAAATATAAATCACAAGGAGGAGGGAAAAGATTTCTGGGGACTAATAGTGAAACATGAGGGGAGTTTTCAGTGTTTTACTTTGTATTGGCAGGAAAAGATGAACAAGGCAAAGTTATTTATATGCTTTAAAAATTTGATTTCAGTGCCTAATGCTGGTCTGAAAACAATAACCATAAATACCATGAACAATTTCCAAATGAGAAAGCCTTTGCATGAGCTTGATCTGTGCCTTAATTACAAAACACCACTGAATCCCTTGAAACTCTGATATACTGCTAAGGCAAAGATGCCATTTTTAGGCCACATATGATGGAGATTAGAAAACTTCACTACAAGAGTATGAGAACCTGCTATAGCACTTGGCACAACTACCTGGACCATCACTAGGGAGTCCCACTTAACCAGATGACAGCTCTGAGCTCCAGCACAACCACTGCACTTCTCCACTGAAGAAAATGGTTTCTTGGTAGATGTGCCATCCTCTCACTCCCATCTGCCCTTCGCTGCTTCTTGCACTACTCTCGCTGCCCCGTGTGCCTGGTGAGGGAGCTCATGCACACACTGACCACCCACCCCTGGTGGAGACCGGTAGCTAACAGTCCTGTACCGACAACTGCTAGAGGAGATGGAGGACATGGTCTGGCTCTGAGCTCCCATTTTCATATCACCTTGTTTGCAGTCACACAGTAGTATCTTTGGCTTTAGAAATAAGGTAAATTAGAAATAGCTTCACCCCCGGTGTGACCTGCCATAGCCTGCCTTCGGGATGGTTTTTGACAGTTTTAAACCAGCCTAGATTAACATTTTCAGAATGATAAAATATTTTCAATGCTTTGTAGCAGGAATTATCCTATAAAATGGAAATATTAAAGGATAAAAACTTTACTGTGATTATGCCTTTTGACTAATGCTGCTCCAGATTTGTACCTTTTGCTTTTTTTCTCTTCATTGACTTCCCACTGTTATTTTTCATCTTCCCTTTATAGATCTGGTGGATGTTGACGCAGAGGGAATCAATAACAGCATGATATTTAAAAAATGCATGGTGTTATTAACTCACTAAAGCACCACTTCATCCTATTAGTATATTAAATAAGACAAGTGCATTTGTTAAAACTCCTATAATTTTACTTATGCATATCTATATAGAAAATTTAAAAAATAAATTATTCATCTAGCAGGCAAATATGTAGCAGACAGAAAAACTTGAATCTTTTCCAAAATGTCTGTAAAATCAATAGGGGTAATAATTTTTCATCTTAGAACATCTCTTTAATTGTATTTATATTAACTCAGTCTAAGGTACCCCTCTGATAGGACACATTGTGTATGAACAGGAAGAAAAAGACAACCCAGTCTGTTTTTAAGAAGTTAGTGTGAATTTCTCAGCCTGCAAAATAGAAAAAAAATTGGTTCAAAACAGTGTTCCAGTTTGATGGGGTGTTACTAGAAACCTTTAAACCTGGAATTCAATGGGCCTTTTTAAAAGTAGTTTTTCAAAGCAAAACTTGAATGTATAGATTATTAAAAAAGATAGATAACTGAAAATAAGTTGTCAATTATAAATTTATTTTGTACTTCTCTGAGATATGCATACTATGCTAAAGAATATTATCAGATCAAGAATGAAGTAACAATAATTGAGTGGGGAAAATGTGTTTTTCCCAGGTTCAGTGATATTTTTATTGCATCTCACATACAGTGCATGACAATAAAAAAGGAAGAAAGCAAATGGCAGTTCAATAGAATGAAAACTGCCTTGTCAGCAAAAATGTTTAAAAAAACCCCAAGCCCTGTGGAAGAAGCGGTTTTAACTCTTTAGCTGAAGTGAGGATCCTCTTCCACCATGAAAATACCAAAAGCATGAAACTGCAAAAACTGTACACTTTTTAGGTAACTCACTGCAATACGCTGACATACATGTCCATGAAATTCTGTAAAAATGTGATAATTAATATGAGAGTAGAATGTTCTTTACTAAATGACTAACCTGATCTGTGACTTTTCTTTCTTTCCTTTCACTTTCCCAAATGCATGACTTGTGATGGGATGCTAGGACGAGTCTCACAATCTGCAGTCTGATGAATTTAAAGCCTGCCTCATCAGTCTAGGACAGGTTGGAAATGACCTGCAGGTAGAGGAAACTGATATAATTCTGTTTTCAGACAGACCAAAATAATAATAGCCAAAGAGATTGTGTTTAAACGCCAGTCTATTGATCATAATGCTTTGGAAAGATCCTGCCTCTGGGAAGACAACTGTATTAGGTGGACTGTCACCATCACTTGGAGTTGTATTTTTCTATGCGGTTTTCATGCAATTTGTTTCTTTTAGTTGGTTTGAGATGTTTTATTTGTACCCTACTAGATACTTAAAGGAGCTCCTATGTTTCTTGCACTCAGACTTTTGCCAATTTTCCTTTCCTCGGTCTCAGTACAAGTTCTCTTATGCTCTCTCCAGATTTAGAATGACACAATTCTCTCCAAACCTTTGCATTATATCACAGCACAGAGGAGGTATTTACCTTCTTAACATTATGCTATTTAATGTTTACTCAGCTTTGAGTCCAGAATGTCACAGATGTGTTATTGGCTGGAAAATAAGCAACTTCATTTTATATAAGGTCTTCAACTGACCTCCTTCTAAGTCTTGTAAGTCTTGTCCTTTAAGCCAGTATGCATGTCTCGGCTGTAGTCCTGGTCTTGACAGCTGCAGTCAGAAGGAAAATCCCTGTACTTACTCCCATATATGAGCAGACAGCTCTCATAATGTACCTACCTTGGCCTTGGAGTGAACTATTTGACTATTTTTAACTATTCTTTCAGCCACTACAGATTCCATGCAGAACCTTTCAAAGACATTTCGTATCAGGGAGACAGCTTGAGCATCTCCTAAGTTTGACTAGTTTAGTAACAAACTTTTCTCCTTGCCCTTCTCTTTGTCTTCCTTGGTTGTGTTCTCTGTATTCTTGTCCCATTCATCTTCTCTTCTCCCTTATCTCTCCCCTGACCTTTCCTGATGTTACTTTTTGTGGTGAAAATGTCTGTTTCCTGTGTGTAATATGTTAGTTACTTCTTCCTCCTTTAAAACTGATGATGATTCTGGTGACCTGATCGGGCAACATCAATGAATACTGTTCATGCACTGGATCCAATATGCCAATGGTCTAAACTCGTCATTTCTCTGGAAATTGCCTTGGATTCTTCAAACCTTCCCTTCTATATTCCTTACGTTGTTTTGGTCAATAGAGGAAGAATGGATTGATGGACCATGATGATTTCAGAGCTTGCTTAATTTCAATGGGTTATGATTTGGTATGAGTTTTAAGAAACAGTGTCAACTGGTTCTGCTTACAGCTATAATGTTAACCACAGCATCACTAAAGCTTGTTAAAATAGAATACTAATCCAATTTACACTAGAGATACTACTTTCTTGTTTCTTTGTCTTTTCTCTAATCTCAAATGGTTAAAAGGGAAGGTAAAAGTAAAATTAGACACTTGAAATCCATATTCTATGGTCCACTGCATTGCTCTTTGAATTAAGGAAACTAAAAGTTGAAGCGAACAGTTTTTAAATTATTATTTTTTAAAAAATTTCTTCTTTTCTATCTGCATGACAGAGAATGAGTTTGATACTTCTTTTCTTCTCGCAAACTTGCTTTGAGAGTTGCATTTTCTTTGCTTCAATTATTTGTTCCAAAAATTTACTCCAAAATTCACCCTTTTTAATGGGTAAAACAAAAACATTATCCTTAGTTAAGCTGTCCCGTGTTTGGCATGAAATTTTCAGAATTGTTCCCCTTCTTAGTTCAGTGGGTCTGCAAGTACGCTGCTTCTTGGGCTATTGTTTCAACTCCCTGTGTGGTACCTAAATTACAATGGTTTTAGGATGAGGTGGAAAATGAAGTGTTAAATTAAAACAAGTTAAACAGGCATTGAAGGAGGGTGGGAGGGAGAGAAGATAGAGACAGTTAACTGAAAGGTATATACTCTGTATTTAGGACAAAGGATCCATTTTTCAAAAGCACAGTCCTTTTTACAAAAGAGGGGTGGGAATTTAAGATCCCAGATTTCATTGACTCTGATGTTGATGTTCCTAAGTTGGGAAAATGCTTTAAAGGGTCAGTAACCAGTGGTTCTGACTGGTTCTTGAGAGGCTTGGGCTGTTGGAGATGGATATTACGGTGACCATTTTTTTTTTTGTTTTGGATTCTGTGAAAGGGTGAAGCTGAGTTTGCCCGAATCATGTCTCTGGTTGATCCCAATGGGCAAGGAACCGTCACCTTCCAGTCCTTCATTGATTTCATGACCAGAGAAACAGCAGACACAGACACAGCTGAGCAAGTGATAGCTTCCTTCAGAATCCTGGCTTCAGATAAGGTCAGTCACCGTGATGCTGGCTGTAGGGATTCAATAGCTGTCCTGTTCAGCCCTTCTTATACAAGCCTTTTAGTAATAGTGAAGCTTTGCTTGAAGTGTGTAAGACTTCAGAGAAAGCATTTGTCTTTTCGTCTTTGTTTAGAACCGAGACTCTTACCCAAAATGGATACAGAATACAAGGCTTGGTCTGTGTATCCTCATATCACAGAGAGCCAACATAAAATTAGATATCTTAGACAAGACTTAGACAGTTGGTCTAAGGATGTGTTGTACATTTTGTTATTTCCACACAACATCCTTGATTAAAGGGGAACTTGTTCTGCCTTTCATGCTGTTGTCTGGATGTTTCAATGCAAAGTTTGGCCTTCTGGAACACAGCCTGGGTCAGTTGCACAAGACTCAACCTAATTTTGAGCCATGAGAGCTCATTCAACAGGGCGATGCAATGTGGTGTACCCCTATCCTAGGAGGAGCCAGAGAAGGAGGCCCTAGTTACAGGGTCTGTGGAGGAAGCTCCTGAATTTGGCATACTTTTCTCCCCACTGCCAGATCCACTGGTGAGTGGTGTATGAAGATGAAAGGGAGTATAATGGCAACACAAGAGCCTCTGGAAGAGTCAGGGCCATAAAACTGCCAAGAAGCTAATCCTGTGCTGTGGAGAAAGGAGAGATCACAGCACTACAGGTCTATTTGCCCAAGCTGGCTCTATTGATTTTCTCATTCTGGCTGTTTGTATTGATTTTGTGATCTCAGTTAATGTGGATCACATTTTGAATTCCAGACGTGTTCTCAGTAGCAATTCATGTGGAAGATGGTCTCAGAAAAAAAATGGTTTTCATTACATTGCTAATTTAAGCAATGTCAAGTCTGTTAACAGGGGGTATGCTTCATATCATAAATGCCAACCATTAAGAGCAATAATGCATCTTTCACTATACATATATTAGAACCTTGAACCTAACAGGAACCACCTGTCTCTTCTGTCACTGCAGAAGGGGCAGTAGTGCACTTCTGAGATACTGACTATGCAGGGATGAGCAGGGAATATGACTATGCAGGGAATAGCTGCCTACCCATGGCTGCACAGTGCTCCGTAGCTAATGTGCCCAGTCCCATATTCTGAGACTGCATTTTGACCTAATCAGTTTGTTGGTAGAGTTGTCCCCTTCAACTCATAATTAACATTGGAATTTACTAGGGAAAATACCCGGTCTCAGAAAAATAGGTAGGATATCCAAATTTATTAGTCACAGCTACAGACAATATACATAATTTTGTGTCTTTGAAGAATACATACTGAAGTTGTCAATCCTTTTCCCCCTCCCAGCCTTACATCCTGGCAGATGAGTTGCGTCGAGAGCTGCCTCCTGAGCAGGCTCAATACTGCATCAAGAGAATGCCTCCGTACACCGGCCCAGGCTCTGTTCCTGGGGCTCTGGATTACACCTCCTTCTCATCAGCACTCTATGGAGAGAGCGACCTCTGATTCTGTAACTGACCGTGTTCATGGTAGACACTAAAATTACCCACCGTATTGCCCAGAGTGCTTCTCAAAAGCTTTGACAAGCTGATTTAAAAACAAGTTTTACAAACACAGTAGGGTACCGTCAATGTCAAGTGCTAGTAACTAAAGTAACTGGTGTATATTGAAGTGCGCGCCACGCTAGATATCTGCCTTGTTGGTTTTAGGTTGTCTGTCCTATACAATGCTAGAAAAGATATTAAAATATATTAAAAAAATAACTTTGAAAATATCCATTCAGAAAATAGAATGCAAAACCTAAGAACATTGAAACTCACAAAATATTTCTCCATTTTCAAAATGTTTCAATGCCATATGCGCTTCTTTTACAATGTGCATAAAACTATGTTAGAAGTCATGCTTTTTTTCTTTCGTAGAGCTATATTATTTTCCTCCCATGATTTCTGATTTTGTATGCTTCTACTGGTGGAATTTAATAAAATATTAAAATGCAGTTTTTCAGGGAAGAACTATAACAACCAAGTAAACTACTTAACTACAAAAATGATCCAGAATGCCATGCTTTTGTCATAAAGAGTTGTAATATAGGGGGAAAAGCTGATTAAATTGCAGGTTTAGAGTTCTGTAAGCAGTATTTTTCTTTTAGGCCTTTAACTTTTACAGCTGAGGGAGTACAACTTTTATAATCAGAAATAATAAGGAAGCTAATTTCACGTGAACGGTTTTATTTTGAAACCCTCATTATTGTCTGTGTTGGACAGTCTTTGTTTTTCAGTATAAGAATGCATTATTTTATGTATTAGTGGGCAACATTCATCTCTATCCTGCATATTGAAAACTCCCATCTGAGCAAATGTAGTGTGGTTGTCTTGCAGCTTTAACTGTTCAGTGCTCAAAATTCAGTTTGTCTTGACTTCTACTGCGTCAGAGGCAGTTCTGTCTGCCTTCTGCTCCTGTGTGCTAGTTGTTTACTGTTCTTTTTCCATCTTGAGAAATGACAGAGAAGTAAAAGCAGTAACTTTTTTACTTGAATCCTACCGACACTGAGGAAATGCAATGTAATCAAAAAAACCATTTACCAATGGTGAAGCGAGCTGTGCAGCCCAGTGCTATTAAAGCAATGATGTGCCTATTAAATAAAGTCTGCTTTTCAAAACCTTATGAGACTCTCTCATTGTCAATTATCCAGTAGTTCCTTCTGAGAACTGGAAACATTTCTGAACATCAAAGGAGTTTTCAGATGCTAAAAGTTCAAAGAGGTATGTTATGCATTTCAATGTGTTGTTTACATAAAAAGCAGTCACTGTGTGCTGGAGGGACAAGTACGGTTTCCTGAAGAAAGATGGAGCTCCAAATGAGTGGGGGAGTTGCCATTTAGGTCACAAATGTCCATAGCTTGTTAGTCTCCAAGCTTAGATTGATTTCATTGAGACTTAGGCACTACTGCTTTTGAAGATGTTCACCTTAATTTTTCTGTCTCTCTCTTTTTCCTCATGTGCAAAAAAGAAGATGTTAAGTATGCAATGGTCTTTTCATTGGCCTTTGTTTGGAAATCTGTGAATGGCAAGCATTAAAAATCTGTGTGTGATTTCAATCCTAAAGCAGGCACCTCTGCAGCTAAGGTGCATGGGGTGGGAGCAATTTCAAAACAATCCCAGAGGAGAAAGGCAATGATCAAATACCTCTTCCTCCTCCACTTTCTCTTCAAAGGCCAGCAGAGGACTTACTAGGGCTAGGATCACATCTCCTACAGTGCATGTGCAGCCTTGCACACAGCCAGAAGCTGCTACTGCCACTGCTGATACTGACATGGGGCAGGGCTGTTCTGTTTCTGTGATGACAGGGCCTGTACAAACTAAGTCAGGAAGCTCTGCCTTAAAGCAATGCCATTTCCAGGCAAATGACTGCTGGACGGACTGAATCCTAGTAAAATTAACTCTGTATTTCTCTCATTCTCACAGTTCAATGCAACTGGAAGAATAAAATTGAGCTTCCAAACGTGACACAAAAGCAAAATCGCAGGGCTACAGGGAGAATTATGCTAGAAATTGTAACAGGATTTATAACTGACACCTCCAACAGCTGTTGTTCTCTACCTGTTAATTTTTACATTGTGGTATTATTCCAATTTCTGACAGTATTGAAGGGACCTCTAAACTCCCTCTTTAGCTAAATGTTCTGTTGATCAAAACATATGAGAGAGAATGTTATCAGCAGCAAGAGACAAAGACTTTTGCAAAGTCATTTTTTCAATCCTGTATCAGGTTTCTAATTTCTAAAGTAGAGTGAAAAAAACAGTATCAGAGAGCTGCAGGGATTAATTATCCACCCATACTTGCCTAAAAATGTCATACTATATTAATGTCTTTCATATAAAATGAAGAACTATCATAAAGTAATTGCTCCCATCAATAGAAGTAAATTGTGTTATTTTACCCTAAAGAGGGTAAACCTCAAGGTTCTTTAAAATATTCTATGGTCACGTTCTGGGGCTAGTTTTAAAGAGAGATTTCCTTTTCCTCTAAGGCTCCATTTTTAGTAGATCGCATTTGTATATTTCTGCACTCTTCACACTAGGAATCAATGTAGTGGCATTTTCTGTCTACACAATTCTGGCAGCAAAGCAGTTTTACTACAAAGAATTCCAGTAACTGAGTCCAGGGTAATATGAATGTGCCAATCACAGGGGCCAAATCAAGGCTCAAAAAGTGAAGGGTACAGCATTATTTTGATGATCATGTGAATGAAGGTTATAGAATAAATCACAACTAAAAAAGGTCAGTGAGGTTTTAAGTTGCATTAATGACTGTAATACAGATAATGTCTTCTGTGACTGTACATGGATACAACAGCTATTTGAAAAACTTCCTGCCAAGATAATCTTGATTTTATAGTAATAATTTTCAGACAGTGATTTTAGAAAGGTGCTGATGCAGGTAGAAATCTGCTGTCATCTCTGTGTTACCCTCATACCTTCTTTCTTTTGTACATAGAGTTTCTAGCTCTGCTTTTCTTACTCACTGACCACAAAAGGCTTGGATCAGAACTGCTCCTAGTGGCTTGTATTGTTACCAGAACATCCTGTTGTTCAGTTTCCCAGTTCTTGGAGGAGACCATGGTTCTTTATTCAGGTTGTTCATATTGTCTGTAGAGATTAGCCCAGACACAACGGTCTCAACGAAGGAGGAAAATAGTTCCTGTTAGCAGCTGAATTTGGAGGGTAAGCAGTTTCCTTTCTCAACTTAAATAGCTTGTGTTGAGAGTAATTCTGTAAGGAAGTAATTGTTTGATTATCGCTAGTATATGAACAGACCATTAGGAGTGTGTTTCCAGCATTGTAATGACATCAATATTTTTGGTGGGCTTCTGCAAACAGTTCCAGTAATATTTAAATGAGAAAATAATACCTGTTCATTACTGTGTCCCTCTTCCCCAAGTTTTACAGTTAACAACCTGTGCACTTATTTGCTTGTGCATCAATCTTCTGCTTATGTTCAGAGGGTATTTGATTTGAGAAGCCACTTCAGCAGTGTTAAGTCTGCATTATAGATAGCTGTTTTGTTAGTGTGTTCTGGTGAAATTCTACTTGTTTCAGACCTAATATTTTTATATAGGAAAACTGACTCTTCTAAGATGGATTTTATTTCATATTAGTCTTTTTTTAAAATATGTAATTCCTTTCTAATTTTAAGGCACGGTGTGGGCTGCCACCACAAAGGACAAGTCCATCTCCACTTATTCCATGATCCCATTTATTTATAAATAGAACAGTTCCCATGTCTGGTTACCATGCTGGCTGGGAATACATATCTAGGGTGCTTAGAATGGGAGATTATCCCCTGAGCAGCAGCCTGTATTTACGTTACCTTAAAGTGATTGTGTAACTGTGGAATTAGGGACCCGACCCCCCACTTTCACTGAAAATCCTTTATTATTTACAACAAAAGAACATTTATGTGCAGGCAACAAACCTTGAGCCAGTACGAGGAGTGCCACTTATTTCCCTCATTAATTAGGAATGATATAAGAAACAATAAGCCCAGTCTTTTCCATACATGAGCTTGACTAGGATTGCATATACTAATCTTTAGCAGAAAGTCCTCTGCCAATTTGCTAGGTTTTGGGAAACTTTATTAGCATTTGTAATACTGCTTTGCACCAATTTGATTATCAGCATATTGCTTTAATTACTTGGAAATCAAATATATTGGATGAATGTCCTGAGAGGATAAAAGTCCTGAGGCTATTTTAACACCCATCCATTCCTCATCTACTTGCACCTGGCTGTTCCGTTTCAAAACCTGGCTGTTTTATTTGGCCCCGACTCATGGAAACTTCCTTCCTTTCAGGACACCTGCTAATGCTTCAAGTGAAAAATGCCCTTGAATGCTGTTCTTGGGAGGAGTGGTTAACCCATGTGCTCGCCTGAGCTGGAACCTTCCAGGTGCATAAGGGATACTTGTGTCAGAAGTCCAGGTATAGAACAGCTCTCTTGGATCAAACACTGAAGGTTCTGTTTCAGGTTTTAGCTGGTCTGCTCATAAGACTAACAGAAAAGAAATGTTTGCATAAGTTGCCAGCCAGTCTGGCCTTGATTTGAATGGAACTGTCAAGATAGGCACACCAAATTAATATGATGAAAAAAAAAAAAAGCAGCACCATAGAAAAGCATAGAATGGCTGTATCAAACATCTTGTTCAGACTTGTATCCTGGTCTGACCATTACCAACAGGAGGAATAATGGAAAAATGTAAAAGCAAGACAGCGTGTGGCGATGTGTGCCCAAAAAGTCTCTGAGCTGCCAGTAATTTGTGAATCATGAACTTGTGGAACACTGCACACTGATGCCAAAAATTTAGTCTGTTTTTCTTGTGAAGTAATATCTCCTCTCAGAGCTCTTTTTGTATTCCTCTCAGTGGGACCTACTGCTATTGGATATGCTTGAAAAAAAGATTTACTGTTTGTTCTTTTATCTTTTTCAAACTGTTCCTCAAAGTCTTTTTGGATTCCCTGATTATCTGCTTACAGTTAACCTGCCAGAATTAATAACCTTATTTTCTTCATATGGACATGGTGCCAACTTTCTGAAGGATGTTTGCAAAATGCATGCAATGCAAGAGAGAGGAAATCCTAGGTCCCATGAAATAAGCCCCAGTCACATTTTAACAAACTCTTCAGCAAGCCTATTTAAATGAAAATCAGACACCCGGTAATGTTTGGTGTGTGCCCAGGTGAGTGTGATGAACGTGTACGGCAGACACAGTGCTGTCAGACACTACATCCCTGAGGTCCTATCTACTGCCACTGTCATTAAACCAAAGGCACAGAATTTAATATTGTGTGGCATGCTGAATAACAGCCTTGCTGTTATTTGTGCATCACCGAGGGACAACATTCCATGGCAGCTCTAACTTTTAGCTTTGCTATCTGCTAATGGGAGGTGACAAGGCTTGATTTGCCACAGCAAGCTGGCAAGCAGCACTACTGTCCAGCAAGCACTTTTGCCACTCAGAAACAATAGCTGTCTCATTATCTGAAGTGACTTGTGGAAGAAGGGGCTGAAATGTTAGTCTTTTGATCTGTAAATAAAAGTGCACAAGTATCATTACATTCTTTAGCCATTGTATTATATTCATTTTTTTCCCATTTTTAATTTGAATATAGTTGTATATGCACTTGTAAGAAGCTGAAATTATGCTTGTGGCAAATAGACAAATGTAAACTTCATATATATAAAAAGACAACACATTTTTTGACACTTTTCAGTCTTAACAATCGAACATTCTATCAATCAAACAAAACATTTCTATCAGCTATCTAAACTTAAGAAGACTGGTCCCAACAGCACTTCAAATTATATATTTTGATTGTGGTTGTGCAAAACCCTTCTTCCGTAAAAAATGAATAACTGGCTTTTTCATTTTATTTCAGCATGAAAACTTGAAAACATTCATTTATGATCCATCCCACTTGACTGCCCTGACACTGCCTCTTCTGGGAGCTTTGGCAGATTTTCTGTAAGACATTGTTTCTTCAAGCCAGACCACAAACCCAGCTGGCCCAGCTGGCTTTATTTGCAAAGGACAACCAGAATAGGTATAATGGAATAAATATTCTGCCAAAGTCCTTTTGGAATAGCTCCTTATGGGAATACCCTGCTCAGGGTCACTACCCACTTTTATAGTGGTGGCCTTTGAAGCATTGCTTTGCAGACAGGATTGCCTTTAGCAGTGGCCATTCCTTAGGCTTTTCTGAGGATGCACTTCCCTTCCTTCCAGCGCCACTGTCTCTCCGCAGATTACTTTCCCTTCTAACTCGGTCTCCAGCCCCTCTCTGTCATTGCCCTTTTCCTGCTTTCAACAACAGCCCTTTTGAGCTCAAATGTTTCCAACTGGAGATGTTGACTTAAATCTAGTTTAATGATCTCAGGGCTTCCTTGTATCAGATTTTAAAGGGAGACACTTTATTTCTGCTTGTTAAGAATGCAGTTGTTCTTCATTTGTACTAAGGCACTAAATGAAGTATTACTCCCTTTGTTTTTATTGAGTATCGTTCAGCTTTACCTGCTACTCCAGGAGTGCTTATCAGACCTTCAACACACAGGAGTGATAGTATGCCTCTCCAGCCACCAGCTGCATTTGTATACCCCACAAAAGTTTAAGATATAAACCACAGATCATTCCACCAGCACTTTCTGGCATCGAAATCCAGGTGCTTGGAGTGAGTTTAGCTCCCCACAGTGAAGAGGAAGAAGGAGGCTTAAGCCTGATTAATGTACTCCCCAGATCATACCCTCTTCATACCCTCCTGATGGCTTTGCCAGCTCCCAATGTACCTGCCTTGTCTGCATGTAGAGGTGCAAACAGGAGAGAAGGGGAGGACAATACACAGTATTTTCATGTGCCAGAATATACAGGGAGACTCAGACCTGGTTTCTCTTGCAGTCCTCTAATGGTACCTACAAGCTCAAGTCACTGATGTGAAGGGCTGTACAGTACATAAAGACTGCTCCTGATCCAAGAAACAGTTGGGAAATGCATTAGGAAAACGCTAACAGGATGTAGAAATGCTAATAGAGACATATAAGGACTTGTCATCCAATCTTAGACTGCTTAATATATTTTAGGCTTTACAAGTGTTAAGGCTTGACTAGACAAAAAAAAGAGATGCCAAGGGAAAAAAATCAAAGGGAATTACTGTAGACCATAGGCTACAAAAGAAACTTTTCACTTCCAGGTTGAAAACTTGACAAAAAATAAGACTTGAGTGGTGTAAGTAATCAACAGGGTGGGAATATTCAGCCTTTAGAATGATAAAGTACACCCTGAGAATATTTTTTTAAATGTAAATGTATATCACTGATAACTAAAGGACTCAGCCCTAGAGCAGTGTTCCCTGTCAGTGTCTCTTGCTCACGCTGTTGCTATGCCTGCATATGTAAGAGGCTGCTTCTTCCGCACAATTTAATTTCTGAAGCTTGGGTAAGATTTAGAACCAACACCACCTCTGAGTATTTCTTCATGCTTGTTCATTTCTTCATTCACACACAAGACTTTCAGCATTAAGGGTCTTTTCTGTCTGATATACCGTTATACCACTTGCAGATTTGTTTCATTTAATTTGTTGATTTGAAAACTATTTTCTTTATTTATAGTTACTATTTCCAGCAAAAGCAGTTCTCTTGAAGGGTTCATATTTTTGGACGTGGTTCCTTAAACTTGTTTCCTAGCTCATGTCTGGGACTTAAATCCTTGCTGCTGTCTCCTTGCTCCTGGCCTCACCAGCTTCCTCCTCCCCTCTTGGTTTCTGCTCTTCTGCCTAGAATGAACTGAATGCATGGGAGGTGATAACATTGCTCAAACCCCTCTGAAGAACAAGGAGATGGTGACTGCCAATAGAAGGGGTAGGAAAAATGTCACTGCTATGCATGTGATCATATGCCGTTTCCAGAGAGTGTTGAAACCTAGGGGGTTAGACTTTAAAACAAACTCAATGAACAGTGCAGTTTCAAAGTCCTTTAAAGGAAAGAGAATTGCCTATAAAACATGCTTTTCTAACAGATTGTTGATAACATACAGGACTGTTTGTATGTGTAAATTAAAGAAAGCTGAGGGTCTTTCAAGGTATTTTACACAGAAGGATTCCCTATGCACTTGCAGAAGAGTCTTACAAGGTTTGCTGTTCAAGGGATATAACAGAGGCCGCTCACTCCCTGGGACAGAGTCATGCCTGATAGCCAGAGGCACTGCTGGAAGCTGTCCAGGGCCACTCACACATCATATGACCTGCACATGTCCCTCTTCTCTGCCCCACTGTGCTGTGTCTGCACTACCAGGATGCAGATGGCTGCAGTACTTGGCTATCCCTGTACTTTTCATTGTCCACCTTTCCAAGTTGGCCAAACCTTCTACTATCCTCCTTATTAGACACATTTTCATTGGTCTCAAGCTGTGTTGAACACAAACTGATGTGCTTGCCAGGAGGAGTTAATCCCATTTATAGTGCACAAGCAGCAAAAGTATGCCTAGGGCTTGTGGTCTGACAGTCCCCCTCAACTGCTTGTGTCTGTACCTCCAAGCTCATCTATCTACTGGTATGGCCCTAAGAACACTACCAGGCTCCAACTGTTCTCAGCAGCTACATATCAGATCTCCACCCCTGCACCTCTCACCCATTAGCATTTAGATCAGGCCCTTATTCTTGTTCCTCTCTTGAGTTATGTAGTATGTACTCATTGCCTAATCTACAATCTTGTGCCTGTGGATTGTTTAGTGGTCACTGGACTGTGGGCTGAACCTGGTAGCATTGCTTGACCTGCTCTTCTGTTTTGGATAAGGCATGATTGCCTCATTGCCTGTGAGGTTACTGTTCCTGCCTGCCTTGCCGTGACCCTCACACCTAGTCTGTCACTGAGGCTTTTCAGTTATCCTTCACGGAGACCTGCAGCCTTGACTGGTTTTTGAGGCACAGTCTGTTGGGTGTAGAACTTCATAAATGGCCTGCTCTAGCCCCTCAGCTTGTATATGTCTGGCAACACAAACTGGAAGCTCTGTCAACAAGAAAGAGAACAGGAGGTACCTTCAGAAACCTGTTTCTGTAATGACTCCGGACTGATCCAGGGCAGATGCTGTCCTGCCCAGGGCAGGGGCAGTGCAAGTCAGACTTCACTCAGCTGCTCTGATGGGGAGAAAACTCTCTGAGCTCAATGTTGAGCAGGTTTTCCTGGGTGCAGACATTTATCTATACATGACTTGGCCTTTTTTTTCTGAGTTCCCATGCTGCCATGGCACAGCTGGCAAGCCTGCAGTGGTTCTTATCCTCTCTTCTGTGAATTTGATGTGGGTGCCTGAAAGGTGCATACTAAAGGTTGCAAAATTTTATAATCATATTAAATAAATATAAAATATTTACAGGAACAAACTTGTAACTAATTGAATGCGGTTGACACAGTTTACCAGCAGTGCAGATAAGCTGCAAGACTACCCTAATTGAATTCCCAGTCCTCTCATGCCTGTGTTTCAGCCCTTCTAGGCATTTATACACTTTTTTCATCAACACAGATATTCTAAAGTGATGCAAAAGGTTATATTCAGTTCACTCTAGTGTGTTTGTTTTCACTGTGATGGAGACTTTGGGCTTTTATTTTAAAGCAGTGAAATATTCCTCTGAGCTGCAGATCTTAAGCAGGCTATTTTGGCATTTGGAGTGTGCTTAGAATTATTCTTGAAACATTCAACTTTCTTTTGGTTTCTGGTAATGTTTTGACTCCAGAAGAAAAGTGTTAAGATTATAATTTGACTTAAAAGGATCAGATAATTTGTACTTGCATCACAAAAAAAAATCATCCTCTAAGTTGTGGGGCTACAAAATTATTAAGAAGAAATAGTAATTCTTAAGCTTAGAGGAAGTTCTGAAAATAAAATAAAAAACAAGTAGTGTAACTCAGTCATCTGAAGAAAGGGCAAGAATCCAGCTGCAGCAAAACAGCACAAGTGGTAAGTAACCTTACAGAACAGTGTTCAAGAGCTGTGCTCTGAAATCAGATTAATCTGTTTTCTCATTCAGACTTCAGCATGGAGTTGTGAATGCTTTGCTTGGATATAATCCTCTAAAATATGACTGTTCTTTAGTAACATGAATAATCCCACTGTTTTTGTTAAAATAAGGATTATTTATGTGACTAATCCATAAGAACTGCACCCTCAGGAATAAACAGATAATATGGGAATGAAAGGCATACTTTTGTAATTAATATTATGGAGGTATTTGAAACACAACCCCAAAAGCTGAAAGAGTTGGCTAAACCCCTATGTTTGATCTGACACACACGTAAGGTAAGTATGCTATTTAAATACATGGGTGTGCAAGTAGAGTAACAAACTAGTGAAAAAGATCCTTGGCACTGAAAAAAGAATCAAAATATGAATATGGCTTTGTTTGCTTCAAACACTACCTGGTTTTAAAAGATCTGTGAGTTTAGCTGTGTGTGTATGGGGAGCTGGCGAAAGCAGTAATTTGAAAAGACCTTCAAATATGCTTGAAATACCAGAACTTGATCTGACTTCAAGATTTTTAGTTTCTTTTACTAGGGATATTAATTCGGTTTTCATCTTGTTACAATTAGGAAGAAATTAGCTTCACTGAACTACCACTTATTACTACCTTCAGAAATACAGATTCTCACCACGATGATAAATGTTTGTATGAGTGACACCATATCTTCACCTGATGTTTAAATAGGATTCATTTCCAACAGTGCTAAAGTCAAGTTTTTCATACATGGGAGTAATGGCACCTCTGTGTTCTCCCTCGCTTTACTCCATTGCTCCCAACTCTGAGCTGCTCCTGGTGTTGTTCTAAATGTATTAGAGGGAACGCTATTTTGACAGCCTAATTTAGCAAAATAAGAACAATGCTCCATACAAGAAAGCAAAAGCATGTTTCAAGCTTAAGGGCATGCTCACTGCAAATCCTTGAATGTTTTCTGCAAACATACCATGTATTAGAGCTTCTCAAAGAAACAGCTCAAAAATTTTGGTAACTGCAGGTGTGTGTCAGCCTCAGGATAGGGATATGCTCCCGGACTCCCAGCACTATGCACTACTGTCAGCATTGAAACTAAACCAAGAAAAGGGACCTGAGATTCTCTAACACTGCAAAACAGATTAAGGCTGAAGTTCTGTGTTGATACTTCTTTGTCAGACTGACTGGTTTGATGAATGCTACCTTTAACCACTTATTCCTCTTCCCTTAACCTTCTGAATGTATCTTGCCTTGGTTGTGCTCATTCAGTTGTTTGTACAACTCCAGTTTCTCCATCAGATTAAACTCGGTCTGAGGCTGGGTAGTTGCTGCCCTCCCTGTTCCTGCTTCTATGTCACCTCTGGAGACCATTCCGATGCAGATGAACTGGATCAGAGACCTGTTTCGACTGAAAACTGACTCTTAGAGAAGAACTGTGCTCGAGGGCTAGCACCCTCACATGGAAAAGGATGGAAATAGGAAGATGGCACAGGGCGGAATTTGGAACTGACTTTTCACAGCACCGCACAGCCAAACTGGCTCAATCAGGTTGTGAACTTGCAAAAGAAATGGGATATGTGAAATGATCCTTTTCAAAAGCACCTTCAAATTTTCAGCCTTTTTTTTCCCCCCACTGACCTACTTTGCAGCAGTTACACAAACAACTGCATCAGCACACACAAGGACGTGCTGAGCTGTGGTACAAAGATCTGCTGCCACAAAGCAACTGTGGAGACAGTGAGCTTTTTAACCTGAATAGCTGCCAGAGGAAATTTTCATAGTGTTATGTGGGATGACAAAAAGTTTGGAAGCTGTCCAAAGGTCAAGCCAAGAAATACGTACGCTAAAATCTCGTAATGAGTGGTTCTCAAAAATTGCCCATCTCTGTAATATATGCAAATTAGGTTTAAAAGGGACAAAATCAAGAACTGCCTAGGAGTACCTAACTTTTGCTTCTGTTTAGTGTACGCCACTCCTGGTGTTAAGCTTTTAAAGAGTGTGCGTTTCCAGACCATCACATCTTACACTGGAATTCTAGGACACATTTTTGCAGTGGCAGCTCAGGCTCTCCAGCAAGGTCTCCTGCATTCAAAAGCAGAGCGTGGCCTCTACAGCTCAAGCTAGAATAGAGTCTAGTTGATTTGTGGGCTGCCTGCATTTCTTCTGAAGATGAATTAGACATATACATTATTTAAACACAAGGGCAGATTTTATATATGTATATATATATATATATATACTGGGATCACCATTGACCAATGTGACAGTTGATTATAAAAGCTCCTAGAGCACACTGGACTCAAAAAGAGTTTGTAACCACTGTTTCTGCGTCTCAAAAGAAAATTCACGAGTAAATACCGAGGCTCCAGGAATCTTTTAGACTAGTGGCTTTAATTAATTTCCGAAGGAAAACACAGAAGTCATTATTAAGTAGCACCCCACCCTCTTATCTGACAGAGGCCTTTGCCGTCGGGGGAAGCCATCCCAGCACTTGCCTTGCTTGCTGAAGTTATTGCAACACCCAGGCAAAACAGGGCAGCCTGGCCAATGACCCATTTATAACCCATTTGACAGACTTCCTTCCTTTCGTTATTTGACCGCTGAACTAGTTCTACGGGACAGCGCTGTTCCCGTTTATTCCCGGCACCTGAGTGACGACGCGGAGCCGAGGGCAGTGTTTATTCCCTCGGGCCGCGGCGGGGACAGGTTATTTCTTTATTTTGAAAGCCGAGCCCTCATGCAAGGAACAAGGCGCGTGTCACTTGTCCTGCCCGGGTGCCGAGCACACCCCGCCTCAATTACAGGCTTCCCCCCAGCACCGTACATGCCGGTAACAGCGGCACATTGATCGTTTTCGCCTCAAACAACTTTTGTCTGTCCGTCTGTCTGTCCGNGCGAGTGAGCGCGGGCGGTTGTCGGCGCTGAGCCGGCCCCTTTGGAGAAGCGGCCTGGAAGGGGGTCGGGGGGTCCCGGCCGGGATACCCGCACCGCCGACATAGTAGTGCCGGGGAAATAAAGACTGGAGCTCGGTAGCAGGGACCGGGCGCGCTCCGGCTGGTGCGGGGCCAAAGCGCCACTGCGCGGGGTAAACAGGAGGCGTGGGATGGGGAGGATGGGTGAAATTGCAGCTGCTGGTTGGCGGTGTTGGTACCCTAAGATGCACAGCTCCGCCAGTGGCAGCTTCCAGTGGTGCTGCTGCCTGCAGGCATCCCAAGCACTCCCCTTGCTCCTATTTCGGAGCGGGTGCCCGCTGCCTGTGCTTCAGCTCGGGCTCGCATCCCTCGGCTTCTCGAACAGGCCTGCGGTCCTGCTCGGCAGCGACTCCACACCCAGCTTCTGTGGGCCGAGGCTTTTCCAGGTTCCTCTGGCAGAGGTGGGGTAGACGTGCCCTGTCTGCCGTGGCGTTTGGGGTCAAGCTGTAGCTGTGCTGCTGCGGAGCCGAGTGGGTTTGGCCGCAGTGGGAAACACGGGAAGGAGTCACAGCAGCAGCTCGAGAAGTGGCGGGGATTGGAGAGCAGCTCAGCGTGGGTGGAAGCAGAACCTGTGTGTGTGCTGGGGGTGTTTGTGGAGCCCCTCCCAGGAGGCAGGAGGTGGTGGTGCGTCCTTCAGTGATGCGAAGGACCTGCCTGGAGGTGTGCGGCCATCCGGGAGCTCAGCGCAGCGCTTCTCCCTAGCCTGCCAGGGGCAGGGCATGCCACAGGGCGAGACTATGCTGGCCTGGAGGAGGGTTTGTTTGCCTGTGATCCCCGCCTGTAGTGACTATCCGTTGTGAACAGTTTAATGTCAGAAGATGGACAGTTGTGGTTATAATGCAGGGAGCTTTCCAAGCATGGATTTTGCGTGTTTGTCTGGAGATAGTGGACACGACAGAACTAAGAATTCAGTGACTTTTGTGGTAGTTGTTTGCCTTTCAAGCTAACTTTGTAAATGCATTGGCTACACAGGTATCTTGTCTATCTGTTATTTAAGACTTGAATGGTTCTTGTGACAGTACCAACATGGAAAATGATAGCAAGGTGCACATAGGTGCCCAAGGTGAAGCAGGAAGATCCAGTGCTTCTCCCTTTGGATGGGCTGGGTAACAATAACTTAGCAATAGGGTGCTGCTGCCCACAGGTGCAGAGGACCTGTGTGCCATCTGTTGCTACAGTTCATGAAGCTCTTACTGCTGCTGGAGAGCATCCAGTGAAAGAAGATTTAATTAATTAAACAGCAAATAATGCTGAGGTTGTCATGAGCTACCTGTGGCAGACTGATAGCAAGAGCATCCTTTCTGGCTACTAATATCATAATCTGTGTGCTGTGCAGTAATTTTTTTGAGTGATGGGAAAACTTGTGCTTGGAGCTGGTGTGGGGCAATGCTGGTTTGTTGAATTAGGATGTACAAATGTGGAGTGGCCCTGTTGCCCCTTAAGACAAGAGCTGGTCAGCCTAGGAAACAGCACATACTGTAAGTACCTGTCTATCCATGTTGTTCTTCAGTTTTTGCAGATCCGCTATAAAAGCTTTGGCAGCAACCTGTAATTCTTTATTCCCTTCCAAGTACTTCTATACCAGACTGTTTTATACTAAAAATAAATTTGTAATGGAAGTGCATAAATAATAAAAAGCAACACCTTTTGAGAATCAATTTCAGGCTTCAAAAAATGTGGTTTTGAGTAATTTGCAACCTTTGAAGTCCTGTTTCACGTGGCATTTAGCCCTTAAGTTTCACACATATGGTCTGTATGTGGTTGGTTTGGGATAAGGAGATAAGGAACATCATCTTGCAGTATTCCTTGACTGTTTAGTTGCTACGTTGTGAAAAATGGGAGGTTACATACAGTTGTGCAAAGTTTATAATTGTTAGTGAATGACTGTAGGGGTGAACAGCTTTACCAGAGGGACACCTTGTGTGCTATGCAGATTTCCTTGGAAAGATCTACAAGGAGTAAGAGTTCTTGTAGCTCAGATGATTTCTCCATTGCAGATAGGTAATTCCCTTGTTCATGTGATCTCAAGCCAGAGTGCTTACCTTGGGGAAGTGAAGCAAGTTACTAGAATTTTTTATTCTGTGTTCTGTATCCTGTTGACTTTTAGGCTGGTGCTGCTGGGACAGTTTTGTTCATTCGGTATGGTCTGCTATTTAGTATGGTTCCAGCCCTAGAACACTCTGTGTTATATTTTAAGTTTCAGTAGAGTGTAAAATCAAAGTAATTGGTCCTGAGTCCTGTTACTTTTATTCAATTTTTGCCTGAGCAGAGACAGGATCGGGGTTTGTAAACAAAGCAACAACAAAAAAAGGCAGACCTGATTTTTCCTGATTTAGGAATTTCTCCAGACGTTTTTTCATTTATTGTGTAACAAACTCTTGCGCCTTGTCTGCTGGAGAGGGGGATTGTGTGAGTTGAATGCTGAATTAGGATGATGGTGTGCTTTTTGGCAGAGCTTATTCCTACCCTCCTCCCTTCGTGTTCCTTGCTTTTCTTCCAAGGCCAGAGTTCAACACTTCCTAACATGGCTTTATGACTCAATCTTTGATTTCTGGGGTGGTTTTGGATCCCTCTGCAGACTTAGTTTCCAGCTTGAAAACTGTATTATCAGTGCCCCAGAAGATGACTTGTAGTGCAGGCTCCTGATAGAAGAAGAGTCAGGTGTTATCCATAGCAAGGACAGGTAAATTGGGTTTTGGTGGACTTGGAGCTATGCCATCTGTTTGTAAAATAAAGACTTTGCATACCTCTGGGACTGATGGCTACCTTCATGATTCCTACCCTATTTCCTGCAGCTTTTTGAGGCGCTGGTGAAGAAGCACAGGTTTTGAAAACTTCAGAATAATGCCCTTGCAGTGATGGGGCAGAGATCTGTGCTCCCTGAGCAGAAAACCATACACCATAGTGGCATGTGTTCAGTGAGGCAAGCTGTAGAGAAAGCAAAACGGACTAGCTGAGGTGCAGGAATGCAACCAGAGGGTAAATCTTTGCTTCTCAGTGTGTATGAGAAGATAGTTAGGAAGCATGTAAGTAAAAGGAATCGGAAGCATGTAAGTAAAAGGAATTGAAGCCTATAGAAAGCAGGACTGGTTTGGGGAGGGTTCTGATAGCCCATCTCAGCTGTCTGGGCTGCAACTCTCAGGGCCAAGGAGTTGACTTAGAAGGCTCATTAAAGCAACAGCAAGCTCTATTGTCTGTGTCTCATTGGCTGTAGCTCTTGCAATGCACGTGAGTTATGCTCCGTGGGAGTCTGCATTGCAGACCTACTTTCAGATACAATTTTTCATGTCTTGCTTCGGAAAGCCTTTAGCTCAAGAACCAATTTTATTTTCATGAATAATTTGATGGTTTAACGTGAGTCGGTTTAAGCTCTTGTGTAAGAACCTGCTGAGCCTGCCTGTATGGTGTTAAAATTTTCAACTTGAAATGAGGGTGGCTTGCTTTTTGGTATTTTAATCTCCGTTCAAATGCTTCATATTTGTTAAGAGAGTGAATTTGGTTTGGCTTCTCTTAATGCTGAGACTATATCTGATTTAGAGCTGTTTTCCAGAGTGTTGGTATAAATGTAACCTTATAATGCTTTCCTCTTGGCCTCAGCTTCTCTCCATCACATTGTTTTTTAACAGTACTGATGTCAAAACAGAAGCTGCATTGCAAGAATGCGGAAGGAAAAAAGTTGAGTCAGTTAGCGGCTGCCAGTGATTTTTGAGTACTGCTGTGTGTAGTAGTAAGGAGACATAAAGATGTTTTTGTGCCTCAGAAATCATTCAGTTTTTACAAGGGTTTTGATGATAGTTCATAACTAGAATGCAAAACAGGTCTAAAGATAAAGAAATAGCATGTCATTCATCTACATGTTTGTGAAAGGTAAGTGGGGTCCTGTCCTTGTAGTTTGGGTTTTCGATAAAGAGGTTGTTTGATTATTTTGTCACATGTACAACCTTACCAATGCCTGTAAGTATCTGAAGGGAGGGTGACAAGAGGATAGAGCCAAGCTCTTCTCTGTGGTGCCGAGCAGTAAGACAAGAGGCAACAGGCAGAAACTGATGCACAAAAGTTCCACCTGAATATGAGGAAGAACTTTTTTACTGTGCAGGTGACTGTGCGCTGGAACAGATTGTCCAGAGAGGTTATGAGGTCTCCTTCACTGGAGATATTCAAGAACTGTCTGGATGCAATCCTGTGCCATGTGGTCACGGATGACCCTGCTTGAACAAGGAGCTTGGACGAGATGACCCACTGTTGTCCCTTCCAGCTTTACCCATTCTGTGATTCTGTATGTGTGTCTTCATTCTGAAATGATTCTGTGTATGTTCCGAGGAGGAAAAGTAGAATTATTTTTGTTATGGTCTTGGGTTTGTTTTTTTTCATTTTTGTTTGTTTGGGGCTTTTTATGCCTCAGATTATAGTTCTGACTTTTTGCTTAATGTTTGGGATGGGCTTTATTTGGGATCTTGAAGCTTTATAGTACTGCATCTTCATTCCTAATAATAGCACTGAAATTTCTACAGTTTTCTGTTTCAGTCATGGTTAGATTTACCCTGTCAAGTATCTCATATTTAGCATGTGATTTACCTGTTTTATTTTCCTCTGTCATTATTGTGGAGGAGAAAAATACCTTGCTGTGTTTGTGCAAAAGAAAGTAAAGCCTGGCTATTATCTGCTGGCATATCTTGGCATTTGCCAAGTTGTTATTTATTGCTGTAATTGTAAGTGAATTGTGGATTCAGAGAATCGTTTTTGCTTGCTTGGTTTATTTTGCTTTTTCTCTCATTACAATATAGAGAATTAAAGTAGATGCCATTCTATTTTTGAATGAAGTTTACTAGTTTCTGGTTTGCACTTGCATACCTCTTACAATCTGGTGTCTGATACCAGGAGGCAGCTCTGCATTGCTGCTCAGATGTTGCTGTGGTTGAAGTTTATACAGAGTTTGATGTATGCCCTTGTGAACTTTTGATAGTAATTTTTCCTGTGGTTGACTGTGTGCAGGTGACTGTACTTAGGTAAAGGACCAATTGAGTCTAATTCTATTTAGATAGATGCAGCTGTTACCTGACATCTGGTGCTTGGACCTATAGGTGAAGTAAACCAATTACTGTCTGATTTCAGTAGAGGATTAGTTACTTTATTCTGTTTCTTGAGTGGGAAGAGCTCAGGTTGCACAAGTGTATAGATAGGGAATTTCAGAACTACTTAAATGTGGCGTTTATTTTCTTACAACAGATCCCCAGAAAAGTGTGGAAGATGAAATTGAATCCATTCTGCAGGAGCGGATAATGGTTTTGGATGGAGGCATGGGGACCATGATCCAGCAACATGCCCTGTCAGAAGAGGATTTCCGAGGGACTGAATTTAAGGATCATTCCAGGCCTTTAAAAGGCAATAATGACCTTCTCAGTATAACTCAACCTGATATAATCTGTGACATACACAAGGTAGGTGGTTCTGATTTCTCTCTTGACAAGAGAAGGAGAGAGAATTTGGCCTCTGCGCTCCCTTTTTCCATACCACAGGCTACTGGCTCTCCTGCATCTTTTGGGGATAGGGAAGAGAGTGCTAGGTAACCATGCGAGAAAGAGTGAGCAGCTTTGACTGTTCTGGTTGTGTGAGCACAGCATTTGTGTCTTGGTTCCTGATGTCATCCAGGCAGTGCTGGTTTAAAATCCCTTTTTGACTATGTCCCTGATGTATTTCTATTAATTGTAGATTCTGTTCTATTTCATTTATATTTCCTTTTCTTCTCCTCAGCCAGCACTTGAAATGCATCTAAGTAGGACATATCTGAATTCTAGATGCATTTCTATAATTGCGTATTAAAGAGCAGTTAAATGTGGCAGCTTGAAGCAGGCCTCTCCATAGTTAATGAGTATATGGGCTTCTTAATGAGTATATGTGCTTCCATATTCTTTGTCTTTCCGTGGAATACTAATGTGTGGCCCAGAGGATAAAACAGTCTAAACTGCTGATGATTAGGAATTTGCAAACAGATTTCATTATTTTCCTGTCTTCAATTAGACTTTAAAAAACATCTTCCTAAGTCTTGTATTTATTGAGTTGCAGGTATTGTAGAGCTGGCTGTAATAATTGGAATGCTTGAATAGCATTGCAGCTGTTTGTTATTCAGTGTAAGCCTCACATCTATTCTGGGTTTTTCCAATTATTTATTAACAAGATAAGAGCTGTGTTTCATTGATGTGAATTGTATTTGGCTTATGTTTGTTAGACTTGGTAGGTAATCTGTATTTTTTAATTTATGTTCTAACTGTAATTCTTTGGATTTTAAGAATGATGAACTGGAAAGAATCAGTCTTTGACCTGTAAAAATTTCAGGAAGAAGTATTTGTAGATTGAGTTCAATCCCTACACTATCAACTGAGTTGTAGTGGTCATGAACCTTGGAATTTGTTATTTTGTGGTTTTAATAGGATAAGCTGCTTTAACAGCTGAATTTTGCAGATTTAGTGGAGCAGTAGTGATGTGACTTGAGAATGTATGTATTGAGTCAAACCAAGTAGCCTGCTGTTACCTCTCCAATGGCCAGTTTTAGGTGCTTTAGGAAGTGTCAAAAAACAAGTGTCTTTTTTGGCCCCCATGCCTGCATTAACTGTGTTGGCTCTGGTGCTTTCTGAGCAATGACTGGGGACTTCATATTTTACAGCTACCAGTGGTTATTTCTTCTGAGAATTGGACAGAAGGAACGTGAAATAATAGACGAAAATATTCCTACAAAGTAGCTATGATCCCACTATATATATCATGGGTGGGTTGTTTTTGTTTTTAGTTGTTTTTTTTAATTAATTAATGACCCAGTGAGTCAGATCTCACAGGTGTCAGTAACTTGAAAAGTAAATGTTAGCTGTGCCGAATCTGGCAAAGTCAGATTCAGAGGTATTTTCAAAGTATCTCCCTGCTTTGAGCACGTTGTCTTCTATGGTGGTAGAACAGAAAAGTTAAAGAGCTTTTGCTAAAATGACAGATCTGAACTAAACAAAATCTAGTAAAAAGCTGTACATATTTAACATGTTTAGATGTTTTTCAGAAAATTAATTACTTGGTTAATAGTGGACATGTAAGAGCTTGTATATTTTATATTTGTAGTTATTTTCTTACATTTCCAGCAGGAGCTGTGAGAAAGCGTATTTAATTGAGGAAAAATATGTTTTAAGGCAAATTTAAATATTTTCTGCTCTCATTTGTATCAAGACTTTATTTGCACCGTTGAACTCGCTGAGTTCATCTGCCTCTTATAGGAAAATCTGAGTGATTTATGTTTAATGGTTGCATAAGTACTTTTGACTTACCAGCACTTCAGATGTTTTAATTTTCTTGAATATGCAGGGATCACATAAGAATGCAATGGGATCAAAAAGAGGGTGGGAGGAGGGCTACTGACAGAGGTAATAAAAATGAAGGATAGAATCTGCAAAAATATTTTGGTTTGCATTGTTTTCAGTTTAGTGGGAATTAGACAACCAAAATGGAGCAGAAGGCTTAAATGTTTTGTGAATCTTGGCCATTAGTTAAACTTTAAATAAGATTTGCACAAAATCTAATTCTTCTAAGCTTGTATTCTGTCCCAGTATGCTCCTGTGCTGTGCAGCTCCCTTCAGAACGTTTACATTTTCCAGTCTTTTCTGTTATTGTTTAACTGGTGCCTTTTCTGGGACTGTCCACAGCAGTCCTTGATTGCTGGTGGGAATTAGACTGTGTCCAAGCATGTCCCTGTGCAAAAATTTAGAATGTGCTCCAGGTGCTGGACTTAGTGGCAGAGGTGACTCTATAAATGTCACTCCTTAATAAAAAAGTGTAGCTGACACTGAAATTGTGAAAATTGGTTACATGAAACGTTTCTATTGCTTTGGCCCTGTGCTCTTGAATAAAGCCTTTAGAGTTGGATGTGCCTTGAATTAGGAGATGATTTATGACTTTTTGTCAACTGTATGGGATAAAGTAATTGGGTTACTTCCATACTGTATCTTGTTTCTGGAGGTCTTGGAGTTTTTTTCTTTCATGTCTTGCAGGAATACTTGCTGTCAGGCGCTGACATCATTGAAACTAACACTTTCAGCAGCACCCGAGTTGCACAGGCTGACTATGGCCTTGAGCATTTGGTAAGAATGCTGGACTATTTACACATTAAGATATTTAAAAAATTTTTTTTTTCTTAGCAGCAGCCAAGATTAGCATAGTCCCAGAGTTCACTGGTGTTGTATTGGCTGCCTGCTGCCTCTTTAGCCGTGTGATGGGGTTGTAGCTCATTTCTGCTGCTGTGGACAATTGTACATGCTGTGTGTCACACACATAGTGTGCTTCTTGTTGACAAAGGCATATGCAGTAAGAATTAGTCCTAGATTTTGTTTGAGCATTCACAGAATCTCTCAGTTCTGTGAACAGGAATGTTTTGCTTCAGTCCTTCCAACTTATCAAATACCACAATGGAACTTCTTTTTTCCTAGAAGCACAACTTTGTGTTGTTTGTGTTGTAGAAGTCCTTTCTAGCTTGCATTTGTCATACCTATTCTTTGTTGTTTTGAGAGTTTGAGGAAATATGTGAAAGAAAATACTTGGAAATACGCTATTTGAATAAAAAGTGAATTGAAAAGTAAGTTAATTTTGTCATCGAAGTCCTGTTGTTCAGCTTCTGTTGACTTCAGCAGGATTTAATTAGTACCTTACAGACAGAAATGTTATGATTAGCAGCTGCAGGCTGGGGCGTGCGTGGGATGAGACCTGCCATGTGACTCTGTGCCCAGATGTATAGAGCTATTCCTTTTGAAACGCTGTAATAGTGTTTAGTTATGTTTGTGTGACTTGGGGAGCCTTCAGAGTGTACAGAGAGCTGCTGAGTGGAAGTGTTGTATTTCTTTGAGGATGACTTACACTGTACTCAACTAAAGGTTGCTCAGTAATTTTCTGTAATTGTTCCAGGCATATCGGCTAAACAGAGTCTCTGCACAGGTGGCCAGAAAAGCAGCAGACAGTGTAACTGCTCAGACAGGTAAGAAGTGTTTATTTTAATTACTTAGTCATTTATTGTTTTGACTCTTTTGCTACAATCTTTGAAATGTTGCTAACTAGAGGATAGCTTAATAGTTTAGGTTATGGGGAGATAACATGAGACTCTGCATGTCTGCAAGTTAGGCACAGTCGCAGCAATTTTGTATCTCTGTTCGTATCACATTGATTTCATCATGTTTGAAGGGTCTTTATGTGTTGCACAGGATTATCTGTCCTGTGCCTGCTCATTTTAGAGTGCGGGTGATACACATCTTCAAATGTGTTTCAGAGAAAATAAATTCAGCAAGCACTGTTAAAAGTTCCTTAGGTTTTTATGGCACAAGCCTTTGTACTGCTAAAGTAGGATAGCTGATTGTAGATAAACGTGGATTACCAGTTAATCCTAGTGTATGTCTAGTGGTTTAACTTTATTCAGCAGCTACTGTAATGGTCTTATTATGTGACTGTCATCCATAATTGTTCAGTCTCTTACCTTCTAGGCATTATGTGAGGTGGGTTATAGCTCATTTACACTGCTGTAGACAATGCTGTCTTTCAAATACTAGTAATTTCTGCTTGCATTCTACAATCAAACTGTATTTCAAGCTAATAGTGCTGCTGCTGTCCAGATGACACTTTACTGATGGGATTTATAGTATGTAATAAGAGTGTAAGGTTTGAAATATGCTTTAAAAAAGTAGGATTTTTTATGACACATGCCAGAATATTCAAATAAAGTTATCTAGTGAAAAACGCCAGGACAATTCTGTGCTGTGCATTTAAAGTAATTGAATGTAGTTTCCTGTGTTAGAGACAAATGATTCTTAGAAGAAAAATTCATTGAGTCAATTGCCCTTTTCATAGATATTCTTCTATCTGAATGATATGCATGTCTTCGTGTCCTTGGAGGTATTTTATACTGGCTGTCATTGTAAAGCCAGAGGTAAATTGTTTGGTTTTCTGATTTTTCCATTTTTCTTTTTTATTCCACTTTTTCTCCCCCCTCCTGTGTCTTGGTTTAGGAATTAGGAGATATGTTGCTGGAGCCATGGGTCCAACAAACAGGACACTCTCTGTGTCACCATCTGTGGAAAGACCAGATTACAGGAATATTAGTAAGTGTTTGCAACCATCGAATTATTTAGCTTGGGCAGTGGTCTTGTAAGAGGTACCTCCAGATGAAATTAACATCCTTCCTGTTTTACAGCTTTTGATGAACTGGTTGAAGCCTATACTGAACAAGCCAAAGGACTTTTGGATGGAGGAGCTGATATCTTGTTAGTGGAAACCATATTTGATACCGCCAATGCAAAGGTGAGACTTCTGGAAAAAAAACACCTCTGTAATATAAGTATTATATAAGTGTACTACCTAAGGAAAGTCAACATAGTATTTTTAAGAGCTATCAACTGCTGCTTACTGAATACATGAAAAGACTCTTCAGTTGATAGCAAATCGGTAAAATGTGAGGAGATGGTTTTTAATCAGCCTTTTCCTGAATGTTTCCTTTGCCTTTTAGTATGTGACATTTGTATCTTAAAAAAAAGGCAGCAAACCCACAGAAACAGAAACAAACCCAAACAACAAACTGAAGAATTCCCAAAACGTAATTAATATTTTAAAACATATTCTTCTGTAGGCAGCTCTTTTTGCACTCCAGATGTTGTTTGAGAAAGAATATGCTCCCCGACCCATATTTGTAAGTATATTTTAGTATTTTACATATACTTAAACTGGATTTGTGAACAAGCTGAGATGGCAGTTGATTAAAGTGCTTTGAAATTGAGGAAATTAGTGTATTAGAAATTTACTTTTTTTCACATGATTGTGAAAGTAAAACCTCTTACATGAAGAGCTTTGTGAAATCAGGCTTGGATAGCTCTGTCCAGCTGATCAAGCTGAAGACTGAGGAATGACTTCATTCCATTGTGTATTCATTCTTTGTATTTCCACAGGAAGGTTCTGATGATGGCATTTTTCCAGGCTTGCTGTCTCAAGGGCAATAAGAACTGGTGCTTCAAGGATGAAATTAAGCAAATTGTGCCATATTTTGAAGTAGAATGAGTGGCCATTTGAAGTCAGGGAAATCTGACTCCATATTCTTTCTCTGCCGTGTCTTTTTCTGACAGTTGCTAGTCATGAATGTGCTGGAACAAATATAGAGAAGGAATGAACTTGTTTTGAAAGTACTGATGTATTCGTCCAGTTTTCTGCCATTTGCAGCCCAGGCTTTCTGATCTGTAGTTTGTGTCTGTAGTCTTTTGTTGAATGTGCTTACTCCTTCCTTGAACCTATGTTCAAACCTATGTCGGACCCAGGCATCCGCAGAATAATCTGTCAGTAGCTTCCTCAGCTTATGAATGTGTTGGTTTGAAAGTTTATTTACTTTTGGGTAGTCCTACTGGTTAACTTCTACTGTGTCTTGCCATTTGTCTCTTGCAAGTGACAATGAGCAGCTGTTCTGTGTTCCCTTTGCTACATTGTCATGGCATTTGTAGTCCTTGGTGAGAACGTCCTTTAGTCACCTTTTCTCAGCCTGAAGAGTTCTTGTCTATTTAGCTGCTCTGTTCCATACATTCATTATTGTCCCCATTTTGTTTTGCACTTCCTTAAGTCAGAGCAGAGTTACAATAGAATATAGCATTAAAAGTGCAGACATCAGGGATTTGTGTGATAGCCTAGCAATGTTCTGTGCCTTTTCCATTTCTTTCTTTGTAGTTTCTGACATTTTACTTTGCTTCTAGTGAGCTTGGAAATTGCACTCGTAGAAGTCTCTTTTGTTACTTAGTTTAGCTTCTTAAAGAGTAAAGACTAGTTTGGAGGTGTCATTATGTAGAACTCTTCCTGTGTTCACAACCTTGTACTTGATCAGTAATGAGTTCCCACAATTTTGTCATTCAAGTCAGTTAGCATGGAGACTTTTCTGTTTACATAGAGCTGACTTTGTCTTCATTGTCCTGAACAGAGTGGTCTGTGAGCTTGGTTGCCTCATTCTTTGCTCCCTTTTCAGCTCAGTTATGTTGACAAGTACATCCCTTAGCCCAGCTCTCTAGGATTCAGCTGACCACCTGCCTTGACTGAGTACTTTGAAGGGAAGTAGCATCAATATTAAAGCATGTTTTGGAGTAAATAGTGGATTTACTTTTGCATGGAGTCTTCTAAACTCATTCCATCCTTTGGGGGGAAAAAAAGTTAGTTTTTAGACCTGGGAAGGCTTTCTGGGGTCATCCAGATGCCTCCCAAATGTTAGTTGGGGTCAAGACATTATTATTTGGTCATCTCTTTCTGTATAGTACTAAAGAGGTGTGCTTATACAGGGTAGGACTTCTATTTCCACTATCCGTTTGCAACATTTGATGTTTCCTTGTGGCAAAAGGAGTAACTTGTTTTTAAGGTCAGCCTCACCTCTCCAACTTCCCAACCAAACACCACCAAACAACTTAATAACAGTCCTGAAATAAGATGAATGGGGGGTGAGGACAAGGTGGCTATTGATGACCTCCTAAACAAGAAACCCCTGTGGATTGGCTCAGAGGCCATCATCAGAATGATACCGTGGTACTCATGCTACTTGGCTGCTGAGTAGTTCATAGCAGTTTTCTTTCTCTCTCATTTTTTTTCTTCCATTTTTCACCACTGAGGAAGGGCAAGAGTGAGAAGGAAGAGTAGTTAAAAGTTTTTCTTTCCCCTAGCTGAATATTTAAACATTTATAGGGAGAAAAGGATTTAATTTTAATGTTTGAATTGTGTCTCATCATTTTGAGTCCAGCACAGGTTCCTCTGCTTTGAATTGTGGCATCTCAGCCATTTAAATTCTTCATTTTGTTGTGCATTTAATTCTTCTTTCTCTGTGTTCAATTGATATTTAGGTTTCTGGAACCATTGTGGATAAGAGTGGGCGTACCCTCTCAGGCCAGACAGGAGAGGCATTTGTCATTAGTGTTTCTCACAGTAAGCCACTTTGGTAAGGAAATGTATAATTCCTTCTTTTAGTAAGTTATCTGTCGATAGTGATTCTTTTCTGTTTTAACGCCTTGCTTGCGGCTAAATGGAAACTATACAAACGCTGATCATATTTGCTCATATGCGTTGCTAATGTGTTCTGCTGTCATTCCCTCAGCAGAAATTATGGTTTCAAAGACCACTGAATTTTTAATTCATTGCTTTAAGTAATCTGAGGTTTTGTATTTACACTGAAATCACAATTAAGTCTAAGTCAGAAACCAGTTTGGCTTTTCCTACTGTCTTGGGTTGTGCAAGGAGGCAATCCCTGGTATGGGCAGGGCTTACATCTCTTTTTTTAGAGGGAAGCAGTGCCAGTTGGGAATGTTTCAGGGTATCTGGAAAGAGAAAATTGTAAAATATCATTGCAGTGTTCTTTTTACTGAACTCTTACAAAAATGTGCTCCAAGTGTTTTTCTCAAGGGTATGCATGGTTATTTTGAGAGCTCCTGATTCCTCCATTTACTTGCATTCTTTTCTGTTCAGACAGAAGAGTTGAAATAAGTATGAGATTAAGACCTGTGCAAATGGATAATGTGGCAGATTTGGTCATGATACAAAATTTTGCATGTCCATTTGAATACCATTCCCTGTTTTCTATTCTTCTGTGTTTCTATACCCCATTCTATCTCCTTCTTGCCTCGTCTTCCCTCTTTACCATTTTTACTCTCAGACTGGTTCTTCACACTAAAACTTGCAACAGAAATAGATTTTTTTTTCCTAGAACATTCTATCTGGAAACATTTAAGCTGCTGTTAGTAGTGTGCACCATGCACATTGTGATGAACCATTGTTTGTTTTTACAACAAAATTCCAGCTAAACCACGCAATCTGTCATCTCAGTGATACAAAAGCAGAAGACTGAATTCACAGCTTTCCTGACTGCCCTTGAGGCTCCACTTTCCCGGACCAGACGGTGTTGCAGAAGTAACATATGGAACCTCTTGGAACAGGGTGGTAGTTGACTCCTCTCAGCATCACAGCCTGATGATCCATATTTGGCATGAGTCTGTCAGATAATCTTGCTCTAACTCTTGCTTCTCAAGAGAAGGGCACTGGAGAAGAAATCAAGGATTTGTTAAAGCGTACTTCATAAAAATTATCTTAAGGGACTGAATGCTTAGAGCCTGTTTCTCATTTATGCAAAGGCTACTGTACAACACTGGCAGAAGGATTTTAGTGGGAACAGATTGCGTTTAATGTTGCTTCTGTGGCCAAATCGGTATAGAGTGGCTTTAGGGTTGTGAAAAATCTGCTTCATAGTGATGTCCTAGGAATCATGTTATGTGTGTTCACAGGTTTCCATTTTGGTTTTGTATGCCCTCTTTAGGGTAATGTGTCATCCTTAAGTCAGTTTAGTTTGGAGTCCACCTGTAAAAGTGTGAGCTTTGTGTCTGGTTGATAGAGGTGCTAGCTGAGGAACTTGTAAACTGTGCTTACTAAGTGCTGAAAGATGTGTGGCAAACTGCTTGCCATGAAAGATGCTCAGATGTGTTGTTTCAGATCCTGTGATTGTTTCTACTGTGGTAGCATTAAGAAGACATGCTGAGTTTGAGGCCTTAATGTGAATTTGTTCTGGTCCCAAGGGCACTCTGCAGCCTTAGGAGTTGATGTGTGACTGCTGTGAAGAAATGAGCAAGGGAGGGAGATGATGTTTAAGATGGTTACTGCACTAGGGTAGCAGTGATAGCATATCAGCAATCTGGCTCAAGGCTGCTGGCTTTCAAAGCATAGTTGAAAGCTTGCTTTTCTCAAATGTCTTCTTTCATGATGTTGTTGAGTGCTGAGGGGAGATGATACTGGCCACAGAAGCTACTTTTTGTTTCTGAATGAATTTGCATGTCTGCTACAGTTCTGAGATGTAAATCTTGGATTGTGTCACGCTGATGGATATACTTGTCAGCAACACCTGTAATGGGTAATTATTCAGGCAGTTTGGAGTGTGGAGGAGTATGAACTGGAAGCTTGTAAACTGAACGATTTAACAGTAGGAAATACATTGGATTTGTCTGCGTTTGATAAGGACAGTCTTGCTACCCATTCATACCTTGATTTGTTTTGAAAAGCTTGAGGGATGAGTCCCCACTTTGAAATAAGTTACAGAGGCTCTTTGCTGTAATGAATTGTGTATTCCTTGTGCATGCTATTTGTATCCAGGGATCTGTGTGATGAATTCAAATATATGTAAACACCAAATTGGGAAATGAGAATAAAAGCAGTGTTTTCAAATTTTTCTGGCCAGTATGAGATGTATTAGAGAAAGCACTTTGAAGGCAGAGCTGACTGTTTAAAAAAAAACAAGCAAGGGGTTTGTGTAGTATTTGATCGTGGTCTGTGACTGTGATATTCAAGGCCCTGGGTTTGGATGTTGCTGTGAGCCCCTCAGCTCTCAAGGATTTGTCATTCTGTTCAACAGGTAATCTGACTACAAGCATTTATTGCTACTACTTGTGCAGTTACCAAGGCCCTGCTTACTCCTTGGAAACAAGAGAAAAGTCAAAACCCATTTTGTGCTCCCAGTCCTGTTCAGGGCTTTATTGCTTTTGACTTTTGTAAATCTAAGTGGGTATACAGGCACTTAATTAACTGGGCTACCTCCAAGGCAGCCAGTGGCTCAGTTAGTTGGGAGGTGTGCCTGTTATCCATTCCTGTTTCAGTGGGTTAGCTTGCATCCTCTCTGAGATTGTTATTCTAGGAAAGGAGAAAGCTTTTTACATCTTCCTCTTCCAGCAGCACTGTGAGCACCTTTGGAGTTTTGCAGTGCCCATAAAGTGGTTTCTAGAATGGTGCAGAAAGATCAGAAAACATATGTGAAAGATCTTTCATACTTTCTGAAAAATTCCTCTATTTAATACAGATGGAGACATTTTGACTGCAAGTTTCACTTATGTATCTGTCATTGCATGAAAGAAAATATGGTTGTATCTCTTATAGTGGTAAAATTGTTTAAGAAGCTTATTCATTCAAAAATACTTCTGCTGTAGTGCTGTCTTGGTTACTAAGATGTAGCAGATTCAGTTACCCAAGCTTAGTGCTGCTATGAGGCATCTTGGGGTGGGTACTCCGTCTCTTCCAAGGTTGACATAATTTTTGTAAAATTTCAAAAGAAAATGATATGTTAGCAGCTTGAAGCAGGTCTTACTTTTTCAACCTTTTTCATACTTTTTCCTGTAGCACAAGACTCCAATCTGTCATTCTCATTCCACTTGTTCTCTCTCTCACCTAGAAAATACAGAGCCATCGTATTGCTGCGGTTGCTGTCAAAATGCTGCCAGTTTCCTTCTGGATTTTGAAATGAAATCTTGATTTACTGTTCCCAGTTCAATTCAGTCCAGCCCCTTTCCCTCTCATGCTTTTCTTCCACCTGAACCTTCTCCTTTTGCACAGTCTTGCTGTATTGATGATGGTGACTAAAGAAATCGGAGATCAGGTTGGTTTTGTTTTAGATGATTGTGGGAGATAGCAGTTGCCAGCATTAACATTCATCTGTTTTGTATGTAAAAGGTCTTTTAACTTCAAAATAATTTTTGAAAATTTATTTTCCAGTATTGGCTTAAATTGTGCTTTAGGGGCAGTTGAAATGCGTCCATTCATTGAAACAATTGGAAAATGTACAACAGCCTACATCATCTGTTACCCCAACGCAGGTGTGTTGGTGCACATGTTCCTATGCTTACAGGCACATGAAATGTAACTAAGCTGTTCCATCTCATTAGCAATAACAGAAGTTGAAGTAGCTCGTAAAGATGATTGTTTCAAACTACTTACTGAAAGTAACTGTTGTTAGTTCTGTGACAGTGAACCCAGAATGCTTTCTTGCAAAATTAATAATCTGTTGAGTAATGATTGCAAAGGTGATGAGGCATTTTAATCCTCATGTAATTGTAGCTACTTTAACTATCTCTTTTATGGAATTTAATTCTGTTCTTGTGGGCTTTAAACAAATTGTAATACTAAAAAAATCATGTTTCAAGGTCTCCCCAATACTTTCGGTGGTTATGATGAAACTCCAGAAGTGACTGCCAAGCATATAAAGGTATGAAATACTTCTTGTGAGTTTGTCATATGTGTTGCACTAGTAGACGAAATTTTGCTTGTATTCTGTGTGTATTTGTTGCAGTATTGTGGTTTGGTTTTTTTTCTTCAGATGGCTATAGTGGTCGTTTGTATTATTTATAGGCAATTTGCTGAATGATAGTGATTTGAGATATCACATTAGGAAAAACTACTTAGGAAACTCTGAAAACCTTACTTATTCTCATGTCCTACACTAAGCTTTCCTGCAGCTTGATATGTGGATGTTACTCATTGCACTCCTGTGTTCTTACTTTTATATTTGGGAAATGTTCAAAAAGCTGAGTGGTTTTTGTGGATCTGGCAGGATTTCACCTATTTGTGTGTATAAGAACTGCTGATGGTGGTGGTGTTCCAGTGCAGGATGTCCTTCCACATGCCACTTGATCTGTGCAAGACAGAACTCTGTGTCTGGAGCTGCACTGTGTCAGCGAGAACACAGTATTTGCTGTGTGTTAATGCCCTTTTATAATACAGTATGACTAGTTTTTGGTACTCATCCAAGTTTTCATCTGGGACTTCAGTATAAAATGGGCCAGATTCAGATGTAGTTTCCTAAAATTAGGTATTGAAATTGCTGGTTAGCTTTGGAAGTCCACATCTCAAAACAAATCTGAAAGAGAAGGTACAGTGCTGATTTTTTTTTTTTAGTTTAGTGTTTTTCTTGTGATCTCCCTGAATTGCTTAATAGATGGAGAAAAAGAAAATTAAATATATTTTAAAAGATACCTTTATTAACTTGGAATAAAATTCTCTTTCCCTCCTTTTTACAGACCTTTGCTTTGGATGGTTTGGTCAATATAGTTGGAGGTTGCTGTGGTACCACACCAGCACATATCAGGTACCTCATGTGCTACAGCTTTAGGTGGACTGAGGGGAATTATACCTCTTCAGTTTTGTCATCTAAAATTGTTTTGGAGTTACTCCTCCCTCTTCGCTTTTGGATAGAATAGACTTTCCATTTCTGCTTCCTTGGGCTGTACGTTCTTTCTCTTTCTGGCAATCCTAGCCACAAGGTGAAACTTAGGGTTTCCTTTGGCAGCAGAAGGAATTAAGTTGTGTGGGTGTGTTGGGGAAATGCCTGAACAGAAGATCTAGGAATGCCATACAGCTGGTGCTACTCCTGGATAGTCAGAAGGAGCATTTCATATCATTCATATTGGAAGTAAATCTGTGGGAAACTTCGCTTTTTCACTTAGGCTTGAAAAAGAAGGGGGGCCCTTGTGATTAATTGTTACCCTGGTATAAACTGGAAAGAGGTGGTATGTAAATGATAGAGGACACTGTGTGTCATTCCTGACTGGAGTGAAAAGACTGTGAATGTGAACAGCATGAGTCATTCTGGCATCTGAGAAAGGTATCTTAGTACAGAACAATATTTGTCCCTTGTTTTTGTTTTGGGTTTTTTGTTGGGTTTTTTTACTGCAGTTGGTCAGCTCAGCCAATCATGAATATGGTAAAAGTCAGTGTGATTGAAGACTGGTTCTGATATCCTTCAAGTATCCCATTGGTATAATATTTCACATTCTGTATTTGAAAAACTTTTGGCCTTGTACATTCCCTGCAAATAGCTATGATAGGGTCTCCTGGGAGTATGTTTTTGCCTTTGGCCTCAAACTAGGTAATTAGTCTTGTCTGTTAGAGGACTAAATTGGAAATGTAGGTATATCTCTAGTATGTTCTGTCTGAGTCTTGTTCGGAGTGATTTAATTTTAATTGAAAGCTTCACTCTTTACTTTTCTTCTTTCTGTAACTCAGGAAAATTGCTGAAGCTGTGAAATTCTGTAAACCTCGTGTTCCACCTTCTCTCTCTCAAGGATACATGCTGCTGTCAGGTAAAATGGACTGTAACAATTTGAGCTTCATAAGTGATGCAAATTTCCTTTATAAATTTATTGGCTGTTTTCTGATGATCAGAACAACACTATGAATATTTGGTTCTACCTGTATCCAGCAATCTTATGGATGTGTAACCAGATCTAAATCTTACCGTTTTGGCCAACGGACTAATGGAGCTTTTTATTCCAATCTTGTATAATATAATTGAGGCAGAATATTTACTCTGCAAGTCTCAGACAGTTTGTAATGGTGAAGTGAGTAAATTTATCCTCACTTTGCAACAGGGCAAGGTCAAGCACAGAGATATCAGGTAATTTGACAGCAGTTAATGGCAGAGCTGGGACAAGGTCCTTATACGCCTGCTGTGAGAAAGCTGCCCAGTGTCACCTCAGATGTTGATTCAGTAATACTGAGACTGTGTTCCAACAATGCATCCAGGTCTAGAACATCTTTTAGCAAAGCGTAGATCTGGATGTTCCACAGTCAGAGCCTTCTTTTAAGCCCTTGAGCCATGTATTGAAGTAAAACAGTACCTTCTTTTTGGTCTGGTATTTTAATCCCAAAGTCAAATCAGGTCAGCGCAAATAAAATAAATTGTGGTTGGCCTGTGGTGTCATGCATTAGCTTATTTGGTTCTGCTGTAGAGTTTGTTTGCCTCTGCAGTGCCTGCTACCCAAGTTTCCACCTTGCCTTGTTTCTCTGAACTTGCATACATGGTGAGGAGTTGTCCCTGTTGGTCAGTTAGTTCAGTGGGCTGCTGCTTCTGTCCTGGCCGTAGAGTCACGAGGTAACATAGCTGAAAGTTGAGAGAAGGTATGTGTCTACATACACATAGATGTCCAAACATCCTAACTTCTCTTTTATGTTGGGCTAGTTGGTTGTTGTTTTTTGTGGGCCAGGTGAATTACTGACTGTCACTGAGGAAGGACAGAAAGCTTTGGCATATGTGTTGAAAGTTATTTCATTGCATTGCTTGCTAGTTACTCATGAGAACACTGACATGCTGAGAAATCACTGTTCTTGAAGAGAGAGACACCTCTGTTTTACAGTTTAGAAAAAGGATTTTGTCATTCTTACAGTTTTTTCTTTTCTGTTTTTACAAATACGTTAAAAAATGTCTTTTTAAGGTCTGGAGCCATTCAGGATTGGGCCGTTCACCAACTTCGTTAATATTGGCGAGCGCTGCAATGTTGCAGGATCACGGAAGTTTGCTAAACTCATCATGGCAGGCAACTATGAAGTATACATTTTAACAATTATCGTTATAGCTGATGCCCTGATTTTTTTATTGCTCCAATGCACTATGTTATTAGTTGTTTGTTTTGCTGGTGCAAAGCAGTATTCTATACAAGTCACAAAAGTAAGAAAACACAATTATTTATTTATTTTCTCACTGTTCTTTGTTTTTCTGCTGTACTAGCTCTTGATAGAAGTGTTTTACGGGGACTTTTTTTTTGACAAGTGTTAAACATGACTTTCCCTTTTTAATTAAGTTATACAGCTGATGATGTTTCAGGAAACGTCCTGTCTGTACTGCATCTAGGGGTTGATTTACAGAGAAGGGAGGAAGGAAAGTGGGTGTAATCCCCTCTCTCAGCATACAGGATACATCTAACTTGGGATAGATTGTGACACTGTGCAGCCCTTGCTTTCTTTCCCTCCCTTCCTCAATCTTGGTCAGCATTATGGTTGCAATGTGGGTGTTCAGATAATTATGTAGGCTGGAGAAAAAGCTTTAGTTTTCTTTCTTAGCACTTGTGATTATTCTGCAGCTGGAAAAAATGTCAAATAGCCTCCAAAAGTTATGTACTCTGTGTTATAAACCTAAGCACCCTGTGTTGTGACAAACCAGAGTTTGTGATGCAAGACTCTTATTTCATACCATCACAGAGACTATTTTCCTGTAATCTTGTGCAGTAAGAAGTCCTTGTTACCATGCAAATCTTAAATCGTTCAATTAAGCATATCACCAACTGTCTACAGGCAATGACACTACCAACCCTTGAGGTCTCTGGTGTCATGTTTTATGAACAAACTAGTTATAAGTTCTCCCCTGCTAAGACCTGTTGTATATTGTTGTACATCACAGACCACTTCCTTATTTTCTTGTGGGATGTCTTACAAATTTTTAAGTTTTCAACTGCATGCTTAGTTTGGATAAGTGAAATGTTATCTTAAGAATAGCAAAGATTTTTTTTCTACTGACTGTTATTTTGGTTTTTGACTTTGTTCTTTAGGAAGCCCTAGGTGTAGCCAAATTGCAAGTTGAGATGGGAGCCCAGGTTCTTGACATCAATATGGATGATGGGATGCTGGATGGCCCCACTGCAATGACCAGATTTTGTAACTTGATTTCTTCAGAACCTGATATTGCAAAGGTTGTAATTGAGTCACAATAAAGAACATTTTCTTGAGTTGTAAGCTGCCTTTCAGAAAATATTCATACTGTTTTATTTAGTAACCAGTTTAGGTGCTTAATAAGCAGAGAGGAGAAGGTACTGTAATAGGGAAGCCCTTTGGGTGAAACAGAGGCTTTAACATTGTATGCTTTCATATAAGTATATGCCAGTCCTTTTCACTGGTTAGAAAAGCTGAATGCAGGCTCGTTTTACAGCAGTTTTGAGCCATAATCTATATACTTGCAGTGCATAACAGTATTGCTTTTCACAAAACTTAATGTTGCTATGGATATAGGATGGTTTTAAAAGGTAGTTCTGCAATGTGCATTTTCTAAAATGAGTATCTAATTCAGAAATACAAGATAATATAGGAGAAGCAGAGATCTCGATATGTGATTGAGTTGCCATGGAAGCTCTTGAGTTAAATTTGCTCCAAGTTTTGCATTTAAAGGCAAGTGAGTCTAGAAATATCATGGAAACTTTTATTCATAAATGATGATTAATGTTATGTGCATTTTTATTTCCAAATGGAAAAACAGCATATAATTCATAACTTGTGTGCATTCTCTTGGCTTACTTCCCTGTTATTGACAGGTGCCATTATGCATTGACTCCTCAAACTTTTCAGTGATCGAAGCAGGTTTGAAATGTTGCCAAGGAAAATGCATTGTAAATAGCATCAGCCTGAAGGAAGGTGAGGAAGACTTTTTGGAGAAAGCAAGGAAAATTAAGTTATATGGAGCAGCTGTGGTTGTTATGGCTTTTGATGAAGTGGGGCAGGTAAGTGTCAATTTAAAGAAGAGGTATTTTTCTTCTAGAGTGTAAGGCTTCCTTACTCTTGTACAAGACAAAGTTGTTTTGTTTCATTGACACAGTTGATTCAAAAAGGTCTGTATAACCTTAGCAGTAGTTTTGAACCTGATTTTTAGTGATTTCTTACATTGCTCACATGTTTAAGGAATCCAAGTGTAGCTCTGCTAGCACAAGAGCATATCTCTTGCTGTTCAGCCATGCCTAACTCTGCCTTCTTTCATAAAAGATATATTTAGTTCAGAAACTATGTTTTGCAGGAGAGTGGAATCTTTTTGAATTAATTTAGTTATGGCAAAACCCACATATTAAGCTTTGCATAGGATGATGAAACATTGAGCAATGAGATTTTTTTTATTAGTTGCGTCAAAAGTCTAGGTATAGGGGTGGTGATATTTTTAATACGAAAGTTGTATATATAATCCTTTTATAATATTTGTGATGTTCAAATTCTCAGCCTTGAGTCACTGGTGCTGTAAATGATTTCTGGAGAATTTATTTTTTGTGTAGTCTATAAGTTTCATGTCAGAATTCTTTTTCTTCACTAGGCAACAGAAACAGAAACCAAGATTGCAATCTGTTCCAGAGCTTATCATCTCCTTGTGGAAAAAGTGCACTTCAATCCAAATGATATAATATTTGACCCTAATATTTTAACCATAGGAACTGGAATGGAAGAACATAACCTTTATGCCATAAATTTTATCAATGCTACTAAAACCATAAAAGTGAGTTGTAAGCTTATTTTAAGTTGAAATATATTGCTGAGATTACTTACAATCTCAAACTCCCATGAAACAGAAAAACTCCCGTCTCAAGAACAGCAACAAAACACTACTGCAAAATGTTACATATTTTAGATTAGCAAGGGGGGACTGTTCTTCTGAAGTGCAACCATTCCCTAGTATTTCTGTGTTTTCAGTAGCACAACTTCAAATAGTTCTATAAATACATTTCAATCCATTTTCTATACTGTAAATATACTGCCTTAATTAAGTGAGGTAACAAATCGCATTCATGTGCTAGCTAAAAGGACCTCTTTGAAGCTGCAAAAAGCTGCATTTTTTAATAAAATGACTGTTTTGTTGAAAGGGATTTGTGCAGTAACCTGCCTTTTTATTTGGCTAAAATGTGTCTAAGGAAGTACAGCAGCAAAGAGCATCACCCGAATACAGCCAAGGAAACTGCACTACTGGATTTCACAGGACACTTTGATAGGTCTGGAGATGCTCTGTCAGTAGCAGTCTGGGGCTTGAACACATGATAGGCTATTTTGTCATCACGGGGCTTCTGGAGGGGGGCTGCACCTTGAGCTTAGCTGCTCAGCTACAGCCTGCTCCTGAGACAGGCAAGCAGGCAGGCTGGCTGCTCCTATTTCCAGAGGAATGGGGAAAGGAAGAGCCAAAAGTAGGTGCATGGGGAAAGTACAGAATGCTGTAGTGGGAGGAGTGATGCATTCAGAATAGCACCTATGGCTATGGAAACCACAGCAGCTGCTTACACAGGCTGGGTCTTTCCTTTATTTGCATATTTTTCTGCAGAGATTTGAATTACTTTTTATGAATTTGTTTAAGGATCTGGAACAGGGAAGAGAGAAAGGGTGCATAGCCAATGCACTGAACTCAGGGGCCAACAATTTTTGAGCTGAATCCTTTGATTAGATTTCCTTTTTGGAAAGTACTTTTCTAAAAATCTATGTGCACTTCCTCTAGGAAACACTGCCAGGAGCCAGGATAAGTGGAGGTCTTTCCAATCTGTCTTTCTCCTTTCGGGGAATGGATGCCATTCGAGAAGCAATGCATGGAGTGTTCCTTTACCATGCAATTAAGGTACGATGTGCTTTTGGCTTCCATATGCCCACTTGGCAGATGTGCAGTGCTATGTCTGACAGTCCTGTCTGGGGGATTCTGTATGGTTTTTTTCAGTATGGCATGGACATGGGAATTGTGAATGCTGGGAATCTGCCAGTGTATGATGATATCCACAAGGAATTACTACAGCTGTGTGAGAATCTAATCTGGAACAAAGATCCTGATGCGACAGAGAAACTTTTACATTATGCTCAGGTAACTTTCAGTTTTAAACTTTGACTAGTAGTTAGTTTAGCACCTGGTCCTGAACACCTCATTGCAGATGATAGGTAAAACAGCCTATAAACTGCATGTGTCAATGTAACAGTGGGTGTTAGGATTTACTAATGATATTACAAGTGGTTCAGTTTTTAATACAGAATAAAAAGAGAAATCTGTGGTAGATGGAGCCTCTCCAATTTCATAGGTGCCATGAAAGATCCTATCTCAGAGTTCTTCATATGCTTCAGGAGACCAAGCCATATAGGCATTCCTTATAAACAAAACAAAAAAGCAACACCCAAAAATATACAAAGCAAAAAAATCCCAAACAAACTTCTGCCAAACATAGAAAACCCTCACAAACCAACAAAAACCAAAACACCACAGAAAAGGCCAACCCATAACCCAGCACCACGCTCTTGGTACTGGAATTTTATTGACAAGTGCACTGTAGAAGACAAAGTAAACATGTCTATCTGGTAGTAAAGGTTTGCTTAGAGTATATGTAAAAGGTGAAGTAGTTGCTTGTGGCTGTGCTACAGATTTCCAGTTCATGTAACGTGTCAAGAGTGAGGATCAGCTATTTAGTGTTTTTGAAATGTAATGATGGTGGAGGTAAAAGACAAAGATTACACACCTGAAGGTTTCCAGATTATCATCCACAAGACAACTGGTGAAATCCTGTTCTGAACAGAAGATATAGCAAAAATCTCGTTGGGTTAGGTGGTTTTTAGATTCAAGTGCACAGGAAAGTTTGTGTGTCTGTTTTGTAGCTCCTGGAGGTATTAGTTCTGTGCAGAGTCTCATTTGGTTTGTAGTTTACCCTGTAGTGGTGCATGCTTTATAGTAACAGTGGCAACATGTTAAAAACCAGTACAGGAAGACACTCTCTATCCCTTGTAATTAGGCTGTTTTAGGGTGCTCATGGAGTCTAATCAATTCACCTGAGAGTGATCTTGTCTGTATAAGCACAGTTGCACCATTGGGGTATTTGGGGTTGCATAAAGAGGAAGAAAAGAAAGGAGAATTAGAAAGGAATTCCTTAAGCAGCGTTCTGCAGAAGGCAGAATGTAAATTTAAATGGAGCATGAAAAGTAGAAATGAAAGTGGATGATGACTCCTAGGTCTCTTAAGTTTGGGAAGCTGTTGTTGGAATCTCTGCTTTTATTTGTGGTGGTGGTTTTATTGTGGGAGTAAAATAGCCCAGTTGCAAAAAAGAGGAACTTAATCCTTGAAGATTTAGGGGATCAGTCTTCATTTGAAGTTTGAAATTAAAACACATTTTCCATGAAGTATATAGCTGCAGATATTCTCAAACTGAAACTTTGTACCATTTATGACAATGGGAGTTGTGCTTCCAAAGGCAGGTTTTTTTATCCTCAGCATTTGGTATAATCATCTGTTTTTAAAGATCTGCATATAGTGCTTGACACTGTAGTCCCTGCATGCCCACTCTACAGCTTCATGTTATTTTCAGGTTGGAATGAAAAAACCTTGCTAAAGTGTCTGGCCAGAGTCTGAGGAGCACGTGGTACTGTTTCAGTGAGACATGGAACAGCTGAAGTAGAAAGGGACCTCTGGAAATCATCTAGTACAGCCCCCCTGCTCAAAGCAGGGCTAGCCAAGAGCAGGTTGCTCAGGGACATGTCCAGTCAAATTTTTCATATAACTTAGAATGAGGACTCTACAATGTCTCCAGGCAACATTTTCCTTCTTTCATTCCCATTTTACAAACTAGACATATGAGGGTAATAAGATTAGGCAACAAGAATCTGTGAAGTTAGCTAACAGTCATATAAACATGAATGAAAACTTGTTCTGGTTTCTGTTCCCATGAGTGAGATCTTGTTTTCATTGCTTTATTTTTAAAAACTTGCTGATGAGCATGCAGAAGTAAAGGAGGTTCATAAGGCTTGAAAGAGGTCAGATTAAGTCCAGTAACTGAGTGAGGAAAAGAAATTACTTGCCTGAAGTGTGATGACTGAATTAGTGGATAGGGCTCTTCCATGTGCCTTCCTGGAGTGGGTGAACTTTCTTGTACTGTGAAGCTGTTTTGGCCTCTGTGTTCATAGCCAAAGGGAGCATGAGTGTGAGACAAAGAGAATATGGGGTGGTTTGTGCATGACAAACAGTAGTTTTGTAGGCTGCCTGATTGAAAACACATCTGTGATATGGAATAACATAACCTATTCCAGCAGAAACTGAATTAGAGCCAAATTAATTAGAATTTGAAAATTAAGTGTAATGTGTGGGCTAGAAACCAATTTAAATTATGTTCCCAGAAGTAAAACCCTTAGGACGAGTAATTTCATTATCAAACTGCTCTCTCTTTTTTATTTTTCAGTAATTTTTTTTCTTTATTTTGTTTACATTTTCACTGAGGTATGTACTCTTTGAGATGTAGACCCCATAAGTGCCTGTAGTACACCACAAATGTTTGCAACATGATTCACATATATATAAAACGCCTTTTGAATAGTCTAAAATTATTTTATGAGTCAGTACTTGGAATTATCCTCACTTTTCTAAAAGTAAAGTCCATAATTGTAGTTTTTATGCTTGCAAGCTGCTATGGATGTCTTTCTTTTATAGAATCATGCCCAAGGAGGAAAAAAAGTTGTACAGACTGATGAGTGGCGTAAAAGCTCTGTGGAGGAAAGACTGGAATATGCTCTCATAAAGGTGAATCTATGTGGAAAACTGTCCTACCCATCAGCTCTCAGAGCCGTGATCTCAGCTCAGTCTTTAAGAGATGTATTTGGCTTTTAAAATTCTTCAGCTGCCATTCTTTAACAAGCTATTGATAATGAATAATGTATTTATCTGATCTATTTAACTTCAATAACACAAAAAACTGTATCTTTAAACTTCACAAGTTGAGGTCTTTGACCCTTAATATTTTATTCCAGTAGTGCTGTTAGAAACGTACTGGTTTTACTTTGTGACATACTGCTTTTACTTCCTAGGCGTTTTTTTGGTCCTTTAGTAGTGCTGCAGTGAGTGGCACTTGTGCTGTGGAAAGCAATCTTTGAGTGTTGGGTTTTTCTTATGGTATGGTTAAGAAAAATTAACAAGTCTGTTAATACTGGGGACTTGCTTTGAATAACTTTATGTGCCCAAGAACTTCAGTGTTTTGTTTCTTAAGAAAGCTTATTTTCAGTACACATTTGAGATATTCTCAAAGACTAGTAGTATCTAAAGTATCTACTTGTACTTTACGTGTGGTTTTTGTTGTTGGTTTTTTGTTTTGTTGTTTTTTTTTTTTTTTTGCAGGGAAGGCAACTAAATAAAAGTTGTATTTCTAGCAAGATGAAAGGTTCTCAATTTTTTTTCCCAGGGCATTGAGAAGTATGTCACTGCAGATACAGAAGAAGCAAGATTAAATCAGGAAAAATATCCCAGACCTCTAAATGTAATTGAAGGACCTTTGATGAATGGCATGAAAATTGTTGGTGATCTTTTTGGTGCTGGAAAGATGTTTCTGCCTCAGGTAATGAGAATATAATTTCATGTATTGTCCTATTTTGAAAAAAATTAGGATTGTAAAATGTAGCCAAAACATTCTATGCTGGCTGTTTTTTCAGACAGAGCATAGGAATTTAAAAAATCCAGGTTCTGCTAAGAAGCAGCCATTTCCATATTTTACTTTCGAACTTGACTTACTTTATGTAGTTTCTTTATGTGTTTGTTTCCTTTCTTCCTAAGTGTTTTTGCTTTTTTTGAAATGCAGTTTTCAGTCTGAGCCCATGAAAAAGAGCAAGAGAGAAGAAAGATCCAAATAAAAATTACTGTATTTAGCAACTTTCAAGTGTGGGCCCATTTGGCTGTGAGTGGTCCAGAAGGCTGCACTACGAAAGGAAATGTCATGTGTAGACCCTTAGCCCCGTAAGCCCAGCAGCCTGCTGCCACAGAATGATCTGCAAAGCTGGCACTTGGTTCTGCAAATGAAGTTTAATTTGTTGCTTGAATAGGTATAAGAGAAAGCTAAGAGAACACCGAGGCTGTTCCTATACCTTGTCTTTATTGTTTATTCCACTTCCCTCCTTTATCTACAGGTGATAAAGTCTGCTCGAGTTATGAAGAAAGCAGTTGGCCACCTTATTCCCTACATGGAAAAAGAAAGAGAGGAAAGGAGAGCCAAACAAGGCAGTGTAGAGGAAGAGGCAAGATACAGTTCCTTGAAACTCTGTCACAACTTGCTCTGACAAATACAGGAATTACTTATTACTAATTACTTGTATTATCTGGAGAGTTGATGCCATTGTACGCAAACTGACAATCTTGGCATAATTTAAAGTAGGCCTGAAATTCATAAAGTGCAGATTTTGTGGAACACTGCTTGGTGTGTTCCTAAGCTGTTGTCACAAGTTTCCTGAACAGTGCCACAAGCCTTTGTAGGCTCTTTATACCACTGTTACTAATGTCTTGCATTTTTCTAGGCATCTAATTCTGGTGTTGCTCATTCATGATAACTCTAACTTTGTGGTGGATTTTGCCACTTGCTTCTGCCCTCAGTGAACTCTGTAACTTCCTTTTCCATGTTCAAAGCCTGTCACCATTTCTCGTTATTCAGCTCTTCCCTTCTCCATAGCCCTGATCATTCTCCCAGCTAAAAACCCTATTTCTCCCACCCTTTTTCTTCATAGATTGTGACTTCAAAACCTCCTGTTATGATAGAATAGTGTGCTCATTGCACATGTAGCCATGACCAACTTGCAGGGGAAAAATGTTTATGAGAACAGAGTTTGAGTATAGTTGTCTTCTCATATGTGTATTTTGTCCCCAGTTTCTGAAAATTACTTTTTATCTAATATATAAAATGTATTTTAAAATACCCAGTGATTTTCAGATCCTCGTGGGCCTTTGCTTTATTGCATTTCCTGTTTCGCAGCCAACAGCTGGTGATGCCTAAGAATAGTTTTATCAACTACCTGTGAATATACTTGAAGTAATTGCTTCCAAATTTGGTAAATGGAATATGTGATAGGAGCACCAGAAAATGTGCCTTTTGTCCATACTAACAAGATTGTATTCAGTAGAAAAGAGAGGTGAGATGAATTGGACAAATGAATTGGATAAAATCCCATTTTAAATACTCATGTATGCTGGTTCTACTATATTTATAATGTGATAGGTGCTTACAGTTTTGGCTGTTAAGTATTTTTCTTTTTCTCTTGTCTTTGTCTGACTATCAAATTTAGGTTTGACGTGCATTTACTTTTTTTTAGTCCTGTGGAACCTTACCTTGTCTTTATGAGTTCTCAGAGACAATAGCTGTAATCAGAATCTGGTTTTTAACACACACACATGAAAAAGGAAGAACAGCAGAATTTCTCTAAACTGATAATTATGTATTTCCTTTGGCTTCCCTTCTCTGGATTTTTGAATGTTTCCTAATTTTTCCCTTGAAATCGTCTTACACAGTATCTTTCTACTTGCTATGCATATGTTGTGGAATCGTCTAGCATAAGTGTAACAAATACAGCAAATAATTTGGAAAGAAAAATGGCCTGGTAATCAAACCTGACTAATCGTAATGGAAGAAGGAGAATGCCTGGTCTCTTTTCCCATGCTCTTTCTGGATCCCTGCTCTGCTATATCTCAAGTGGGTCTCTTCTCTGGCTGTCATGAGTTACCTATATGTCATCTCTCTCCAGCTCATGCTGTTCTCTTTTAATGCAGATGACAATGCTGGTATTTGGCACCTTCTGGTTTGTTTTGATGCTGTTTGAAGTCATTGAGAATTGTTGTCTGTTGCTTCTATGAGCACTGGATTAGGATCTTTTCTGAACCCTTTGGTACTTAATTCTCTGGTTAAGAGAAGTGAAGAGGAATTTGGGAGGTTCTTAAAAAGGTAGCAAACACTCTTGATAAGAGTGTAGATGTTTTGGTGCCTGAGGAGAACAGGAAGGAAAAGGCAGGACTTCTGTCCTCCTGCTTCCCTCTACCTTCTGATGGAAAGGGATTTAGTGCCTTCCTCCTAGAAAAATATGTTGTCACTGTATAGAGAATTGGTGAGAGAGAGAAAAACAGCTGCATCTGTCTCCAAAGTTCGATGTTGACTTGAGGGAAAATGATTTGCAGACTCTGATAACTGATCTGTCTGATGTTACCCAGACTCCTGTAACCTCCAGGACAGTTTTAGTCACAGACTGCCAGGAAATGCAAGGCATTGATAGTTACATTTGAGGATAAATAGCTGTAGCTGTGGATCTCCATCAAGATTAAAACAAGCCCTTTGGATGCGTGCCCAGAACTTGAGGACCTCCTTGCTTAAGACAATTGAAATCACAGTGTGCCCTAAATAGGGTTTATTTAAAGTGGCATGTGCTCTGGCCCATGTTGTTTGCTGCCCAGCACAGATTTTTCTTCCTCTCATGTGCAAATCCAATTTTTATTATTTTTTTATATCAATCACTAATTAAATCATCAGTAGTTATTAGGTGTGATACAATGTGGGGCAGCACTTTTTGTTCTTTCCCCTGTCCTTGATTAATCTCTTTCCCTAGTTTTGTCTTACATTCCAAGAGTATATTTTCAACTGCTAAATTTTTTGTTGACGTACTGTGATGGCTGACTTGGAGAGCTCCATTTTGACTTCACTCTTCTCCAGTCTTCTGTAAAACAGAAGCACTGGGAAAATAATAGGTTTTAATAACCAGCAGCATTGGTGAGGATCCAGAGATTTTATTTAACAAGTGTGTTAGGACCATGGGAAATAGTAGTATCACTCTTTGTAATCTATAAAGATTTTTTTTAACCCATAATATTGCAACTACAGAAGGCAATGTAGGTTCATGAAATAGACAGCTACTCAATACATCCAGAAATATAACATGTTTCATAGAAGGATTTAATCATCCAGTTCTGCCATCTGCAAAGGAGATGAGATACTGTCTGGAAAAATATTTTGTAATTTTGCATATAATATGCTCTGTGCAATTTAAGTAGTTGCTTACTGGCACTGTGATCCTGCACCAACTCAGACGTACCACTGTTATAGCCTGGAGCTGCTCCAAATGACAACAGTGATTATACAACTAAAAATGTATTGCCAAGTCCTGTGTCCTGGTGGAGAACTGCTGTGGGAAGTTGCACTGTTGTGCTGCTGGTAGCACCCTTTTTCAGGCTTAATGCCATCTAACCTAGGACCTTCTTGTGACAGAACACCTTCCCTTCTTCAAGAAGATCCATCTCCTAGCCCGTTTGTTCAGCTTGGGTAGTCTGAAGTAGTGTGATCACTGCACTAAAACGTCTCCCTTGCTATTCCTGTTGCATTAAAAAAAAATATCTCTTTGCTTTTGCTATTTCCTTTAATTTTCCTCCTAATTTTGCTAATTCCTCATTCTTCTCAGCATTGCATTGAAAGATAGATTTTAATGCACGGACAGGCATGTGATTAGACCAAAAGGGCATGAATACTCATAAATATTTAATCTCTTTAATCTCTTTATTGGTGAGATGCGTATTTGGAGCAGAGGTACCTTAGGAGTTCAGTTATTGCACTGCACAAAATGCTATCCAGATCTGAAATTGTTTTATCTGCTATTTGTTTTTTTACACACAGATTTTTGAGTAACATCCATTCCATTTGCAAGAATATTTCATGTGCAAGTTTCTATTACCTGGATCTTTTAAAATAGTTTTTATTATTTACTGTGTTATCTCCACTCTGCTTTGCAATTAACTACAGAAGTAGTCTGGGGCATACATTAGCATTGCAGTGTTGATGAATCTGTACGAACATACCAAGGCTTCTGAGTAATTTAACTCTTGTGTTATTTCTTCAACTTCAGGATCCTTATCAGGGTACAATAGTATTAGCAACTGTGAAAGGAGATGTACATGATATCGGCAAGAACATTGTGGGAGTTGTTCTGGGCTGCAACAACTTCAGGTAAAGAGACTAACATTAGGTAGCTGGGAACACAGCTGTAAGAAGGGTAGATAATTAATACCTTAGACCAGCTCTAGCTGCAGTGATAAAAGGGGGGCATTTCTTGAGAGCTGTCCTCTGTTCCCCACATTGTGATTGGGGAACACAGATCATAGCAGCTATTGCTAATGGGGGAGCAAGAGGGAGCATTGCTTTCTCCTTTAATACTATTTTTCCTAATAAATTGGCATCTGAAGTGAATGCAGTTTAACATCAATTATAACATGAATGAGAACATAAATTTTAGTATTTGTTTTATTTCAGTTAAAATAAAAATTATCTCCTAAACATGTAAGTATAATGTCTGAAGAAATCAAATACGATTGCAGTAGGCAGTACTATGTGTGGGTTGCTTTGGGAAAAAAGGAAGTCTTGAAAGATTTGAATGAAACTTGTAGTTTTTCAAGCTTTTTGTTAATTGTGAGGTTTAAAACTTTGCTGGGGTATGTTTTGTTAAATAAGGGATGAGTTTCTGAACTTCAAAAGTTAGAACTTTCAAGAAAAGTCCGATTTTTCATGCCCTGTGTATGTGCAGTGGGGTTGGCAACAGTGTTGGAATGAGTGGTCATGTTTCCATCAGTTCCCTTTGTCAGTAGTGTGTCAGATATTGCAGAAAGCTGAATCAGCTTTGAAACTCTGTCTTATCATTCATTCCTTTGTTTTGTTTCAACTTTGGGTTGTCATTTACTCTAAAAAGAGGCAAAATTACTCCTTTATTTTAAAACATGAAGTATTGAAGTCAGTAGCAGTGCTGTGTGTATGCGGTATATTTCATTTAATTTCCTCTTGAAATTCTGTGGATTGGTTGCAGGCTTTCTTGAGCTTTATTTAGACTTAGTGAACTGAAGCCATAGAGTTTTCTGTCACCATGAGTGTGAGTGACGCTGAATGAAACCAGCAGGCTGGGATGGCTTACTTGAAAAAATTAAAACCTTGGCAATGGCTGGGATTAATAGGATTAAAATGCTGACAGGGAAAGTGCAGTGTCTCATTTCATAAAATATATGCTTTAATAAGGTGCAACCTTGATGTGAATCATCTTATATTCCTGATACAAGATTGATGTCCACAAAACCTTTTTGTGTTACCCAAATAACTTCAGAAATGCCACTGCTGTTGGCACCCCTGATAGGCAGCTAAGCACCACACAGCGAGTCACTTCTACCCAGCCAGCCTCAGTGGGGTGGGGAAAGAGGAAAGGAAGAATGAAAGCAAGGAGAATTGACTGGAGAAAAATGTTTAATAAGTGAAGCAGAAGTGGAAGAAGAGAGAAAGAAAACACAAAACAAGTGATGGAAAGGCAATCCCCATGCCACCTCCCCATGGGTAAACTGGTGCCTTAGCCAGTTCCTGAGCAAAAGATGACTAACCCTTGCTAAACCCCTGACTCGTTTATTGCTGAGCGTGACATCATATGCCATGGAATATTTCTGTGCTTAGTTTGGGTCATCTGTCTGGTTGCATCTACTCACAGTTTATTCCTTGAAGGGTTAGAGTAAGAAACAGGGAAGGCCTTGATACTGGGAAAACATTGTTCCTCAATAATTTAATTTTAGTGTGTTAGCAGTATTGTTTTGGTCACAGATCTAAAACACAGCACCATACCAGTTGCTGTGAAGAAAATGAACTCGTCTCAGCCAGACTTAACACAACCACAAAAACTTATTTAACAAAAAAGAAAGCCTCTCACACTTGGATTTTCTTAACTACTATGCCATCTGGAACTCTGACTTACTGAAAATTTTGCCAGACCCAGAGATGTTGTATTAAAATTCCCAAAAGTGGTCTTAAGAGAAACAAACAAATATCTCAATTTTGACTTCAATTTAAGGTCACTTATTTATAGTAAGATATATGTATTTGCCCTTTAGCAGAAATTTGATTTATTATTATTTAAAGAATCGTGTGTCATCTCACTTCTTTTCACAGAGTTATTGATTTAGGAGTCATGACTCCATGTGATAAGATATTGAGAGCTGCTGTTGAGAACAAAGCAGGTAGAGAGAGATTTCATTAGTACTTCTGAATTGTTTGATTTTTAAACCACACTTGCATTCTTTATTGCTGTTTAGTGCTTTCCTGTGCTGTCTATGGTTTGATCAGACTGTCTTCAGAGAAATCAAAACTTCTGCATTAACAGTATTAATTATTTAGTATTTGGCACTTCTGTGAAACCTAGCCCAAGGAATTGAAACACTGTATCAAAAGGACAATTCAATGAGAGATGTTTTAGTATTGGTTTTACAGATGAATAAATGGAGCTTTGAAAAGGTTTAGGTAACTGCTTGTTGGGTCTTAAATCAGTGAAAGAACTTGGCATTCGGCCTGCTGGATCAGTGGGTGTGAAATCAGGAATGAATTGTTGTAATAAATAATGAACTTTCTGAAACAAGTTGCAGTTGCTTTGGAACAGTCTACTGCCTCTTGGAAAAGATGAATTGTGTGGAACATAGGTGGTGAAGTTTGAAAGCGTTTGCTGCTTTCAAGAGCAGAGTTTACAATTACTTTGTCTTATTTCCCTCCTCAGTGCTGAACTTCTTAGACTTAGAGACTTGCTAATCAAAAATACTGTTTATTGGTGAAACTAGAGCAGTAGATGTTCAGCAGCTGTGAAGACTGAGAAATGTCTTAAACTGGGGATTTGGAATCATTGTCATTCTTGGAAAGCTTTTACTTTCTAATTGGGTCAAATCTTCCTTCTAGACTTGTGACTACCTTCCTTTTTGTCTCATTATTTTCTATCTGACGCATGAAGCTATCTGATGTATGAAATAAACCTTTTTGTAATAATTTTATGTCTTTCTAGAGTGGATTTGCTAAACCTTTTGTGTATTTGTGTTTGTAAATTTGCAATAGATATAATTGGCCTGTCTGGTCTCATCACTCCATCTCTGGATGAGATGATTTTTGTCGCTAAGGAAATGGAGAGATTGGCAATAAAGATTCCTTTGCTGATTGGAGGAGCAACTACTTCTAAGTAAGATATCTCACTTGGTAAGATGGGCAGTATCTATGAAAATAGTGTTAACCAGGGAGAAAGGAAATTTACAGCCATTTCTTTACCTGTTCATATTCATACTGGTATGTATTTACTTAAGATTGACTTATTTCTTGTCTCAGAAATCCTAGAATATAGAGTTAAAATGTAATCAGGACATAACAAATAATGGACATCTTAAACATTTAATTTTTGCAAGTGTTGCATGTTTTGGCAATATGTATTTTGTGTGGAAGTACTCTATTTTCTCTAAAAGTTCATGCACATATGCATATGAATATAGTTCTGTTCTTCTGAGGCGTTGAGTGATCCACTTTGATTCAACAAAACATTCTGAAAATGCAGGATTTTGAGACTAGAAATGACCATGTTGACAGTTAAAAGTTACTGTATTTTCCTGGATCATTGTTCAGCAAGGTGATGACTGGGTTGAGTGTCCAGTCCTGTTCATGCAGGCTGATGGGGGATAAAGTCTAGCTGCTTGCCTTGAAGTACTTACCATGTTGCCTTTGATAGATTGAGCTTTCTGTTGAGATCTTATTCTCTCAGATCTGTTCAAATGAAATAATATAACTGCTGTAATTTCCTGAAGAGCAGTGTTGACAGCTCACTGACACCTAATCTTAACATTATCACAGATGTGTTTTGGGCAAGGGTCATGCTTTGCTGACTTGTTTAGGTTACAGAATGCTTGAGTAGGTGACAGCTCTGAAGCTGCAGAGGGCATTTTTTGTGTAACGTGATGCTGTTAGCAGTGTTGCTTTCTTTATCAGAGCAGCACATATTGTAGCCAGACCTATTGTATTCTGTATTTTTGGCTTTAGCAAATCGTCTCATAATCTGACAGACAGTGGAGAGTAGGATCACTACCAGTCTTTATTGTTCCTGTAGTTATAATGCAAGGTTCACTGTAACCTTTTTCTCCTTCTCCCTATGAGTCTCTTCCTATGGCTTTGAAACTTAGAACAAACATGGAGGGTTTTTTCTTAAAAAAAAAAAAGAAAAAGGCAGGGGGGTGAGTGAAGGGAAGGCTTTATTCTAAGTGGAGATCTTAGGAGAGCCCTTTCCTTAGATCTTTTCAGTGTTTTCACACAGGGCATTGTGGCCTCATAATTGATGTCAAATAACCAGCATCTAACAATTTTGTAGATTTTAGAGATGAATCTAGCTAACAGGGAGGCAGCACTGGTTTTATCCTTGAATATGGAAATTACTGAAGAATATGTGTATAATTTTGAATACATAAATAATAATTCTATTCATGTCAACTGTATATAAATATATACTTATGCATGTTCCCAGACACAATACAGTGCCTAAAAAATATAAGTCAAGTAAGGGTATTCTTTATGGAAGACTGGATTTGTAATATATATTTAATTTTAATTCCCTAGTTTTAAGTTTAATCTCATGTGTACATTCTCAAAGGTTGTGTATGTGTCAGAGGTTGCTAATGAAGAACCATCTGCATTTTTTTCTCTATAATAAGTAGACATTGCTATTTGGATTAAGGAGACCATAAGTACTTTGAAGTGAGGTTAGTTTGAAAGAGCGGGAGGCTGGATTTTGTCTCCAGAATCTACACAATAGAATTTCTTCATAATTTACAGTAATGATGATGTTTGCATTCTTCCTATACTGCTTTGGTAAATTCAGATGCTGAGAAATAATGGTGCCATTCTTGTGGTAAAGTTTATTTTTAAAAAACCCCAGAAATTAGTATGTAATGGCTGATATAGTGCCATCGTAGGACCATGCCCTGTTTGTTTCCTTTGTCCGTTCCTATCAAAACAGAAGATACAATATCCTTTTATAAAACATAGAGCTGTCAAGAACAAAAGCATGTCTCCTAGAAGTAAATTTAGAAGATGCTGGGCAGTATTTTCACTGCTGTGTTGCACAGTCAGTAAACCTCTGTGTCCAGGAGCCTTAAGTATTTGACAGAAGCTGAAGAAAAAGGAGATCTTATCTCTGCTGTGGAAAATCACTTCCTGGGCTCTGATTTAAATTTAATTTAAAAAATGGTGTGTGACCTTAGCATACAAGAAAGCAAACTGACCTTTGGCCTGTAAGGTCTTTGTTCCTACACCTGCCTGCAGAGTTTTGACAGAAATCTGAGCAGAGGTTCTTTCATCACTTGTTAGCAGTGTTCCTTTCTTTATCAGGGCAGCATATATTGTAGCAGACCTATTATATTCCATATTTATGGCTTTAGCAAATTGTCTCATAATTTGATGGATAGTGGAGAGTAGAATCACTACCTTTCTTTATTGCTCCTGTAGTTATAAAGCAATGTTCACTGTATCTTCAAGATGCAAGTTTGTAATATTTATTCACCACTGGCAGAATTCCTTCTTCAGGTGAGTAGAGGACTTGTGCCTCCAATTTTGAAGTAGACCATTGCAGAAATGGAGTAATCATCACTGAATTAGGTTAATGTTTATCCACAGACCGCGTCTGTGGAAGGAAGAGATGTAAGATGAGGAAAAAGGATTAAAAAAAAATTGTTCACTCATGGTAGGCTTAGCCTGGAACATTCTCACTGAAATTTTATGAAACTCTAATGAGTGGCTGGTTTTCATTCAGCTGGTAAGACTGAGGGAATGTGAGTTGGCACATTATTTATGAAGCGTTCTGATACTCTTTAAAGAAAAGTGTTTATGTACCTATTAAAATCTGTATTTAATGGTTCATGCATAGCAGTTGGATGAATGAATTTCTTCTTTTGAAGTTCTGGTCTATTCATTCAGTCAGGGTTTATTTCACTGGGAGTTTTATCTGGTTTTTGTTGGGTTTTTTTGGTTCTGTTGTTTTGGGTTTTTTTCTTCAGTTGTGAAATGCTCACTCTTTTTCTTTTTCATTGAAGAACACACACTGCTGTTAAAATTGCCCCACGATATAGCGCACCTGTAATTCATGTCCTGGATGCATCCAAGAGTGTTGTGGTTGTAAGTTCTAAATTATAGTTTCTCATCCATGCAAAAATACGTGCCCTGTTTTTCTGTTGTGCCTCTCAACCTTTCCTCCAGGGCTTGATGTTGTGGCAGCAAATTGAAGAGGCATGACAGGGCCCAGTTTCTAAGCTACTATTGCCTCAGTTGGTTTTTTGTTGCTGTGTTGTTCTCTTATCTGATTTGTGTCACTTATTGTCACTGGGTAGTTCTATTTAGAGGCCCATTTCTCTATCATTCACTCTGAGTCCTTGATTGTAGTTTTAAGATGTTTTATAGTGAAGAGAGATAGAGTTAGATATGAACTGCTATTCTCTCTAATTTCGATATATTTCTGAAGTTAGTTAGATGGCAACCCTAATACTGAGAAAGGTGTGGCCAGACTTCTTTAGGATGGATTCTCTTTTAGCAAAATGTGTAGTCTTAGCTGACAAATACCTGTTTGTAAGAAGTAGGCTAAGCTGTGTGCTGTTTTTGTGACTATTCAGTCTCTGAGTTTTGCAGAATTCTTCTCTCATGGCTTTCCAGAGCCAGACTTGCCCTACCTGTGTAGTAGGGCAGTACTCTCTACAATACTTATATTCTAAATATGGATAGTTTGAGGAGTTTGAATCTAGTTTGCAGATTATTGGTAAGGCTTAGTTTAGTGTTGCCAAAAGAAACTGCTTAGTCTGAAATTCATACTCTGTCCTTACTATAGTATGTTACAGTATGTACTTACTGCTTTCTCTTTTCTGTTTTTTTTCAGTGCTCCCAGCTCTTAGATGATAGTGTAAAGGATGATTTCTTTGAAGAAATACTAGAGGAATATGAAGAAATCAGACAAGAACACTATGAATCTCTCAAGGTACAAATGTAATTGATTTAGCATCTTGTTTTAAGTGGTTGGCACTTGCCTCATTACTCTTGGTTTCAGCTCCTTATGAAGACCTTCAGGTATATTTGCTCTGATTTAAAACTTGCCGTAGAATTGATTGAAAACTTCCAGAAGTGCTTATGAAATCAGATTTTCTAACCTGTAAGGGAAACTTCTGCATGAGTCTAACACATTTGGCCACATTCTTGATTGTCATCAATGGCCAGTAAGTGGCATCTAGGACAGGACATCTCCATGGAGTTGGCAGTCATGTCATTGTAATCAACCTACAGGAGACCAGTGCTCTTCTGGAGCAGTAGCTGAAAATGGGGAGCTACAACCGGGGTAGTGAAAATGGCACTGGTTGCTTTTTCTGGTAATGGGCTACACTGTATTTTAAAACACCATGCTCTCCTAATGTTTTAGTCTTCTTTAGGTGAGGGATCTGCGCAGTAGGAGAGTATCTTGCTGTTACCTGTATTTTAGAGTAATAAAGGAATCTCTAGTGTAGTTCAGAGGAACTAGAAATCGTGTAGGCCAGTTTTATTAGAGGTACACAGCAAAAAATACTGTTATGGTTGTGAAGTAATCTTACTTTCAAGTTGTGAGCTCAGAGTTGTTTGGGACTGAAATTAGTGGTTGTCAAATTTGGCCTGAACAATATTTTGAGTAGAAGTCTATCACAAAGTCAACAGTTACAGTTCATGTGTCTGAAGGATGGCTGGCTTTCTGAAATTAACCTTTATGTCCATACAGGAAAGAAGATACTTGTCCCTACAGCAAGCTAGGAGAAAAGGTTTCCATTATGACTGGTTATCAGGCTATAAACCAGGTCAGTTTACATATTGTTGTTTGTTGTTGCTGTGCCTTTGTTTTATTTAATGTGTCTATTTTAGATATATTTTTAATTAAATTGTGCTTGATTAAACTTCAGAACATAGCAGTGTAACAGCTTGAGTAAATTGGTGTCTGTCTCAGCAGAGATCTTTTTTGCATAAATTTGAGCAATCTTTGTGCCTTATTTTTTCACAGCTCATTTAAAAATTAAATTTCAAGTTAATAAAAAAATTGAAAATCCTAAAACAATGAGTTACCCATAACACCTTATAATCAAAGAAAAATCTAATGACTGCTTTGCAAAATGATGTGTGCCTGGCTCATTACATTGCAAAGCATATTATACCACATTTGGGGAACACACGTTGTGGCATGGCATCTGTATGACATTCCTTCTTACACTTTTTCCTACCCTTCCCCCATCAGTTTTTGTACTGGTTTGTTTTGACTTTTTTTCTTCTTTTGAATTAGAGATTAGAAGTATAAACAGCATTCCACAAGATGTTGCATCCTGCAGTGACATTAATGCTGCTTTCTGTCATTTCATTTACAAGACTCGAAAAGATGTTAATTTTCAATAGTTCATCTTGATAAAGGTTGTGTTATGAAGTATTGAACGGTACAGAGAAAACAAGTGCAAAGCTTGTGGCTTTGCACACATAAATCCATCTTATGTTTTTCACTAGTACACATGTACCTAAACAAATGTGTGGTGGCTGCAAAAGTTCTTAGAAATTACATAAAAATTTACAGAAATAGTCTGCAGTATCATAGCATGTAACATGTCTGTGTATAGAAAGGGATTTGTAAATATGAAAGGTATATATGCTTATAAAATATGTTATGTATTGATAAGTTGTGTAGTTTTTTTTTTAATCTTCTGTCTCGGCCAATATTCTGGCCAATGAAGTAAGTTCCAAAGTCCAACAGCTAGTAAGTGTTGATTTATATGAAAGAACAAAAGGGCTTAATTTTTCTATTTCAAGTTCATATGCCTTTTATGCATTTTTTTGTGGTGATGTAACTGTGGAGTATGGTATGACTTGGGAATGATTTGACAGTGAGAATTCTAAGCCAATTACTTTGAAAGAGGTCTTTTGCAGTGGTGGAGGCTGGTGAGCATCAGTTATGCTGCACATATAGAGCAATTGTAAATTATTTTCATCATGTCAGTCATACTCCTGATTCCCACAGCAAAACCAAAATTCATTGGCACAAAAGTCTTCGAAGATTATGACCTGAAGAAGCTGGTAGAATACATTGACTGGAAGCCCTTCTTTGATGTCTGGCAACTTAGGGGAAAATATCCCAACCGGAGTTTTCCTAAAATCTTTAGTGATAAAACTGTAGGTGAGTATTGAAATTGCATTTACTTCATGGAAATAATCCTAACAGGCCTGCCTGCTGCATTAAGATTCTGAATGTTTTGAAATACATAGAGATAGTGGAAACACATGGAAAATAATATCACTGAAATAATTTCTTTAAAGCAACACTTGGTGAACCAACTGTTGCCATGTGAGTCTGAAAAATAAATGGGGAAAAATAGTCATCTTATTTAGTATTCAGCTGCCAAAGCACAAGGGGATATTTTAATGGCAGAATATGGCATCAGAGCACTGACTATATCTGTATTTCCACTGTGGGTGAAGATGGCAAGAAAGCTCTATTTCCTTTTGAAACTTTAGTAGGCATTGGAATACATGATGAAAGTGCCAGGGTGATGCTGAAAACAATGTTCTGGGTCAACTGCACTGTGGTAATGTAGGTGCACACACCAGATCTCTGTCACTCCTTTTATTCTGCATCTTTTGCCTCTGCTAGAATGGTGCTGGCTGAAACGTTTTGTGGGGTTGCTTTTTTTCCCCCCAAGCTATATGTTGTTACAGCTATACAGACATAATCACACTGTTGTCTCCCTATTTCCCGTAGCTGACAGATCATTGCAGTTATCACAAAATTATGTGGAAAATGAATCAATCTTTAACAATTCTTTAACCTATTTAGCCAGTTGTGAGGACATGCCTTTTCTAAAGAGCTTTTTTTTTTTT
>VWZF01003842.1:1437404-1477325 GCA_013396755.1 Sclerurus mexicanus
GCTAGGTGAAGAAGCAAAGAGAGTTTATAATGATGCTCAAGATCTACTGAAATCATTGATTAATCAAAGGAAATTACAAGCCAGAGGTGTGGTTGGGTTCTGGCCAGCTCGGAGTGTTCAGGATGATATCCACTTATATGCTGTAGAAGAGGCAGTGGGATCTTCAGAACCAATAGCAAAATTTTATGGCTTGAGGCAACAGGTACAATGACAGGACATTTGTTAATTTGTTAAATTGATTTTTTGTTCTCCCACATTGCAATAATGTGATAGAAGAGCTCTAGTAAAATCTGTAGAAAGTGGTCATTGTAATCTGTCTGCAGCTGTTGTCTTGCCATTTCTTTCAGTAATAACAAGATAGTTTTAGTGGTGATCCAGCTATTTGTATTTTAATATTTGTAGTATTTTGCATTGTAATAGTTGTACAAAATGCTTTATAGGTTTAACATCTTCAGATGTGATATGCATTTTCTGTCTTAATTTTAATATTTAGGATGTCCTAAAGCAATGTGCTGTATAAATTCATTACATGGATCTTGTGTTGCTAAATTAGAACCTAATGAACCTTAGTTCTCTAATATCCCTGAATTCTGCTTTAGATGAAAAATTCTGCTTGAATGTATTAAAGGTTAAACCCAGTTAGAATTTAAAAACCCTGGAAAATAAAGCTCAGTGGAGATAAGTGTTTTTGATAGTCTTAATTTTTATGTAAAATTCACTATATGAAGGGGCAGTTTAGAATTAGTCGGCTGCTTATTCTCATAGAGCTAATCATTATTTTAAGTATTCATGCTTGAATCATACTTACCTAGATTTGCATTTAATTTGATAGATTGAACTTTCAAGATAGTCTCCCTCTCCTTTTTCCCTGTCTTCTCATTTGTCTTCTTCATAGTTCACATATTCAGAGTCATCAAACGTGGGCAGAAAAAAAATTCAACAATTATCTAAATTTCTGGAGTACAATATTCTGTAAGGACAGTCATGAGCCAGCTCTGCAGAACTGTACTAAGAAATACATAACTCTTAAGTTTTTCCAGTTCCCTGGAAGAGATTATCTGTTGCATGGAGATGTTTCACAACAATCAATGGCAGATGTTTATATAAAATGCTCTCAACAAGCACACGGGCAGGGTTGTTCCAGAGCCTTATGGCCTAGTTAAATATTTTGATATGCCATATAAATCAAGTTTACTACTGTTTCTTTTCCTGGCCTTTTCCCAGCATTCTCTCAAGAAGAATATCCGATTTAATGATATTCTTATAATGGGTTTTATTATTGGAATACTGTTATTTTCCCTAGTCTTTTTATCTTATATATCCCCAATTATTCAGGCTTCTCTCAAAGGTTAAGACTATGAAACTCTGTGCTATTGTGCATACTGTTCTTCTGGACGCTGTATATTTTATATGCATCTCTTCCAATCTGGTGTATGTAGTAATTCAGCAGTCTTCACCAGAGCAAAGTGGAAGTGAATAATTGTCTTCTGTTTCTTATGTAAAGTGTTCCTTTTAGTACATGGAGTTCTCTTCCTAGCATTGATATTATTAAGGATGTGAGGTAAATCTAAAAGTTTGAGATGGATTTGGTATTTTCCTTAACTCTAATCATTACAAAAGAGCCTTAAAATTAACAGGTTTCTCCTGTGTGGAAAAAGGATATTTCTTTGGTTTCGTAGTACTTTGATATTAACCTAGTAGGTTAATAGACCATTTTTCTTCGTTTTTCAGGGGTGGGGGTCTTTTATTTGCCTTTAAGATGTAGTTGGGATTGGGTGCAAAGAAATGTTAAAATATTGTCATAGAATTAAGAATCTTCATGTAAGTGATAGCCATGGAATAACTTTTCTGTCTCTACATTGGGTAGATTTACAAGAGCTGTGCCACTTCTTAAATAGCAGTCATGTTTCCACAATGAATACACTGATGTGATTCAAAATTTTTTGTTGAGTACTCAGTCACCTCTTTCTATTACCTTTCTTCCTATTTGGAAAAGGATCCAGTGAGCAGTATATTTCCTATTCCACAGGATGACAAAATCAATTGGAAAAGACCTCTGAGATCATCGAGTTCAATTTGTGACCAAACACCACTGTGTCAACTAGACCAGGGCACTCAGTGCCGTGCCTGGTCTTTCCTTAAACACCCCCACCTCCTCTGGTATCCCATTCCAATGTTTAATTGCCCTTCTTGTGAACAATTTCTTCCTAATGTCCAACCTAAACTTCACCTAGCACAGCTTAAGACTACGCCCTCTCATTCTGTCAGTTGTTGCCTGGAAGAAGAGGCCAATCCCCACCTGGCTCCTTTTGGGAGTTGTAGGGAGCGATAAAGCCATCCCTGAGCCTCCTCTCCAGGCTAAGCAACTCCAGTTTCCTCAGCTGTTCCTCATGACTTGTGCTCCAGCCCCTTCACCAGCTCCATTCTCTGGACATGCTCCAGCACCTCAATGTCCTTCCTGAACTGAGGGCCCAGAACTGGACATAGAATAGTTGAGAATAGTTGAGGTGTGGCCTCACCAGTGCTGAGTGCAGGGGAAGAATCACTTCCGTAGTCCTACTGGCCACGTTATTCCTGATAAGGCCAGGATGCCATTGGCTGCCTGGGCCACCTGGGCACACTGCTGGCTCATGTTCAGCAGACTGTTGACCAGGAGAAGACCCCCAGGTCTTCTCCCTCTGGGCCACTTTCCTTTGCATAAACCCACTTGAACTTCACTGAGGATTCAACTTTTCAGTAGTGATAGGTGCATTTTGTTTGTTTTGTGTGTGACTAGTGTAAGGTCTGCATCCCAGGCACAGTTCTGTCTAGATTACTGAGCACGTAGTTTGTAGCACAAGAAACCATGAGTGTTTATAAACTCTTACAGCCATTCTGTAGTGGGAGTTGCTGAAGAATTTTCAGTTTGCAATATCAACCATCAGTTTTGCTAACAAATGTGGAATCTGTGAGAGGTAGAGATGAAGTATTCCTTCTCTTACCCAGTAGTTGGCACAAGATTGCGTTATTTTGTAATAATTTGTATCACGGAATCTTCCGAGTTGGAAGGATCAAGTCCACCTCTTAAGTGAATGACCCATACAGAGGCTGAATCCACATTACAAGCTGTTACATCTTACTAGCTGTAAATAGAAGCAAAATATCTCTGTATGTGTGTTCAGCACAGCATCTCTCTTGCTTGGCATTTTGTTCTTAAGTGTCTTCAGTGGTCTGAACACCCTCTGAGAGAAGTGGTTTCCTTTGAATTTAACTATAGGAAAGCCACTATGGCTCAAAGACTAGTTAGTTAGGTGTTTGTCAGAAATTAGTCTTAAAAATACTGCTGTTTAGCTTAGTAGTGCACTACTGGTGTATTTTTAAGTGCTCTGATTTATTGTACTGATTTTTGTTACTTTAGGCTGAGAAGGATTCTGCCTGCACAGATCCATATTACTGCCTCTCTGACTTCATAGCACCAATGGATTCTGGCATTTGTGACTACTTAGGCCTGTTTGCTGTGGCGTGCTTTGGTGTAGATGAGTTATGCAATGAATTTAGGAAACAGGATGATGAATACAACATCATAATGGTAAAGGCTCTCGGCGATCGGTTGGCAGAGGTATGAGGTTTCATCATGTGTTTCCTCGCAACTTTCAGCAAACTTACAGCCACTTCAGTGCCATGCAAGTGGGATTAGCTGTAGGTATTTCAAGCTACAGCACAATTTCAGCTATTATAATTAGATGGCATCTAAAGCTACTTACTGAAGCGGGAATTCTTCCTGAAGGGCAACCGTTGGTGGCAAAACAGCCTAAGCTGCAAGAGCAGTTCAGAGAAGCTGTTGCCCACTTTAAGCTAGAGGAAAAGTCCTTCACTAAAAAGAGCAGCAGGATGTACTTATATCTGATCCTAGCATGGATGCAAGTGTGATGTGGCCTTCCATAGCTAGACCTGGATGAGACACCTGGATAGACAAGACCTAGTGCCTTAAGTGCTATAATGTGTCCCTACCGTAGGTTAATGAACTTTGTCTTTTTGGGTTACTTGTCTACATCTTTTGAGTATATAGGATTTTAAAGCAGGACAATAAAAAAAGCATCTACCAATAAGAGAAGAAACTAAAATACTTGAATTAGCAAAATAAGTTTTGCACGTGTACCTTAATTCTATCAAATTTCTCACCTGTGTTAAGAGCTCCCTTAAAAATGAAAATGGGAGTGGGGAGAAAGTCACTGTCATTGTTTGTCTCATTGTTTGTCTTACTCAAGTAGCTGTTGCATTGTTCTGTACAAACTAAAATATAAAAAAAAACACATCACATTCTATTCCAAGGCATTTGCTGAGGAGCTCCATGAAAGGGTTCGAAGGGAATTCTGGGCTTACAGTACTGAGCAACTGGATCTCTCTGAGCTACGCAAAATTAAATATGAGGGAATTCGTCCTGCCCCTGGCTATCCAAGCCAGCCTGACCACACAGAAAAACTCACTATGTGGAAACTTGCTAACATTGAGGAAGCAACAGGTAACACTACTAAGATTCTTAAACTCTTTTATGTGAAAGAAAGATTGAAATTCAAAAAAAACCCCAGCAGATTGGGTGATGCAGAACTACATAAAATATTGAACTGAAGTGTTTCTAGGAATTGCTGTCTTCCCCTTTTCATTGCCATTTTTATTTTGCCTCATTCAAGGAAGAATTTGCAAAACACTGCCAGTGCTTTTGGTGAAGGAGTTATGTCCCTAATTAGCAGATTGCATGCAAACAGGGTTCTGCTGCACAGAGAAATTTTCTAGCATCCTTATACTTGAAAGAAGACATTCCAGATATAAACAGGATGAAAAGCCAATTCAACAGTGTATTTCCTGGTCCACAGGAACCTTGAGATGGTAATTCTTAAAAAGGGATGAATTCCATTTGTTTTCCTCTGATTTTTAAATGTCAGATATTTCACTGCTCCAAAAAAACTTCCTGTGTTTCAAAACTTCGCTTGCCAAAATCTCCCAAGCTTTTTCCTTCAAACTGTACAGTTCCTTTACCGTAATTGCAAGGAAAGTCTGCAGTATATTTAAAGCTCTGTGGGTTTTTTTAATAGTTAACAAGTGGAAAATGGGTTTTGTTTTTATTCATCTGAAAGCTTCTTGGTTTTTTTGAGTTTGCTTGAAGCAGCCCAACAAAAAAAGGTCCTGAATTTGTGCTTATTCTTGGCTATTTTCAAGAATAAAAGGATTCTCATTCTCTTTCCAGGAATTGGTTTAACAGAATCACTAGCAATGATACCTGCTTCTGCAGTTTCTGGCCTCTACTTTTCCAGTCCCAATTCCAAATATTTTGCTGTTGGAAAGATATGTAAAGATCAGGTAACTTACACTGTCTGTTGTAGTAGTGATAGAGCATTCAAAAACACCTAATGAGCAGATGTCTCAAAAATTTTGTAAACACTAAAAGCTGGAGTTTCAAAATCTTCATCATGTTTTGTGGTCCCTTTGCAGGTTGAAGATTATGCACTGAGAAAAAATTTGTCTGTGGCAGAGGTGGAGAAATGGCTGGCACCTATTTTGGGATATGATACTGAAGAACTGTGATACTTTTGGGTGAACTTTTTTTTTTTTTTTGGATGGTCCATTTGCCAGAAGGAACAAGAAAATCCATCCCACTGGAAACAGCTTTCTTCCATCCATCCATTCCAATTGTTTGCCTGATGATTTTAAGTTTTTGATCAAGGAACCTGATATTTCAAATCAAATCTGCCCTGTGCCCTCTGCTTGGGACCATGAGTGCATTTCAGATCTCTCATAGTCGCATACTTCTATTTATTTTTTGCACAAAGGCTCTTGCAGAGAAGCTTGGTGAAGGGTGGGTGTGGAAACTGCAAAGCTCTCCTGTCCTTTGGAAGGCTTTGAAATCAGGGGCAAGAATTTCTATCCCATTGCCTGTGGATATACGTAGAACAGAATTTGACTTCTGTTATTTTAATGTTTTTTGGCAAGTCCAGGGACAGAAATAGGATGTGATTTTTCTGTAAAGTCACAAAAGGTTTTATAATGACTGATCCAGAATAACTGAAGTACAACAGATCTCCTTTTTTAATGTCTGTCTGCTCTGTGTTTAGGTCTTGTGATTGGGAACATATGTTGTTCTCAATGGTATTTAGAAGTATCAGAATAATACAATGTACTGGAGCAATATCAGAGATCCTGTATTGTGCAATGGGATTACTGAGTCCATGGAGTTGTCCACTTAATGCTTCCTCTTCCTTTTGGCAAGTCACAATCTCTTCCTACTCTGTATAAAGGGTATTGGCACTTCGTACCTTCCAGTTACATTGTGAGACTTACTTAATACATAAACAATGATCTGTATGTGAAAAATGTGAGAAGCATATTTGTTGCTGTTGACAGCCAGAAAGCTTGGAGCTGGCCAGAATTTTACAAACTTTAACTTTCAAAAGTTAAAGATACCTGGATTTTAAAAGCAACTAGTAGCAATACTGTCATACATAACAGTTAATACTGGAGACATATTCTTCAGATTCAACTCTGAGTGATCTAATTGTTCATAGCTTTCAATAATCTCTGAAAAGTGCCTCAAGTATTATTTAAATGCTAATTTAGTAAAATACTAAGACAGAAACTCATTTTCTCTGGTCTCTAATTGTAAATGAAAGACCAATATTGTAAAGAGAATGTTTTTTAATAGTTTATTGCAATCTTTTAATAGCTAAATAATTTTTGTAATGTCTTCATCTGACTTTATGCTAAAAGAATCATCTTTATCAACAGTTTAATAAAGGTTAAGCTGTCAAGGGTGTTACTCTATTAGAATCCTTTAGATGGTAACAATAAAATGTGTGCAATAATCTAAACTGATAATGTCAAAATTAACATGCACATTCTACCATGAAACTGAAATTATAAAGGCTGAGTATTTGGGGGGGGGTGTGTGTTAAAGTAATTGCATAAGTGTTTTCTTAACTTAGTATTTTAGAATGAATGACTCATCCTTTAATGACTTAGAAAAATAATTTCTAAATGGATTCCCACCCTCCCCCCAGTCCATATCAAGGGACTTGAGACATGTCTATGTTGATCATCTGATTCTTGTTGTGGGAACAGTTCCTCGGTAGAACACTCATTTAGATTGCAAAAAATACAGTAAAACATTCTTAATATAAAGGAAAATTTGTTCCTGAAACACGTAGGCTGTAAAAATTGAAATCCTCTATGCTTTGCTTTTGGTACTTGCACTGTTGTAAATCAATTTAATGCTCTTCTCTCCAGCCCTCTTCCATATTCTTAGGTTTGGAAGCAGTGCCTTATTAGTCTGAAAATTTGATTGTGTGAATGGGGTCAAAGTTTGACTTGCACAGTTTGGTTTGTTTATTGATTTGTTTTCCTGAATCAGTGGCAGACAGCTCAGTGAGTACGGCTTTGGCAGCATCAGACTGACAAGAGCTGTAGGTATCCCACTGTCTAACGGTGGTATTACTTTGTGTACAAGCAGAGGGTTTCAAATGGTGTGCAGTTGTTTAGCCTTTCCTTCACAGATGGCATCATCTTCCTCTTTGCCTGCAAAACTTGTCATTGGGAGAATCCGTTTGATAGAATTACTCATTGTTATTATGCAAATGTTTTTACCAAGGACAATTTCTTTGTCAGTTGACACTTGGGATGAGACAAATTTTTGTTCTTTCCAGAACAAAGCTAAATTGTGAAGGAAAAGGGTCTCCTAGTTGGACCAGATAAAACTACTTGAAAGACCATCAATTTTAGAATGCATAAAATATTTTTTGCAGTACTTTTCTAAGTACTACTAACACAGGTACAAGAAGTAAGAGATGATGAAAAATTTAGAATGCTTTGTAAGCAACTCTGGTTTAGTTTTTCCGAGTAATTTACTTTGGATACTTATTTTTTTTCTTGGAAGTCTCTGCCAGGAGCTCGGAGTTAAGTTTTGAGGCAAATATTTTATGACTGTTGTGAGGAAAAACTACCCCTAAGCCTGCCCCTTCATTTTCAGGTCTGTTTCAGTGTTGCTGTTACTCCTGGCAAGATTCTAGCGCAGTTTATTTTGGGTTCAGTGTGCTACCAAGATCATGGCATTTCTCAAAATAATCCCCTAAACCTCACATTTATTTTTTGTGCAAGTATTTGAGCATTTTTTGCAAATTCTGCTTTCTTGTTCAATAACATAACCCTCAGTACACTCTTTCCATTAATTTCTGCTTCTGAAAACATGAGTGATGTCCAGAAAGTGAGTGGAATAGTAAGAAGCCTTTGAAGGCCTTGCATTTTAGAAAGAGAGTCGTTTACTAGTGACTTTGACTGAGTTTCATGAAATTCTCTTTGAAATATGTGGCTGATTTACCTGAGCATGCCTTGAAAAATTGGATTCAGTGTCTTAAAAGAGTTTGAAGAGCAAGAAAAGAAATAAGTTCATGAATTAGTTGAGGAGGGTGGTTCCTTACAGAAGTAGGAGTATGTGTTCTCAGTCACTGGAGAAATGGATTCCTGTGCCCTCAATTTATCATAGCCCCGTCATGGCAAAGCCTGTTCAGCCCTGCTACAATGTCATTTCATTTGATTGTCAGGCTTCTGTAGGTGGCAGTTTTCAAATGAAGGTGCACTCTGAACAGAATGCAAACATGTCGATCCTGCTTTCCCACAGTGTTTGTAAACTGTCCAACTAAAAGCAGAACCAAAAAACCAATGCAATTCTTCTCCATGTTTGTTTTAATAATACCGCCATGGATGAATATCCGGAGGTTTCTGGCCATGCCACATGCTTGATATAAATAGCTGTACAAAGTAGAACTCAGCAGAGATTACCAAACTTGGTGGTTTGGATTGTGATTCAACTTCAGCCAAGATGGCAAAAGCAAGCTGGTAATTATCCTTGCTAGCCTGAAGCTGCGATGATGTTTATGGCTTATGAAAGGCCTTGTTTTCTTCCTTAGTGCCCTGGCCACCAGTGTGTCCTTACCTACAGCTCCTGAGCAGGCTAGCAGGGAGTGGTCTCAGGCAAGGGTGGGTTGGCTCTGCCATTTATTTCTACAGAAAAAGCATAAAGTAATGGAGGAATCATGGAAACTCAAGCTTACCCCATCTTAGTTCTTAGCTCATGGTCTTTTCTACCCCACCTCCCTGTGGAATCAGCCTCCTCTTCCTCCTTTCCCCTCCAGCAATCCCCCTTAACTGCATGTTAGGGCCCTCTGTAGGTTCTGCCAAAATAGAATTGTAGGTTTGAAATAAGTTTCTTTCAAGGTCTGAACCAGTTACTGTTCCAGAAAGAGGAATTTTTGCCTGGCAAGTGTTGGACAATATTAGTAATAAATGGTGCTCATAGCTCTACCTATGGGAGCCTTGTACGGTGTGTGTTAGTCATTCCTAAACAACTAAGGAGAAGGCCATGAGATGCATTAAGTAATTCCCTGTGTCTTAACTGCCTCTTTAGTTATGGGGTAGTTTTCATCTAGATAGAAAAACCAAAATGGGTATTAATTGCATCCTTTGTCAGTGTATTGTTTTAGGCCCATTATTGATAATAAGCTAATAATAATAAGACTATATAAAGCTAATGTAATTTGGAACTGAAGTATTTTAATGGTAAAAGTTGCTAAGATGAAGTCAAGAATTTGTCTGTGCCTCGCTTTTAGAACAGACGCTTTTAAAATTCTTTAGGTAGTTGATGACTTCATTATTTTATGAGGCAAAATTTATCTTGAGTACAAACTCAGGGTACAAAACACTAATAATTTGATTTAAAAGGCTTTATTGCTGCTGTCTAGGAATAGCTGATAAAAATGAGTTACTTCCAGGAGACTGGAAAGATTGCTGGACTACTGGAGAAATTTCTTTGCATGTAGGATCACCTGCACGTAATAAAAGATGCTGGAGTGGCATGGGATTCATGGAGGGTAACTTAATTGCAGGCAGCTCTTCAGAGAAGAGCTGGAAGGTTAAGAGTTATGGCAAACATAAGTCTCTTAAAAAAACAGGTATTCTCAGTAATTGCAGCAAATGAAAATAAAACCCTTTACCTTATGTATGCCATCAGAGTAAAGGAAATGCAATCTAAAAATTTTTAAGGAGCTTTCATTAATCTAATGCATGCATGGGATTGATGAGTTATATATGCAAGTTTAGGAGTGGTAAAAGGGCAAAAGAAATAATAGGTTGTGAACTTGTTCTAGGGTTAAGTAACAAGCTGTTGAGAAAAGGACACCGGGCCATGACATCCTCCCTCCTCTTTGGGGTTGTTGGGTTCATTACTTAGATGATAGTTTCTGACAGGATTTTCAGTGACACTGGTGTTTCCTGACTCTGGCAAAATATTGTGATAAATGAAAATAAAACATGCCGTTGTTTCCGTGACTTTCAAAGCTGTTCAACTCTGCATCGACTCTGTATATGTACATATGTGCCAGTGCAATTTTGACTCGAGAATTACTTCAGTCTAGTAGACAAAATAGCTCTGGGTGAGTAGGTGTAGTTGATTTTTTTTTCTTTACTCAAGGTGTTTAAAAGATCAATTTTTCCTGTATATGAGAATGCAACTTCCACTGGATAACTTGTTTTTACTTTACTTTCATATACTTGGACTGTACTTGTTTCTCTTCCTCCGGCTTCACAATATGGCTGTGAAGATGTGACTCAGTTCTCTACTAGCCTGTGAGTGCCACATGTTGTTTGGTTTTTTTACTTAAAAATACATATTATTTTGGGGTTTTGTTGAATTTCAGCAGGGTTCTTGCCCAAAGGCCTCTTCCCAGGAAGTGGACAACTTTTAATCTGGCCATCAGTTGGAAATCTAGGTTGAGGTTCAGAAGTGGAGTGCAAATATGAAGTCTAAAAAGGTGTCAGTTCACTGTGGTTGGTGGACTCCTTCCATGCTTCTGTTCCTGCTGTGACCTTGTGAGAACAAATATGTCCATATCTTTGTCGATTAGGGCAGCACTGGCAAGTAAGGGAGATAAAAAGCTGCACTGTACAGCCAAAAGACTTATTTAGCATACTGTTCTTTGGAGATGCACTGGTACAACATGTACTGCTGCCTGATCAGGGCGTGTTTTCAACTGCTGTCTCAATCTTGTCTCTACTCAGCTGCTTTTATTTCAGGAAAGTGCTACTTGTGAGATCTCATGCTTTGCTAAATACTGCACAAGGTCCGCTTTGCTTAGTGGGGCATTTACAAGGAATGGCTTCACAGTAACTCTCTGCTGTTATAGTTTCAGCTTTCATAAACCTTTCTGTAACCAAAGAGATTACTTTCTTCAGAATACTATTACAGAACAAATAAACACGTAGTTTTTCTAAGACCCCTAAGATCAGCTTTTGTTATCAACACCTGATCTAACAAATTTACTTCCATGGTCAAGGGTTTGCAGACCAATCTCAGGAGTCAAGAGGTTTGCTACTTACAAAAATATGACCTTATTTATGAGCTTTATTTAGGAAATAAATGCAAGCACTTGCTTTTTTTTTTTTTTTTTTACTTTCTTCCAAATATTGTTCCTCACATCTCAGGGTAGCCAAAGGAATAAAAGTTTTGGTTCATTTGTTATAATGCCACAGATATGGGAAGAAGTACTAAAGCAAGACATTCAAAACTTAATATGATGTAAAAGTGTACAGGGTACAATTATCATCTTGTCTCTTCAGATAAGCATTAGGTGGAGATGCTATAAGACAGGATTCAGCAGTCAGCAAAGGGTACATGAAGATTTTAGGCTTTCAGATGTTGGATCAGCAGCATTTCATGGCATTTTAGGCATTATACTGCATGCTTTGCCTCCTTTTGTGTCGGTGTCTCCCACAACTGAATCCTGCTTCTGCATCCAAATTCCTGGTTTTTCCACAAGAAGGGTTTTACATGGATTTTGTTGAAGATTTTTATGTGCATTTCCAGGATTATTTTTCCGAAAGAGTTTAAAGCACCACTCTGTAGATGAACATTTGAAGTTCTTGAACCGTAAAATATCTGGTTTTCCTCAAAAAGTCTCCAGGTAGTGATGCATTTTTTATCACTCAGTGAACAGAATCAAATAGCCTGCATTTCCTCACAGCTCCCTGTATGGAGGAGGTGTGCTGGAGGAGGGAGTAAATATCTTTGAGAAGTTTTTGTGATACTCTTTTATTCTCATTTCTTGATTAGCGTATCTGTCTGCTGTCATTCACTGCTTGAGAGCTGGAGTTAGAACATCTCTTAGTAGGTATTCTAGTGCCTGATTCAGCTGCTATTAAAGTGTGTTCAGATTTTACTACCTCTCCAAAACACAAGGGAGATCAGTCCTAATGCAGTAATCTGGAAAGAATATTTAGTGTTCCAAGTCCTGTCAAAAACACTTGAGGACTAACAAGGTGTGCTTTTAAACCTCCTTCAGTGCTCAGCTTCATTGAAATAGATGGCTGGACTATGAAAGTAATTTTTACTCTCATTCTGAAACACCTGACGGAAAGTGATACCCTATCAAGCTGGGAATAGATGAACTTTCCAGCTGTGGGTCCAGTGTGATCAATGGTAACTATCCATCTCGGGGACGTTTGAGGGAGATTGCTGAACAGAACCAGCAGCACAGGTATCGATCCTGCTCTGCAGCATCAGTGATGGAAGGTGTGAGGCTGCCTTGGTCCAGCAGGCGAGGATTGCCAAATGCTCCAAAAATGTTTTAGTGGTTTCAAACCTCTTGTGATGTTAAAACAAATACTGTTTAATGGGAGTTTGAGCTTCAGCATCCTTAGCAGTCATGAATATACATTGTGCTAACTATATACTGTTGGAATTTCATCTGGCCATTTTTAAAGAAGAGCTGCCTTTTAGTTAAATTTCCTCCTTAAATATATGTTTCATGTTATGTAATTCTAAAAATCTTAGAAAAATTGCAGTACTGTCACATCTTTTGTGCTGTTAATTCACATAAAGTGATGAGCAATGGCAAGGCAGCTGCTGCATTATGGCTATTGCTAATCAATCCGAATAAATTTGAGAATTTTATTATGGTTTCTCTCCAAAACTGTCAGCATGAAGTATACAAAATTTCTTGCTTTTGTAGCTCAGATGAGGGCTGTATTGATGTGAAATTCTTAATGGTATGTAAAGCTCCTTATCATGTGATCTCTTGATCTCTCAGTAAAATATGCCTTGATAAGTAAATGGAGAGGGTTTTTTCATTGTCTCATGGTACTTTCATTGGCTCTGTACTTCTGTGGAACTTTTTATTTTTCATTCATCCTATTTCTGCTGCTGCTGCTTCCAATCTTGCCACTGGAGTTTTTACTTGGCTTCTAGGCTGTTACAATTCTCTTCCACTTTTGTGTATTTGCCAAGTATCCTGGATGTCAGGCTTACTGTTTTGATATCTTCTGTGCACTCAGCTTTATTGTCAGTGGGATTCTTTCTAAGTCATCTGCCCACAGAGCTGTATTGTGGAGCTGAGGGCACTGGAAAATGAGGGAGACCAAGTAAGTGTGGGAAGGATGTAAAAGGATATGAATGTTTCTCTCTTTGCAGTTGGGTTACAGGTGTCCCTTTTTCCAAAAGGAGTCCTCTTATTCCAAAGCTTGTAACAGTGCATGTAAGAATTACTTTCACTACAAAGCTAATAACAGTTACAGGCTTTGAGGAAATCAAACATGAGACTGCTGCTAAATATAAATATGACTTTTGCATTAATACATCCAAAAAGCAGTAACAGTTAAGAAGAAACACAAGTGGGTTTGGTTTTGTCTGTGAAATAAGTTTTCCATAACATGTTTTGTGGGTGCGTGGCTGTTTCTTCTGAAGCAGAAAGTGAAGCACTATATGTCTATGTCACAAACATTACAAGTTTTTTAGTATCTGTGATGGAAGATACTTTTCTGTAAGAAGTATACCTATTGTATTGATGGCTCTTGGGCAAAAGCCAATATTTAATCACAGAATCACAGAGTATGCTGAGTTGGAAGGACCCATCAGGATCATCAAGTCCAATTCCTGGCCCTGCACAGGACACCCCAAGAATCACACCATGTGCCCAAGAGAGTTGTCCAAACACTTCTTGGACTCAGACAGGCTTAGTCCTATGACCACTTCCCTGGGGAGCCTCTTCCAGTGCTCAGCCACTCTCTAGGTGAGGAACCTTTTCCTGGTATCCAACCTAAAAATCCCTGACCTGGCTTCATCTTGTAATGTTTGACATTTCTATGTACATACTACAGTTACAGCTGCTTGGGGAATGCTGTCTACTCATCGTGCTGGACCTCACTCCATCCCCTTGAAGCAAGCAGCATTCCTTTGCTAGAGGCTGGTATGAGCTGAGGTAAGAGAATTTTTACTCTCCCCCTTCCCCACTTTTCATATAAGCAAAATGAGAAGGCACATGCCTTGTAGCACTGGCAGCACTAACTCCAGAGGTTTGGGAAGACGTATGCACCTTTTTAGGATTATTTCTCAGCTATGACTGAAGGACAGTAGGTACCTGCCCACAGATTGCTGTTTAAGGGGGCTGAAAGTCCCATGTTATCAAAAGTGAGATTTGTCCAAAACTGGTGTTGAAACATTTTTTGCACTTTATTTAAGTATACCTATTTTGGTCATCTGCTGATTCTCCCCAGTACAACTGACTGGTCCTCTAGTCATAATCTGCTTTGTTAGTCCCTGGAAAAACAGCCACCTAAGTAGGGAAATGTTTCAGATTAAGAACAGTAATCTGTCACTGGACTCATGACTGGGAGATACATTTCCATCTTTCGTAGCCACTTACTGGGTCCACTTCTGGTGGAGAGTTCTGGTATATTTTTAATGATTTTATTTAAAACTGCAGTCTCTAGGGCCTCTGCTTTTGCATATTTAATTGGTTGTGGGTCTTGGATTAAAAGAAAACAACCCAAAACCGAAAATCAATACCAACTGAAAGCAAACACAAAAAAAACCTCCAAAAGCAAACAACCTTAACTTTAAATGTTAATTTCCAGGCTAGTCTGCAGTAATTGAGTCCAGGTGCTGTTTCCATGAACTGTTACACTCTTCACCTGCACTTAGGTAATACAGATGAAACTGTAACAGTTGTCTTTGTATGGGAATATTTTAAATAAATCATTCCTAGTCTGCTACTGGTAATGACAAGCCACTATTTGCACATATAAAGCAACTATTCCTATATTGATAAACGTTTTTTGAAACCATTCTGATGGCAGAGGTAAGAACAGGAGTCAGACTGGTTGCACCTCAGCACTTCCATTTCCAAGCAAATAGAAAAACCCAAACAAACAAAAAACCCCACAAATCACAAGACTTTGCTGCAGCCTGGATTGTGCAAGTTGGTGAATGTTCTCTGTGCAACAATGCTGCAAGGGGAAATGGGCTTAGTGTTGACTGCAGGATGGATCAAGTTTCTGGTCCACTCAGCTCCAGCATGGCCTTATGCCCAAGTGTATGCAGGGAGGAGAGCCAAGTTTTTGCTTGGAGAATGATGTGGACTTATCCTGTCTTATGGCTAGGGATCAGTGAAATCCAGTTCCCATATGTCCCCTCTTTTGATTTACTATGAAGCTACTGCGGAAAAGTGTCAGCACAAAAAGCAGATTTCTTGCTTGCTTCTAATAGCTTGTGTGAATTTTATTCTCTGTTCTTGACATTCTTGACCAGCTGGTGCCTCAGAGTAACTGCAACAGTCATGAAAGTTTTGCTTGTAGAAGCAACTAGTGTAGCACAGTGTGGAAGATACCACTGCTTAGAGGATTGGGGAATTGACGGCTGGATAACCATGTGACAGCGCACTTGAGATATGACTTGGCAGCCTTTCATTTATGTTCCAGTTTTAGCCTCAAGAAGGGTCTTTTAAAACCAATGAATATGACTCCTTAATGAAATACTATAGATAACATAGTCCCTGTAATCTTTTGATCCTTTAATCAAAACTCAGACTGACTGAACTCCAATTTGTCATATAAACCTGATCCATCTTAGAATGCAATTGACCTGACTTTAAAATATATTCTGTTGGTGGAGAGCAACCATGGTGCCTTTTCACGGTGAAATGAAATGTTGCTTAATACAGTTACCGAGTTACTCTGCAGAAGCCAGGTATACTGTACTGCAGGTTGTGTTTTATTAGCCAGGGAAATTCTTACTGATCCCAAAATCTGAAATTTGCTGCATACTTATTTTTAAATTCTAGAATGTATGAACAGCAGATATTGTATTATTAGACACAAAGCATTGCTGAGCTTTAGCTCAAAGGCACAATAGTTTTAAGAAATAACTTTCTGATGTAAAAATTATGTATAAGCATAAAATATTTCCTGCTTTCAGAAAGATAACTGGACAGTACATGTGTGAGCAAATGAGGTAAGTACTGTGAATACACAGATTGGATTTTGTTCCATAAATATGTATTTAGCAAGTGTGCCATACTACAAGCACAGCCTTATGCTCCATAAAGCAGGGCTGGAGGATCACAATGTAGTTAATCACCAATGCTTGTGAGGATCTGGATGAATATTCTTTAGAAAGAGTGAGAATTCTATATTCAGCTTGAGAGTTTACAGCTTTTATACAATACGCCTTTTGAGTATAGCTAAGCACAGTTTGTCAGTCTTCACATGCTTTGTGGGGAATTGTATTCTTGTCGTGTGTGAAAGAGAATACCAGCCTCTTCTGCAACAGAAATGTTAATTGGGGTGATTAATTTTTCTGCTGGAGTGGGAACTTAGTCTTACAACTTTTGATTATGTGAAAGATCCAAGTGCTATATAGGAATGGGTAATTGCTTAGAGATCTTATTCATATAGGAAGATCAAGGTCCTTACTGAGGAATTCATATCATCCATCAACTAAATAGATTTGGTTTGCACTGACAGCAACTCTGGGTTTTCTTTTTCCTTCATCATTGTTGATGTTGCAATAAGTACTACAAATTTATAGGATGCACTACATTGTCAGGTACACATTTGAGAAGATGCTGAGCATCGGCACATCAGAGGGTAAGCAGCAAAATAAATGCATGTACTGTGCATGTGGAAGCTGGATAAATAGTTTTGAACCTTTCCCTGACTAGAAATAAAGTTTTTGAGGTATCCATAGACCAGCTGTGAAAAGAAACATCTTTTTAACACGCTTTCACAGATTTCCTCTAAATGGTGCCATCTGCACACCTTTATATCATTTTATAGTTACTTCAGAAAAATGCAATTTGAGTTCCTTTATTTCCAAACCTTCTCTTCTAGAGATGGCATATTTTAATTCACATGTGTGTTATTATCATAATAGTTTAGTAGGTTCTTTTTATACATTTTGAAATAACTTATATTTTCTGTTTCTTAAATTGGGTATACGTGTTTCTACTACTACACCGTGGCTTATAATGGAATTCTGTGAAAGATTGCCCTGCAGTTTTATTGCTGAGTGATGAAGACAAACTCCTAAGAGTTTCAAGATAACTTGATTTACTTCTAATACCTAACATGGTATTGAGTTGGATCAGATTGTGTTCAGATTTATATTCTTTTCTGAGTACTTCTAATCCCATTTTTCTGATTTTCACTGCATTGTGCTAATCCTAGAGAAATCACTGGTCTGGCTAGGTCTGTCCTCTGGAACCACAGCTCTTGAGGCTTCTCTGCACTGCTGCCTCAAAAATTTTGCCTTTCTTTACGGTTTCCTACTTGAAATGAGACGTGCTTAGTACAGGATTAATGATGACATTAAGGAGTGAGATGCTCTCGTATGAGTTGATGCGGGGCTTGCCAAATGCCTCTTTAGACTGCACTAATGCACAGCGGGCTGCTCAGAGTGGAAGCCTGCCAGTGACCTGCTGGTGGTGTTCGTGCCTGGCCCTGTCCCCAGCCTTCACACTCATCCGTGCTGGCACCAGTGCTTGTGGCTGCAGGAAGGTGCCTCAGTGAGCTGCAATACAAACCCTCTCCCCACACTGCCTGGGAAGTCAAAGCAGCAAAGTAACCCTGTCTTGTTTCACTATCCAGCTGTTTACTGGATCAAAGAGATAGGCAGAGAGAAAGGTGGGCAACCTGTCAGGACTACTTTTATTTTGTAGGAGTGAGTGTCAGCTTAAACACATATTAAAGCATAGCTCAAGTAGTTTGTTAAATGGCAGCCCTGACTCCACAGTAATTGAAGTTACAAATGTAGGAGAAATGGCAAAAGAACGCATCATCTTTTTAGCTGGATATTATAGTGCTACTGAGAGGACACCTAGCTTACCCTGCCAATGTTCATGTTCCTGGTTTGCTGCTGGTGGTTAAACTATTCAGAAATGCTTAGTTGAGAAGTTCTGTAAAGAGATCTGGCCAAAAAGTCCACAGTTCAAACATACACTTTTCTTTGACTAAAATGGTAATTGATAGATTCTTATTGCTTGAGTTTGTTTATTCAGTAATTGAACCACTGACATCTAAGGACTGTGTTTCAAGTTACGGCATTGCGATGAATTAAAAAACATAGTAGAAATACCCATGTGGGGATATAAACTATAACAGCAAGGAGTACTGTGTAAACAAATAGTTTAGACTCTCAAAACCTTTTTTCATTCTACTTATTCTGAGCACTGAAAATGAAAGGCTTCAGAATCTCTGAGCTATTTGAAGGAGTAAATGCAAAAACAAAAGTCTTGACGGTTTTGCAAAATCTTTTCTTGTGGGAAGAAAGACTTCTTGATAAGATCTAAAATGAAGTCCTGCCCAAGCGTAGTCATGGAAGAGTGCATGAGCACAGTGATTTTCACAACAGCAGAAATGTTAACAGCAGCCATATTTCAGTGGGAACAGCTACATCCTTCCTATATTGAGCATACTACTCCACAGCCTTTGTCTTAAATAGCTGTATCATGTTTTTGTGAGCTATCAAACACCTGCCATCCTGCTCAGCTGTGGAGGGGACAACATAATAGAATTGCTCTGTATGGTACAGAGGAGCTTCACCAAGACCAGTGCTGCTTCCCTGGTGCAACTGTGGCTGCACTTGGGGGTTTGTCTTCCAGCCTGTGTCAAGGAGTCTGCCTCCTGCTGCCCATCTTGCAGAACTAGGCCTGCAGGAGCCTGTAGATCACATAGGAGATTAAAGACAGACCTTTATTTTTTTACAGTCAGGGCAACTATCTGATGAACAAATCTCCAAGTGCTAAAATAGTAATGATTTTCTAACATCTAACTAATTTACTGATTAATATTGATCTTTCCTTCTGCAATTTCTGGAATTGCAAGAATCACATAGTGAAATCTTTGTTGTGCTGTAGAGAAGTGTGATAATATGGTCAAAATCTGAAACTCATAACTAGGACGGTAGGTTGCAGTGGCTCTTTCAACACTTTGCCTATTTAGGCAAGAACTTGTCCCCATTTTTGCCAATTTAACTTTATACTACTTATCTTTGGCCACACTAAATGACCACTACCTAAAAATATCTCTCTGCTCTCTTACCCTAAGTCAACTGAAAACTCCCTGCTATGGAGACAAATCTCAGGAGTTGAAGCTGCACAATAACCTTCTAAAAACAATGAGAAGGACCCCTAGGCAGTATACTTTGGAGCAAAGCCAGTCATTTCACCCAGCTTCTCCAACCCCCTTCCCAACAGCAGCAAAAGGAGAAAGGCACAAATGGTTAAAAAAAATAAAAAATACACAAAGTAACTAAATCTCTAATGCAAGTCCTGGTCACTGACATTTTAATTTGTTCATGCCTTAAAAAAGAGAGATCCTATGTCAGAAAGAGTCCATCAATGTTACCTGTGTGTGGGAAGGAAGGAAATTCTTAGAGGGAGGAGAGAGGGGTTAAAAGGGCAGGGAGGGCCAGCTCAGGTTTGAGTTTTTCAGGGCAGTGGAGGAAATGTGGGCTGCTGCAAGGGGCATCCCTCCCCAAGGCAGCATTTACTGCCCTTCCTGATGCTTTTGTGGGCTAGAAGGATGATTCTGAGTAGGTTTGTGTCGTTACTCCCTGGGTTCTTCAAGGAGCAAGACTTCCTTTTCCTTGTACACAGAGACACACAGGAGATACTGAGGAGGTGGGGCTGAAGGCAGGTTCAGGGGAAGAGGGAGATGGCACAGGGGCTCCTCTCTTGTAGGTCACCATGCAACCATCATGTTGCACTCCTCCTATCATCCTGGGACTGGATGAAGCATGGAGTATGTCCCTTTCAGTGATTACATCACCACAGACATGTACCAAGGGAGGACTGTGGGGCTGAAGTTGGGTTATAGCCAGAGCCTGGAGTGAAGCTCTACAATTGCTCCCAGGCCTAAGATACAGTCCCGCACAACAAATTCCCGGTGACTTCTACACCCCCTGTAAAACATTAGTCCTCAGCCCTAAATCCTACTATCTGCTTTCCTGTATTTTCACCTTCTTCACACTGTGGTGGGTATGAGCTCTTTCTTCCCCCAGCCTAAAGCTTTCTGTGGTACGTCATCATGTGCTGCTGGCAGAGCTGAGAGCTTGGGCAGCTCCTTTGAGAGAAAGGTGGGTTTACAGCACAGCGACATTACTCCAGACATACTCTATTCTCCTGGAGCTTTGTGCATTAGCATAAGTAGGTAAGTGCAGGCACCTTGCTTTGATGCTCCCTGAGCCTACTGCAGTACCTGGGCCTTGTATAAGCATGAGAGAGTGCATGAAGGGTTTTTTGGCCTCCCAGCTGGCCATGTAAGGCAAAAGCTGTGGAGCACTTTCTGGCAGGTCCATGTTGTTCACACAGGTTCCCACTGAATGCTAAACACTGCCACTGCATGAAACAAGTGCGCTCTGCTGTCTGCTTCAAATGGCAAAAAGGCTGCCTTGGCTGTGGACGGGAGTGTGCGCTATTCTGTGCACAGGGTAGGTCATGTCGCGTAACTTTGGGCACCTAATTTAGGAATGGAGCTGTGCTAGGTTCCCTGTATGGGCTGTGGACAGAAAGGCACTTATTTGGAGAGAGATTCAGAGCAGCAGCTGAACTGCACTTCCATTCAGCACAATAAAAAAGACAGACTAAAAGCTCTAAGCAAATAATTGTTATAAAAGGTCTACTCATTATTAACCGGTCTGGTAAATGACTACATTTGCTCTCTTGTACACACAGTAAGGTCTGTGTTTCTTTACAGCTTCTTCAGACTGTTTTGGATCTTCTAGCAGACTGTTGAATATGGAATGGAAAATTAAAACTTTTGATTTATCTGCTGCTTCTTTGCTACTTTTGGCCACAATAGAATACTTAAAATTGTGACATGACAACAAATATTTAATTGTACAAGTAACTGAGATGGTTACATCTGGGAGCAGAGGGAACGGATAATTCATTGCTCTAATAGTTTCTGTGTGCTGGAAGAGACTGTGGTTTCATAGCAGAGAAGCATTCCCAGCCCCCAAAGCTGCAAAGACCAGATAAAAACGGAGCTGCTGCAAAACAAGTTTATATGAGCATTGCCAGCATGATGGACATACTAGGAGCTAGCAAAACAGCAAGTGCTGTATGAACAGACAAATGCTGCGCCTGAAAATATTGTTAATACACAAATCCCTAAACAGATCCCTAAACTTCGTGTGGGGCTAGTTTTTCAACACTTTCTTTTTCTCAAAACTTTTAGCAAATATTCTAAGTTTTGACAATCTGTGCAGTGTCTGTATTAGCTTGAGACTTGTCAAAAAATGTTGAGGCACTGCAGTCTAGATGATGAACGCTGGAAAAAAAAAAAAGCAGAGCAGGACTTTCATGGTGTTTAATCTCAGAAGAGACTATTAAAATTGTCACTCTAATCTCTTCTACAGGCTGTAGGACCTTATCAGTTAATTCTGCATAATACCTTTACCTCTAATTTAAATTACAACATCTTTTTTAAAAAGCCATGTAGGCTGTAGGATTAAAATATCTATCTTTAGTTGGTGCTAGATTTTGTTTCAGAAATACCTATTATCTATAGATAATATGATTCTTCTTATGTGCTTGCAGACAATGACACAGTTAAAAAGCTCTAGCTAAACTTTTCCCCTCCCCAAATTTTGCAATTCCATTCTCCAGTATATTCTTTGTGAGTTGTGCTCTGACAGAAAGGCAGGACCAGAGTAAAACACTATGGGCATTTCTGGATTGCTTTCTCAGTCATCAGAATTTGCTCAGGGTCACTCTGAGACCTCTGAATTACATTTACAGAGATATAAGAGGATAAGTAGCTATAAGGAGGCTTCACTTAAGTTTACTGGGAGACAATACTTAATATGCTTAAGTTAACTTTTGAGAACTCAAGCGATGAGATTTTTTCTTTAAGAATTTAGATTTGCAGTGGCTTCTCACTATGCAGTTATCAGTAATTGGAAAGCCAAAGACAGGACATAAAATCCAAGCAAATCTCAAGTTCTGACTTGATGACTGCATTGTCATAATTGTGTTCTCTTTAGCAAATTTTGAAGGCTAGGTATCTTCAGTGTTCAAGACTGTTCCTACAGTACTACATAATTAAACTGCCTAACAATAAATCACAGAGCCCTGACTTTGGCCAGTTACTAGCAAAAAGATTCTCATAAAAATCACAACATGAGAGTAAATTGCTGAATATTCTGCCTGGGAAGCTTAGCATCCCTCTTCTCATATAGCCTTTCAAGCAGTTTAGGAAAATTACTCTGAAGGCTAACTAGAGAGCATTTAATATCAAAGCTGGATATATAGCCTGCCACCTTCTTAGTTCTGGAGAAACATGGTTCTTGCATCAGTACGTGACAGGTTACTATTTCTAATCAAAATGTTATCTAGTATGATTTTGACACCAGTCACCAGAAGTACCTGCTCAACCAGAAGCAATTCTTATTGTAAGCCAAGTATAATAATGAATTTTTGAGCATGTGGTAATGAATATGCATACAGCTGTCAATTCAGAAACAAAACTTAAGGGGATAAAAGCTAAAAAGTCAATGGGCTTCGCAGGCAGAATTTTAGTTCAGATTATGAATAAGTATTTATATTGAGTGGGAGAACAAAATAAGGAATCTGAACCAGTAATTGGTATCAAAATACTAAAGATATGTAAGCAAAAATTTGGTATGGTTATATGGAATTTCAGAGTACTTAGAAGGCATATTTTGAAAGTGGAAAGGTGCACTTTGATAGTCCCATTACCTAGATAGAGTCACTGAGATATGGGCTATTAATAAGAGCAAAAGGAAAGAAGCAGGACAGTCCAACATCTTAATCACAACAGTAATTTAAAGAGGCTCAGACTTTAATTCCTTTTAGCCTGTTAATTGCATTTCCACCTGATACCTACTTCTGAAATTAGGCCTTTGTGTTCTTGATAAACTGGTTATTTAAATACTGAATACTATTACTGAAGGAAGTAGGCCTGCCTTGTGTTGAACTGGTTTACATTTTCTCCCAATAAAGTGCAAGAAAAGAGAGTTCCTATAGAGGAAAATTTTCTCTGTCAGTGTTCATTCTTTCTCAGGCTGGAAACAAGACACCAAAAAATGTTGTCATTCACCTGATTCTAGGGAGCTCTTAATAAGAAGGGATCTCTATCTCCTGAAGCTTGTTCTCAGGGTGCTGTTCTGCCCCAGGTGACTGCAGAGGCCCCCCTGAGCCTGCACTGTAAAGAGCAGCCTAGAATTGATTGTTTTTTCACACAGCTTTAATTTTATCACAAATTCAGGTGTTTGTATAGGCATCACTGTTACACAGGATGTACCTCTCTGGGTTGCAGCATCTTCGCAAAGATTGTCTGCCAGGAGTCTAGGTAGCATTAGTGTACTTATTGTGATTCTTTTACATGTGTCTTACTGTTGTTATAGGGTAGTTGTGAGATAATATGTTTTCTTTTAGCAAAAGATAGCACATTTCATGTGAATATGAGAAGAAGAATGCTACTTGAGCAAACACAGAAACAGTGACAGACAAGGAGATGATTTAGGAGATAATCAGTTTCCAACTCTGGATTCCTTAAAAACATTTAAGAAACTTGTCATCTGTCATCTTCTCTACAGTGTATTGTGTTCTCTGATACCCAAGAACAGTATTCGTATACTCAAAGATATTCACTGAATTTCCTTCCTCTTTGCAGTTTTACTTTGAAAACATAGAGCATGAGAGATTAACTGTTTCAGTATCTATATTGCTTAGAAAAATAGGGTTAAGTTACACTTGCTCGTATCACTGGCTCTCCTTAGCTCAACCTTGTTTCAAGATAGCGTTGAAATTTTTTGACTAAAAATATCCACTATAGCTGACAACTAAATGGAATCAAACCTGTAAGGTTGTTTATGCAACACTGAAAGGCAAAGAGAAGACCAGACTTAGAAGGAAGCTTTCTGTGGGTTGTGTAGCAGACTTGTAGATTTCAGATCTTGAAGTTTATGTTTACTGCCATTCCTAAATACATGTATGAGCATCTGGAGAATATTATCAGTCAGGAGGCACACAAATATACAAGCTTTCTGGTCACCTATAGGAAATTTTACAGCTCACCACTTAGCCAGAGCTCTCTCTGGGTGGAGGAAGGCCAGAGAACAGCTTTGAGCTGTGTCTCAGTTGTAGCTTTTGGATCTGTGACTGGGGACTATGTAAGCTCAAAAGTCTTAAAATTCATAATAAAGAAAAATGGGAAATTCATGGGGGTAGGAAAGAAACAGAATGTATTTGTTGAGCAGAAGCCAGCATGTTACAGTGTAATGGTCTTTACTTTGAGATGAAAAAGTAGTAACCATCTGTAAAATGAAACTCATGCTGCAAGCAAAATATGTGTTCAGACCTAAGCTTTTGTGATTTCCTTGCCCTTTAAAATTATCAAACTTTCTTTTATTCACTTTTATCTCTCCCACTGTTTTGATGTCTCTCTGGCTCTACTGTTCCTCACTGTTTTGGGATGTGGTATAGGGCTCCATGGTCAAACAAGTATCATGCTTTCACACTGTCAAATGCCTTTTGCTACAAAAACTAATTTAAGCACAGGTTCTACTGTTGCTTCTTATGATGCACCCTAAGATCACGAGAGTTTGTTGGGGCAAGGAAGTTCTTCCTGGCTTGGCTATCAAGCATTAAATAACTTCATCACCTATATAAACAAGTTTTATAACTTGATCTTCAATCAAATAGAACTACAACTTTCCTAACTCACACAAATATCTTATTCTTTTGGAGTGGTTTTCCCTAGAATATCACCTTAAAGGATTAGTGTTATTTTCAAATACATGATGTTCTGAGCTCACATCTGATCCTGTGAAATGGATTTTCCAGGAAGCAGTGGCTGATGTACAAGAAACAATTTCTCACTCCAAGTGTATGGCACACTCACTCCCTTAAATAACACTTTGTATTTAAAAAGTGTCAAAACCAGTCAGAGTAACTGCATGTGCTCTTCGACCTACAGAGAGAAGAGGAGAGTTAATTCTCAAAAATGAGTTGAATATAATGAATATTAGTCAGGAGCTTATTGCTGCTCTCAGAGATGCTTGGATTCTAGATGTAGAGAGGAAACACTGTGTACAATAGAAGGGTAGAAGGACTACTCAGAACTTGTAAGGCTGCACTGCGGTATCTGAATTGACTCTTCCAGAGAATTTTCCTAGGTTCAGGCCTGTGTGCATTAGAGTCTATAACACGAAGTTAAGGCATTTACTCCTATGTCTACTGTTATTAAATATGACAGCGTGAGAATACTGGTATGTTTCTTTCAATTGACTCTGATGCATAAGAACTTAAGCACAAGGCAGAAACATGAAGTGATTTCTTACCATGTTTTCTTATATATAGTTTGTTGTTACACTTTTCCTCTCTGGCAAATCAAGGAATGAGAGAATATGATGGCTGACACCAAGAGGATTTACTGTTTATATTCCAGCCAATGGATATATTCTAGAAACTGCAAGTTGAATAGCGAATTGTAACTGACTATGAAAACCATGGTGCAAACTCTTAGAACACAAACCTCTTTTTTGAGTGTGTGTGTGTTTTTCTCAAGGTTTTGTTGTTTGTTTGTTTGTTTTTGCTTTCTGTGAAACAGCATAACAGAAAGTGTAATATTCTTTCTGCACTCTAGGGAAAACCAAAGATAGAATAAATAGCAAGTGGGGGTGAGATGACAGTTCATCAGCCCAGATGAGCAGTTTGTTCCAGATGAAATAATAATCATAGTGTAAGGGTTGCTGTCTTATTATAGGAGCACATATCTTACTGCAACATCTCAGGGGACATTTATTATATCAGAACTATGTCATAATGGTGTAACAGGAATGTGCCTGATCTTGATTGGAGCTATTTCTCCCCACTGAAATACCTGTGGTGCAGTTCAGACCTAGGGATTGGTACTTTCCTGATGTATGTTCCTGAATGTTGCACTGATGTCTTTCCTATAATGAGCAACACATTTCCCTCTCACTCCCCAACTTAAATTTTGTAATTTCTTTCCTCCTAAGTGTTGTTAGATAAATAGGTGCGTAGCTAGCCAAGGTTGAATTGCTACTCATGGTGATATCAAGAAACAGCAGATGTTTTCTTTGGCTTCTCATGATCCAAATTTAAAAAACCCAAACAAACCTAGAGTTTGGATCAGCAAGGAAATCTTCACCTCCTTTCACCTTCCCACAGCCTGATTGGCAAGGAGATCAGGATTTTACTTCTTTACTGTTCTTGAAAGTCTGAGGTGCATCTTACTTTCTTCAGTCATGTCAGTGTTTTCATTAATAACCTCCCTGATTTTTAGAGGAGTTACTGCATTGCTGATATCCTCTTGAGTCTGTTGGTGTTCCCCCCATCACAGTGCAATGTTTGAAATTGTCATCTAGTGCCAAAAGTCTTGTTTTTTATAATGAGCTTAAGTATACCTATATAAGTGTTTTTGAGGATGTCCCATGTACCAACTGTTCCCCTTATGGTATTGGTTGTCTTCAATGGTGATGGCTCTGTTACAGTCCTGCGTATCGATATATTTCCAACTTGCCCTCGGTGTGTGATTAAATCATCTGTAATGTAATTTTGCAGTCCGAGCACTGCATGTTTGGGATGGCATGCAGAAAATAATCCCAGGGATATGAGTGTCCAGGGCTAGAACTGCTTTCCTTGTTACTGTAGATTTCTCTGTGGGAAGGATCTCTGTGAAAGCCCTGCTGCAGGAACTTCTTGCTGCCATGCTGAGTGTCCAAGAAGATGCACACCTGGCAGATGTGGTGCTCGTGGCCAGTGTGGTTCTGAGTGGCCCAGAGCAAGGCCCATTGCTTAATTTCCCCACAGAGCACATCACTTCATCCCATAAATGTAACCTGCTGCTCCACACCTGCATGCAGCTGTTGCATTGCATTTTCCCTATCATGGGTTGAGTTTTGTTTCATTTTAGAAAATGGGTAGCAAGCATATGAAGAGGTATTTTTTGTTATTGCTAATGTCACCACAGATGGGAGCACAGTCTCCCTGAGAAATCTACTTTGGATGTATTCCACTAAATGTAGTGAGAGAGGGATTTTTCGGGAATATGTAATTTGTGTGATTCATATTCTGATCAAAAGATGGGACTCATGTTTCTTTTAAAGTTAAATGACTTGTCTATTCTAGACACATGCTCAGTGAGGCTGTTCTGTACATGAATTGATCCTCGTGTATTTTGTCAAGTTGCATACAAATTCACGAATCTTTTGATTTGTCACATTAAAAAAGTCCCTTTTGTTTCAGTCTTATCATAACAAAGCCACCCAGAAGAATAGGAGTTGTAGGAGCAGGCTTTTTGTATGCAAACAAAATTCTAATAAACATTCTACAAAATTGTCAGTAATAATATCCTGAATTAGGCATGTTTAAATGATTTTTTTTAGAATACTAAGAAGAATTAATAGCAAAAAATTAATAAAGCAAGATCATTTTAGATTGAGAACCAATTTTAAAAATTTGCAATATTGTTTCTGTGACGTGACAATATCCTGAAGGAAGCTGATGGATACATACAAATCTCAGCAAAATAATAAGGAAGCTGCAACTGGTAATAATACTGGGGTGGCTGAAAATCTTTATTATCTCTGGATCTAATCTTTATTATGTCAAGATTCTGTGGGATCAAGAACAAATCAAAGGCAAATCCAATTGGACTTGAAAATAATGACTTTTTTATGCTCCAGGGCAAACCTGATAATCTTAGAAAACTTAGAAAAATAGGCTTTTTGCACTTTGAAAAATGAAGGTACTGACTGTTGCAGGTTTTAAGGAAATGACACAGTTATCTATGCTTGTGCTGAAATGTTTCCTTTAGTACAATTCTAATGATCTGATTGCTTTTGCCATGCCTAAATAAGACTGAATTTTTTTTTCTTTTTAATAATAAAGAAGTGGAATATGCGAAGTACTCCATTGTGTAAAGACAAATCAAAGTAATTGACTGACTGATCTTTCTAAAATAATGAAATGTCGTGAGTAAATTCCCTGTCTTTCCCACATCATTCATTCTTTGGACCTACAAATGTTGAAATGAAGGGAAGGCACAGATGAGGCTGATGGACAGTTGTCATCTAATCCTGAAAGACGTCCTGTCCATCTCTGCTGAGGAGAGACTGAAGGGTGTTATCATTCCCTTGAGTTAAGCTAAATCCAGGACACCAAGTGGAATCTGTATAATGTACAACAGTTGGGTTTCACCGTCACCTCCTATCTCATGTGTTTGTTTTCTTTTCTACCCTCCTCTTAGAGATCTTTTCTGACCTTTGTGTGTGTGGGTTTTCCTAGGAGGTGTGACTTAGCTGATTAAGGCTGTGGCATGTCTTGTTTCACTGCTATGAACCCATGACTAAAAGGGCAGCTAAAAGCAGCATTGTAGTCATCAGACGGTGCTAGGAGTTTGCCAGGTTTTGAAGTGGTTGATAAGACCATGTGCTGGGTCTGTCTTTCTCCAGGGGCAAGTGAGTTAAAACAGAAGTTACTTTTTCTTTCTAATTTCCATGCTTTTCTCCTTTTCGCTGTGTATGGCCTTGGTTTGCTTTAAAGAAGTAGCACTGATTTCAACTAACTATAACTTTTTGCCCCAAAGGGACACTTACTGACCTCTTTAATGCAATGTGGAAGTATAAAATATAAAATCTTTCTCTAAAGACTGTAAGTGAAGGCAATGGGAAATTGTTTACTGTCCTGCTTCATGTGTTTTATTGTTTTCTCTTTTCTCCTAGTTATTTAAGAAGAGTCAAAACATTTTAATTTTCACTGTGAAAACAAATGGACAGTTTGAAACTCAATGCAGTGGTTATAGATTGTTATATTCAAATAAAGACTTTTGACTCTCCTTCTCTGTCAAACTTAATACACTTCCCTGGTCCTTTGACAGAAAAAAACCACACTGAGTGTTTGGGGAATGACCCAACCACTTGGATGATTGGTGTCCTATCTTGGATTCTTCAAACTTACTTCATAAAACTTAGCTGTTAACACTGTACCTCTGACTAGCATGAGCAATTTTATTCATTACCAACAAATGTTACACAACCTTAGACAGAAGTCAAACATGTTTATAACAACTTTCTCCCAGCCCTAAGCAGAGACCAAGGTTCCTTCAATCTGCAGGAATCTCCTCTAACATGCCATTTTTAAATGGAGCAGACATAAACCATGATCTAAGACTTTGTTCTTCACAATTTGGAGCATGGACATAAGTATACTACACACATTTCAGGGATTTTGCTTTTAGTTTGGCAAAAAATAAAAGCTTTGTATCTTGCCATATGCGATGAAACAAATAGGTTCAGCTCTGTCGATAAACCTAGTTTTCTGTGCCCATTCAAGTGGACTAAATAGTACTTTTCAGCTGCACTTGCACTTTGAATGGGCAGAGCTCAGAGGGGGTGGTTATGCAAGCACTGCAAGGGAAAATAAATGCATGGAAATACAACTACAAATAGCTACCTCGTTGAAATTCAGTATATATTTAGTTCCTAGGTTGTTTCTTTCACCAGTAGTGAAGGATAATGAGCCTCAGGGACTTCGGGAACCTGCAATTGAAACTGAACCGAGACATCTTGCAAAACATCATTGAAAGGACAATGGGGGATCAAAGTTGAAGGGAGAGGAACTATTTGAATGCCAAATCATGTGTTCCTGTTGGGAGGATAAGCAATGAATCACCAAGAAATTGTTGCCTTCTGCTAAATCAGGAGAAACCTGAATGTCCCATTGTTAATTGTTTATGAGCTTGTTTTAATAGTTTCCTGTAACAGTTAGCTCAAAATCTACTAATATTATTCCAAAGCATAAAATCCTTATTCTCTGCTGTTTTGTAGTGATATACATCTGGATAATATGGGTGTAAAATGTTATCAGTCTGTTGTGGGAGAGCTTTACACCCACTTTTTGCTGGTGTCAATGACTACACATGCTAAGAGGCAAGCATGGAACCAAGCCTTTAAAATAAAATTCAATAAGCAGATTAGGTGGAGCTGTCAGAGAAATCTGAGCTGCAGTGCTGCTGTTAATGCTGGAAATCATTATGTATTGCTAAAAAACTAAGTGTTAATTGGACAATTAAAATACCCTTTTACAATATGCAGAAAAGCCTGAGGGTTCTGCTTTAATGCAAAGCTGAGTGTTTCAACTGAAACCATGCCTGCCTTGAAATGAAATGTGGAAATTTACTTGTGTATGGTTTATAAATACCTGCATATTTACAGATTTCTCTAAGTGGGTGATAGTGCAGTGCAGCTTCCCTTCTGTACTTAAGAGTATGTTGGCAAGTTAGAAATGGTGCAACTGGGTGATGCTTCAGTTGTCCAATGAGTTGAGAACAATTGCTCTAATCAGACTGAAACGTACTGCCCTGAGTTGGCCTTTTCACACTGTGAAACCTTACTAGAAGGTTAGCCCTACTGAATTACAGTTATAAAAGCTCCAAAGCTATTGAAATGACCTCGGTAACCTCAAAGAGAAGACGCTTTTAAATAGAGTAGGGGTGATTTTCTCGCTTTTAATGAAGTAAACCTGTTCTGCTCAGAGTGACTCACTAACACAAGTTCTCAATTGTTACTTCATGTGGATACAGCTTTTATGTGATTATTTTGCTTTATCATAAGGCACATAATATAGTGTCACATAAACAGAGTTAACAGGCTGCACAATGTTTATTTGTTAGAAAAAGAGCTGTGCACTAAAATGAGTGAAAAGAAAGATACTAAAATATTATTGTATTATATACAATATTACATATATAATAATATTAATATATTCAATATTGTTATAATACAATATTATAATAGTGATTAATATTATATACTATTAAGATCAAATATAAAGAAGGAAAAATAAAGATGGGGAATACCCCATATAGTAGCTGATATTCACTTTCTCTTTCAGTGACTACAAAATTAGTCTCTGCTGTTAGGAAAGCAGGAGCGTCTTAGTTAAGAAGCTTCAATGATGCAAAGAGGAAACAGTTCAGCTCGTCTTCACTGATCACTTGGTGAAATGCCCCTGCACCTGAGAAGGATGTTAGAATTGTTTTTAAAATGCCATGTTCTGGGAAACGGAAAGGAACTTTGCCTGTAGAATCAAGCTGAGCTACATGAAGTAGAGCAGAATCTCTGGGAGGGAGAACTGAACTGAGGAACTTATTCTGAGGAAGAATAAGGTCTGGAAGGAACTAGTATTCTTGAAAACTATGTGAACAGTTCTACCAAATACTGAATAGTCACCTCTACAATCTAGTGATGGTACAAAATGATCCAGTTAAGAGGTTTTTGAAACAATGAATAATTTGTGTATTGTTGTACCCAACAAGAGTCATTGAGTTTTAAGCAAGATTAAAAAAGAATTTTGCACACAATAGCAAAACTCATTGTTATCAAAAATCAACTGTATGAAAGATTCTGAAACAGATATTCAACCAAGACCAAATATTTATGACTGTAGAGGAGAACTAGACAGTCTTTGTTTGCATCAGTTCTTTGCTTGCCACAGAAGGTGACTAGAAACTGGACTTCATAGGTTTTAGGTCCAGTTTAGCAAAGCAAAATGTATGTGTCTTTAACAGCACAACCGCCCAAGTCCTTCCTTTTCAGAATTCAGTATGTATGCTCTATAGATTTTGATTTAGATGCAGTTCAGCATTTCTCCTTGTTTTGTTCAGTAAGCAGTCACAGAAAGATATGGTTTCCAGTTTCTACAGGTAAGTTTTATTATTGCTATGGGATGAGACAGTAAGTACCTAAACAAAATATTTATGTAATATGTTTCCTCACAGAGCTTCAGAAAACAGTTTTATTTTTAATTATGTAAGTAACTGAACCATAGTAAATATAAGTTTGGTGCTTTAGCAAGAACACTGTAAGTACTGTTAATGTCTTGATTTATTCCTAGTGTGTGATTCAAAGCTCCAATTAAGGAATTCTGCTACTCCTTTATAATAACTATTGTTTTTCAATAAATGAATCTATTTGTTTCTGGTTTACAATTGTGTTAATGAATATTTTCTTAAAATTATATTAGTGAAACGGACAATTGAATGTTGGATATTTACTATATATCATTTCCCAGATACCATATCTACAACTGTTAAGTGCTTATTGTGACTGGAATGTAATCTCAGTGGTTTTGGTTCTGTTACTTCCATGGAGCTTTCACTTCTTAATGGCTACAGAGACTAATCTTGAGTTAAGAGCCAAACATTTTTTCCTCTGCAATACTGCAGTGGTGTTTAGATTTGTGTCTTTTAATGTCAAAAGGAAATTATAGCTCATGCATGCCTTTCCAGGCAGAATAGCTCATGTAGAGGACATTAGAATGACTTAAAGGAAGTCTGGAATAAACTCATCATAATTATAAAGAAAAACAAATCCTTTAACCTGTGTAATTATTCTATATTAAAGAAATTAATAATTAAGTGTGAAATCTGTGGGCCTGTGTTTGTGCTGGCCTGTGAAATAATGATGGGAAAAAGTAGCCTAGTTAGAGCTTTCTCCTATGAGTATGTAGGGAACATCTATTTTTTACCCTTAGTTATCTGCCCTGGCACAAGCGCAAGGTTATTTCTGCTTATGTATGGTATTTAATGCCCGTCCTTCTGACTCTGTCACCGAGCACAGGAGTAGAAACAATACTCTGTCACTTACATGACACCGCACACATCACAAAAGCTGTGAGAAGTATCCCAACGTAAACCCCAAGTGTATAACTCTCAAAACTATGGCCCGATTTTTTTGTTAACAATCATGAATAAAAGATATATTAGTAAGCCACTTTGCACACAATTTTTGACTGGAAAAAGCTAAATTAGGTTTGTCACCCAGAGGGTGGTTGGGCACTGGAACAGGCTCCCCAGGGAAGTGGTCACAGCACCAAACCTGGCAGAGTTCAAGAAGTGTTTGAACAATGCTCTGAGGCATGTGATGGGATTCTTGGGGTTCTCCTGTGCAGGGCCAGGAGTTGGACTTTGATGATCCTTGTGGGTCCATTCCAGCTCAGGGTATTCTATATCATTTGTTTACAGTGAACAGTTTGCCCAGGAACAGTTGTAATCCTGTACTTGTGTTGTCATAATCACAATTCAAATAAGATGTTTGCATTATGACTACATATGGATCGAAGTTTGAAGTTTTAAGTGCTCGGTGGTGTTTTGTGTCTTGTGTAAATATTCAAATCTTGGGCTTCACATTATGATATACTTGAAAAAGTGTACTAGAAATGGCAGATGAAAAGTAAAAATTAAGATAATAAGCTAATGATACGGTACTTCACAGGTTTAATATTTTTACTTGGAAGACCTTAAAAGTTTCCTCCTTCACTTTCTCTGCTTTCTCCTTTTTTTCTCCTTTTATTCTGGCAGCTTCTTCAGGCTACTACATCATCACCTCCCATAATATTTATGAGAAAAATACACTTCAACTGCTAGCAAAAGGACATTGAACTGGAGAATGGTCAATCCAAGTGAGTTTTGCATTGATTATCAAATTCTTTTATCACTAATTTATAAGCATTTTAAGTAATGTGTTTCCCCGTGGAAGAATATTCTTTTCATTGTCTCTGAAGATAAAAAAATTAGTTACTTCTCCAGAGCCTGCCAAAAACTTTGACCTTGGGTAACTAGTATCTGACTAATACCTGTAATGCACCCTAGAAGAAATTTCATGCTGTTCCCAGTGCTTGTACTGTCCACCTTCATTCCTCCCATCTACAAGTGGTTGTCTCTGTAGCCAAGGAAAAAACTCTTCTTCATCTCTAGATAAAAAAATGCAAGTCTGCTGTATCACTGAAATTTCATTTTTTGAAAATGAAAGTGTGAAAACGCTGCCTTCTCGAACAAGGTTCTTTTGAGGTAGACAAATCTCTTAACAATTATTTGCATTTCTCAAGTTTCAGAGTAGTGCTGTGGCTACTAAAATTTCTCCCAGAAAACTGCCTGTTGCTTTAGAAACAGAGTTATTAAATATCACACAAAGGAACTTCACAGCAAAGATTGTCATCATAGGGACAGGGGATGAAGTTTTGCTGGTTTTATAAGTTTACTAGAAAATTATACAGTGGATTGCTGGGTATCAGTAAGAAGGAGGGACTTTCCCATCTTTGTTCCAGGGAGTTATTTAGGTCCTCCAATATTAACTCATTCAGAATAAAATGGAATATCTAGACACTTACTTGAAAAGATTTTGAAAAAAACCTTGAAAAGCTGTTTATCTGTAACTATTTGCAACAGCATTGATTTTACGGTTAACATAAATTATCAACAAAATTAGAATTACCTTTTTATTGCTTCCTTTTCATTGGCTAAACACTGGGTGGAATGTCAGTTGCAAGAACGCAAGCTGAAGAAATCATCTAACATTTATCGTCTAACATAATCTCCATTTATCACTAAAAGTGAGAGAAATGGATATATCCTTATATACATTATAGTCATACAGTACATGTACATAGTTACATAATGACATAACCTGTTACAAGACTGAGAAGAACAGGAAATACTATTTGGAGGATGCTATTTCATGTGCTCTTTTAATTTCAACCAGCATGAGTTAGAAACATAATACATTAACACCCCCAAAATGACCAAAGGGGAAAAAAAAGGCATTGAAAAACTATTTCTTCTTTTGTGTCTCCCCACAGCTTCAAATGAATTTATCAGACAGTACATTAGAAAAAGATTAAAAGAGCAATAAAACCTCAGAAGAGACAAGAACATGAAAACACAAGCAAAGCAAACTATTTTCCCCAAAAATATAAGCCACAAGATCTGTATCTCCTTGTTAACGTTAATAATCCCACACACAATAATGAAGAGAAAAATGAAAAGCTTTGAGCTTTGCCAAGAAGGATGCTTCAGACACTGATGGTTTCTTGCTCTTGGGTGAGAAGTGTAGATTTCCAGACTTTGGCACAGTCAGATTCCAGACTACACTTAGACATGAGCTCAGAAGCTGCAGAACAGAAGTTTTCATAAAAGAAGAAAAAATTCACTGTCTAAATTTTGTTATAACACTGTGTCTCTGTGTAAACTCTTACATACATGCTATATATAGAGTACAGAACATACACCTAAGGACAGACATGCGATTAAAACTTATACTGTAATTTATGGGTTCAGGATAAACACCAACTGAAGAAAATTTGAATATATTATTGAACTCCAGGGTGATCATGACAAGCACATAACTACATGATGTTAAGTATAATTACATTCTCTTAAACTCTGCTAATCTGCAATAAAATCTTCTTTAAAATTCAGTGTGGAATTCAGTCTACTAATTTTATTCTTCGTTCCAAGTCACAGTTGGGACCTAAACTGGCATAGATTTTACATTGATTCCATTTCATTGACCGCAGTGGTGTTGATTTATAACATGTGATAGGAGATGCTATGTCTCTAGTTTTACACCTTTTGGAATAACCTGTTTGCAAGACTGATATCTGATAAAACATCTGAAATGCTGTAAGAAAGAACAGTGCCAGGAAGAAAGGATAGTGTCTGCCCCATTTAATTCCTACAGGCATTATCTTATTCTGTGCTTGCAAGAAGAAAAAATAGTGTGGTAGTATATTCTGCTAGATGAAAACAAACACACACCTTGGAGTTCCCTTCATGTTACTAAATACTGAATGTTCACAATATTTGCTATTATTACAGAAAGCAAACACTGTTTGCTTTACATAGATTATTGCTTTGACTGTGTGCATACAAACTTATCTATGCATTTTCTTTTAACATCTAATTTAGGTGATTAAAATTTATGAAATTAAAGTGCTAAAATTCTTATAATAGTGTCAATTTATGTTCACTTCAGAATCCTGCTGTGGTACCTCTGAAGCACTGTAACACTGGTGTTGCTGTACTGCCTTGCATTACAGCAAGAAACCTGTTTTTTTTGGTGAAAATTGCTAAGAGCATGTTATGGATCCTCACAGTGCTGCTGCCTTGATAAACTAGGCTTGCTGGAGGAAGAACTCTTGCCATCCAAAGGCAAAATGCAGTCAGTAAAGTGTCTGTCACAGTGGCAATTAGAAATGTGCATGGAGATAGGCAGATTTCAAGTTGGATTTTAAGAAGAACATAAGAACAGGACAACAAAAGGTACAGGAAGCAGCAGGTCACACAATGTGGGAGAACTGGACCAAAAATTTGAAAGGCTGCTTCTAGGTCGGTTGATAAAGAAGTAGACATACTATATGCATGTCATAAGACAATTAGATAGCTAACAAAACATAAGTTAGAGCTGCAAGGAATGACAATTTTCTGGCTAAGACTTTTTGTTAATTTTCAGAGGCTGTGTTAAAACCTTTAAATTCCCCAATCAGTATGGGATTATTTTGGCAAAAATAGGAACTGGTTTTTTTCTGCATTTTTCTGTGGAAAGCACAGTTGTCAGTTGGTGATAAAAATCTTCAGAGTTGTGGGAAACAGTGGCCATAACGAGCAAATAACAGTGGGGAACACAAAGTCAATTGCTATGAGGTTGACTGGCATCTTGACCTTTGGGACTGGCAGTCCTGGAGCAAGGAGCCTTATTCTTCTGCACTCACGCAAAATATGCAATTTCACTGAATTCCGCCTGAAAATATCAGCCATGGACGTTGTTTATTATTTTAGTTTTACCACTGGTTCATCTAGAGAAACAAGTCTGTGACTTTTACATTACTTCCTGTTATGATAGAAATTATAACGTTATTTCCACTTAAAACTGATCAGTTATTTTTAATGCAATTAACCATAACCACTGATTAAAACCTCACATTAGCCAAAATGCATTCCTTATAAAAAACAACACCAATCCAATTTTGAAAACATTCCTGATTTTTTCCCCACGGGTAGAGTAACGCTGTGTATTTGGGAGTCGAAAGGGAGAGGCACATCTATTGCAATTGATTGGCGCAGGCAGGTAACATAGAGGAAATGTGTCCATCAGAAATTAGATTGTTCAGGTGCTTTTGTGCCTGTGCTGACTTTACATTCTGTGGCTATTTTATAACTATATTTAATGTGTATTTTGCACATATGTACATATAATATTCTGCATACTGCACATATGAATATTTGTCCTAAACACAAAGCTGTGCTTCCATCTACATTCAGCCTTTATCACCCTGTTCAGAAAGTTTCCAGAAGAATCTGTTACCTTTACTACTTTTATCTTTGCTTCCTAAGCAAATTACCTAATGTAGCCAAGTGTGGTATGTGTATCTCTGTTACTGCATAATGTCTGTTGAACTACCTGGAAAATTCCAACATTTTAACAGAGGACTAATAGCATAATACATGATCCTAGCCATTTCATTAAAACAGATGCATGGGTAAATAAGACAGCAGATAATATTCTTTGGCATCTGAAAAACTGCAGCACACATTTCACTCATATTAGACAAATATGTGTGTTAGAGAAATATTGCTGCCCTAGAATGGAGAAGCTTCAGGTGGAGTTTTCATCTTGCTGAACACCAAGGAGCTCCAAATCTGTAAGGAAACAGTTAGCATCAGTTCCACATTCTTGGAACGACTTTCATTATGCCGTAATGTGCTGAAAACCGAACAAAATGTTTCAGGCACTGATGTTATGTTGACTGTTTATAGTTTTTTTCTTTCTTTTCTCTATACTGTCATTGTCTTACATGCAGGAAATAAAACAGGCATCTAATCTATTACTCACCTTCAAAGCATTATGGAAGGGATCCTGGATGTTCTATTATCTAGACTTTGATCCTGTAAACCCATGTGAACTGAGCTTTACAACCATATGAAATACACTCACAGACAGTTGTGCTGGACCTGACTTGTGCTGTAAGTGGAATAAAGTGCATTTATATTTTTTTCAGAGCATTTTCATTTTCTGTTTTTTAAAGTTATCCAAACTCAGGACTTTTCCTCATAATCAGGGTGTGTTTCAAGAAACATCTCTCGGTTTAAATAATTGGAGGAAAGGATATTTAAGAGGTTTGAATGAAGTATGAATGAACAATATGAAAAAATGTATTTAACTATTTTATCATTCTTAGGGAAAAAAATTGCAGTCAGGAGTAAGCCTGAGAGGTAAAAATCTCTTGAAGTCAGTAACTGAAACCAGGAAATTATAAAGGAAATGCTTAATCTGCCATAACTCTGGAGTTCATCTGCAGAACCTCTCTATTAAATACTCATACATCACTTGCTCTACAGGCCTTATGGGTCATGGCTGCTCTTTCAGTTTCCAGTCTCAGAAGAACAGGTTTCCTCCTGCTGGAAGTAGTGATAAAATCTCATAGGTGTTTAATAACACTTTTTCATTATGTCCTTGAACAGTGTAAAGCTACAGATTATGAGTATGGCTTCTCTAGAAACACTTATCATGTGTTTTGTTATGCTAGCCACACAGTCTGATGACCAAAACAACTGTGATTTCATATGTTTACCAGTTTTGGTCCTTCAGAAGCCTTCTACAGCCACACATCCCCTGGTAATGATCCACTGTTAATTTTACTCTTTTTTAAGATACTCTGTTGTCCTCACCTCATGACCATTGCATCACATTAGCAGAGCCTCTCAGAGGCTCTTGTATTTGTTCCAGAGTGCTGTTGCTGTTAGAAGTCTGGCAGCTCTTGTGGCTTGCCAGAGTTTTTTTTGCCGGAGGCCAAGCATCCTTCCTGCTAGGACTTACGTGTCCATGGTAAGGTACGGTCTGCACGAATGCTCATGAAAGATGAGCTATTCCACGGCAGTCCTTGGCTTCACCCCATGGCAGCTCTCCTTCAAGGAAATGGTATTTAAAGCCCTACATTCACTCCGGATTAAGCTCACACAACGGCTGAAGTACAACACCGGCTGAAGCCATGTTGTACCTTCTAACCTCTTCTCCCCGACAGTACTGTCGGCTGGCAAAAAACTGGCGCAGAGCCTCTTAATTAATACCTCTCCTGAGGTACCACTCAATGCAGCACATCGCGCCGAACTCCTGCGGGACAGACGCGCCCCGGCAGGCGGGCAGGGCGCCGGCCGGCCTTCCCAGTGCCTCCCGGCGGGGCTGCAGCAGCCGGGGCTCGGGCCGTCTGAGGTGACCGCGATGCGGGCCGGGTCAGCAGCATCAGAATCAGCAGCATCAGCAGCATCAGCAGCCGCCGCCGCCCCAGGCGCGCCCCCGGCGGAGCCCCCGCCCGGGAGCAGCCGGCAAGGGGCGCTGGGCGGCGCGTTGCGAGTGCGGAGGGAGCGGGCTGCGGATCACCTGCAGCGGCGGNGGCCGGGAGAGGGCAGCGAGAGGAGGGGCTGCGTTGCCCCCGCCGCCCCGGGGGCTGCTTTGGGAGCGCTCCGCAGCCCCGGCCCCGTTCCTCCCCACCGGGCGCCCTGTGGCCCCGTACCCACGGGCGATGCCGGGGTTCCGGGAGGGAGAGGCGGCGGGGGTACCCGGGCAGGGTGCGGGGCGGGCAGCCGGGCGGGGGGCGAGCGGAGCCTCCCCAGGACCTGGCGCTGCCTTCCCAGCCGCCGGGGTGTTCGCGTACTGCAGATACTAACCGAGCAGCCGTCCCCAGCGCGAAAGCTGCAGTCACACTCCCTTTGCAAAAAATAGACTGGGGGGGGGGGGTGGTACAA
>VWZF01003842.1:1477973-1681479 GCA_013396755.1 Sclerurus mexicanus
CCCACCCTGTCTCCTCCCCACGGAGGTTCCCACTAACTTGCAGGCGTTCTCCTCGCTGGGCACAGACTAACACGGCTTTTTCTGGTGTGCGCATCCTTTCGTTACTTCGCTCCAAAGCATGTTACGGCGCTAGAGCGTTTCTTCCCTCAGTTTAATTAATACATCAGGACTGCTTCATCTAATGCTTATCTGGGTTATTTTTCTCCAACCATTGCTTTTATTTGCCTTCTCGACCATCTCCCAAATGCCGTTTATATGCACAATCCTAGCAAGTTTTGCAGATGGGCATCTTTCGATAGTGGTGTATACGAACCGTGTCAGTTTGAGGAAAAATTGCTGAGGCATTTGATAAGTAGAGCTGAAAACACTGAGACTGGAGGAGAAAGCTTAACTTCTTTTTCATTTAGTACATTCTGATTTAGAAAATGTTCACGTTTGATGTCTTGTAAGAAAATACATCTAAAAAGGAGGGGAAAGCAAGGCACACTGTATGTGAGGCATATTCATATGCTGTTTGCAGCATTGTGAATCCTGGATTTCAGTCATCTTCTATTTCTACGACAAACCGTACAATAACAGATACATACCCTATTATTCCTTTTCTATTTGTTTGTTTGTTTGAGGATTCTTGGAAAATCTGCCTTTACAGAAAATACAGCTGTTACGCAACATTGGCATGAAGATTGGCAACTTTTTTTGCCTGTTAGTGCTATGTGACTTCTGTTGTAGTGTTGTCTAATACCAAAAGGCAAAACAGAAAAATACTTCTCTGAAAGATAATTTGTCATCTCACTTTATGAAGGTTTAAGTAATAGTACTTCTTCCTGGTAAACATTTTTGGAAGAATTGTGCAATGGCAGTCTTACTGCAGGCTTGAATGTTAAGCTTAGCTCGTGTTATCTGAATGCTTAATAGGGAAAGTGAAGCAAGTGAGCATGCTAATACTGCTCAGCACATATACAGTAATGTTAAACTCCAGCAGCTGACAGCAGCAGCATGTTATGTAAAACAGCACTCCTGATAATGTGTGTCAGGCTTAATACAGATTTGGCAAACCCAATCTCAGATAATACTTAAAAATGTGTAGAATGTTGTACTGGTGGTAAAATGACCTTGAATATGGTAAACTGAGGCTTATCGTGTATGAAATCAAAGACGCCTGAGAAATACTGCTTTCGTGTGAAGTTTTGAATCTTTAGTCTGTAGTGGTATGTAAGTAGTGATTTCTACTCCTCTCTTCCTTGCACTTTGTCTAAGTTATGGACATTAGTCAGAAAAGTCAGTTGCTTCAAGACGTCTTTTTGATGTAGTCTTCCTTCTGTCTATTCTTAGAAAGCTTGGACTAGTATTCTCTAAAGCTATTAAATGTGTGTAACTTTCTGAATGTCATTGACAGAAAGCACTGGAAAGGGAGTATTACCTGGTAATTGCTGCAGTTTTTCTTTTTAGTTACCTATTTTTAAAATAGTAATTAGGGACTGATGGATTTATAAATATTTCATAAATAAACAAGAAGTTTTCAAAGAACACCTTAGGCAAGCAAAAATCATTTGGTACTTTGAATATTTTCACGATGACATCTCTAGGCCTGCTACATGTAAACACTGCTCTTCATATTTTCTTCTTTTGGTAGGCCCTGGAACTTTTTAAAAGTGTGAGTTCTCTTTTTGATATTTCTAAATTACTGTAGCATCTTTAGCATTTACCCTGGAGTGTAAACACGATATTTTTTAATGTTTAAGGAGACACATGAGATTTTACTCAATTAAAAATGCTCTTTATTTGCATTAAGGTACTAAACTGAATTTGTTTTTGCCACATGTTGATAATTTCTTTTTTCCTCTCCTTTTCACACATTCTTATATGCCTGATGATTCCTCTTCTTCGTTTGCTGCTATTATTTTTTTGATAAGGTGTTGTCATGCGTTATCTCCTGCGAATTATCCTGCTAGGGTGATTTCTGTTTCTTTTGGGATAATTTGAGTTTGGTGTGTCACTTTTGAGAAGTTCACATAACCTGTGAATGCCCTGCATTTCTGGAAGCATTGGTCCTTTCGTTGTTGGAAGTACCTTTGGACAGACTGGAATTCAGGTCTGCGCTGTAGAGTTCTCCTCAAGGAAATCTTTCATAGTCCTGTGAATGACGTGTTTCTCTACAGACAGGGATATCCCCCATTACTTTGCTGAGTGCTCCAGATGGAGATGACCTTTCATTATGTATGGCCTTAGGCTCGGCTGTGCATTCTGCTGACTTCTCCCACTGAATGCACACATACTGCGCAAGAGAAGTGAAGAGCAGCAGGTGTCCTGCCCTTGCTTTCATTAGTTGTGTGTCTGGACTGGACTTCTTCTCTGCAGAGGCGGGTTTTGCTTTCTTAATATTAAAAAGGACAAAGGTAGGTACAAAATAGGCTTTAATCTGTTAGTCTTTACAGTCAAGAATGTAAAACATTCATAGTTAATATGGAAATTACCTGAGGTTTTTTTTTTGTTTTAATTCTTTTTTTTAGCACCTGTAATTTGACCAGAGTGAAAATAGTTCCAAGTTTCAGGAGAGAACAGAGAATGTTTTTACCTAAAAGCATGGTCTCCTTCCATAATGCACACATGCAAGAACTGTTTTTCATGACACAGAACCCCCATAAGGGAAGGCCTTTGCATGAAGTGGAGTGGCAAGGTGATGAAGGAATTAAAACAATTGCAATGTTTCAATGAAATACTGTTCCTTACATTCATTGAAGGTGTCCTGAATTTTGGGACAAAAATGTACCTAAAAGTGATGAGAAATGTGTAATTTAGCTATTTGATCTTGTGATGTTCCCGATGGCAGTATATATGCTTTTCTGGAGCTGTGGAGTTTCTTAAAATAGAGGCAGGTCTTCTTTTAGCTGTTTATGGTAGGAGACACCAGCAGGACACACTAAAGTAGGGCTGACAGGGTTATGGTCTTTCTCACTGTCTTCTGAGACAGTGAAGACTACCATGCCTGTCAGGAGTCAGAGCCATAATCAGTGTGAGCAGCACATTTTCCCCAGGTTAGATGGAGTCATCATCATCTCTTTTTCATCCTTTTTTTCTTTTTCTTTAAAAGTTGAAACACGGATGTTCCATGTTGCACTCCCTTCTAATGCCTTTTTTTCTTTCTTTTTTTTTTTTCTTTTTTTTTTTTTTTAATTAGCAAGTTGTAGTAAAATAGAATCTTTTGCTTGTGTGAACGTATTCTGTGGTGTCTTATTTTCTACATGGACTTAGTAGTTCCGAGTGTGCCTGCCAGAGAAAAGTGTAAGAGTACTTTGCAACACTGGAAAAATACTTTTAAATAAAGTGAAACATTGCTTAGGATTCATGTTTGAAATGCAAAAGATTTTATTCACTCAGTACTGGGTTTTAATACTTAAGCCAATAAAAGAATGAAGTTTACGGCAGAGAATTTTGCTTCATTCAGAAATGAAGAATGTAATGTGTTCACATTTCAAGGACATGAGTTCTGTGATTTCAGAGTCACTTCTATTTCAGATGTTCCTCATTATGACAGCATTTAAACAATGAATGTCACTTTAAATCTGACTAAAAATCATATGCTTAAATGCCATTCTAAATGAAGATTCTGTGGGATTAGAGGACACAAAAGGAAGCCAGAGAAACGAGGTTTGAATATTATTGTAAGATAAGTAACTAAACATCATAGAATAGAAAAAAAAAGTTGTTAGAGTTTTTTTATTTTTAATCCCTTGGTGCTTTTCATGCACTGCTTATCTTTAAAGGGGTTTATAACAATACATTAGTTTCTGGTAGATGCGGTCATCAAACATAAAAAGATTCCCCGGATGCACTGAAGAAAATACTCAAAAGCAGTCTTGGATGTTAGAAGCAATTTTAGAATAAAATAATGCTGAAAAATACTTTGGATATTCCTTGTTTATTTTAAACAGTGTTTCTTGTGCTTGTCAGTGTGTGACTTTTGAAGATGCACCAGGGACTGTCACAAGAGACCACTGTTTAACAGCTCATGTGAGGGATGGCGTGGCTGAGATTGCAGCATTTGTACCTTCCTCTCTAAGGCACTGCACTGCAGTACAGATACTGAATGTGATCTCAAATTCTATTTTGGAATTGAGCTGGACAGGCTGTTTGTAGTGAATGGGTTTTAGCTAGGGCATGTAGTCCATTTTGTATTTGGGAATTGCATGTAGACATTTTATACGTAAACTTTTTGATTGCAAAATTGTTTGCCAAACATTTTATAGCACCGTTAGAATTATATTACTGGATGAAATAACTTGTCTAGTGTGTGTACTGTCATGTCCAGTGTTCTGCATCTGGAAGTTGTCTTTATCACGTGTGTGAAAATGGAGCTCAGGAAACTGTAGCAAAAAGTTGGTCCACCAGGGAAGTTTCTTGCTAGCTCTGTGAGTTTGTTGACTAATGTTCTGAGAGACAGAGCTGCATTTCCTTTCAGTCTCTCAAGATGTTTTGATGCATGCTGCTGTTCAGTATTGTGAAGGTCTGAGGAAAATGCATCGTAGGAACTTAAACTGTGGACAGACTGTAGAAAGACTTCCAGTTAATTTCTGACCTGAGATTTATGAGGGTCTTGAGAACCAATATCTGTCTTTTACTTCTCTATTTAATTGCTATATTATAACAGGCATATGGTCAAGGTGGTTTTTCCTCTTCTATGGCTGTGGGGAAAGTGCATGGGATTATTCTAATTCAAGAAAGTAAACAGTCTCTCATGTGCAGGGATAGGGGTGTGTTGAAACATTTCTTTGAATCCAAGTAAAAGATTGGAATCTGTGTGGGGAAATAACGTCAGTGGACTGACCCCAGAAAGTACGTGAATTAAACTGAAAATACAGAAATTTTCTGATTTTTATAGTTATGAGTGGCCCATGTTGAAACTCTGAGTTAGTTTTTGTTTTGTTTTCTCAATTACACCGAGGCTTTTGTTTAAATTTCCTGAATTGACTGAAATTGACTGAAAAAGTGGCTATGTGTGGATGCTAGAAGGAAAGTCAAGAACTGTGTATGTATTCCTATATTTCCTAACAAAACTTTAGTGACGTAAATTTGTTTTGTTTGGTGTCATGGTACTAGTACATAAATAACCTTTGAACTCTAAAATGAAGACATTTCATCAGGGTGAATGAAAGAATTTTAACTTTTACTGCTTTTTTTTTGGCACAGTTATACCCTGAAATTTCTTCCTATATCAAAGTAAGGATAGCCTGGCATCACTTACTGTCTCTATAGGTCTTTAGCAGAATATAGACTACTATGTTTTGCAAGTGTATGGCATGTCTGGCTGTGTTATCTATACCACACTGGAAATGGAGGGCCTTTTGAAGAGTCTGCCTGATGCATCTCAGTAACTGAGAATAGGCATAAGCAGAACTAGTTTCAGTAACAGTTTAAGCCTTTTAAAAGCAACCACAGCAATATGGAACTTACTGCAATATTCTGTGCCCATCAGGGGCATAGCAATGGCATTTTGTTGTTCTCATTGTAACAACAATGGTACTTCTTTGTTCTCCTTGTAAGAAATAGAGCAACTTAAGGGCAGCTACTGCCTGAAACATCATCACGGAAGAGGTCACCCCAGTTTCCTAATGAAGACTAGCAGTAACTCCCATGTGGTTTCACTGCAGTGTAGTTTTATGCTGCGGTCCCTTGTTATTAAGTGTGAGATTCATTAACTAATTATGTATTCACTTATTAAACAACTTTTGCTTTTCAATCTTTTTTTACATAATAATGATGCTTATCAAGGTTATCAAAATTGCTTTATAAAACCAAAATAGTATCTAGACACCCCCTGTTAAGAAAAGGAAAGATAGGTAAGGTATCATAATATGAGCTGTATTAGCTTATTTCACAGCTGCGATTTCTGTTTAAATGTAATGCTATAATGGTGAGTTTTAAAGTAATATTGATGTGTTTGTAGAAGCATTCACACTAGCAGCTACATTAAACTTTAAGTAAAAAGATGAATTTATTTTTTCAGTGTTGTGGCATTAATGTTTGTCGTAGTCAGGAATGACTCCCTTATAATTGCCATGTGCTTGAAGAAAAATTGTAAGTATATTAGGTTACCTAGTAATTCAATAGGCTTGCAAGAGGGACTTTGGCAAAATTCTACACAGAATCATTCCGTAATATTCATGGATCTGTTAATTTTTATCATGGAACACGTTTTTGTGCAGGACAATTTTTTTTTTTCGTTTGTCTGTTTTATTTGGATTTTTTCATGTTCTGAATGCTGTAGGACCACCGAGAGGGAGTGACAAGATCATTAAATTTTGTGAGGCAGCTTCTCAGAGGATTTCAGAGTAATTAATGCTGCATAACAACATGCCTGTATTACCTGGTTGTTTTTTACTTGACTGTGGGAAATAATATCTGATGGATATTAGCTGGCAGAACCAAATGCCAAACACTGGCATGTCCTGTCTCTCTACCTCTGTGAAAACCTCTGGAATCCTACTGTGAAAACTGAGTGCACTAAATTTGAAGAATGTCCCTGCTTAAATTTTTTCAGAGGAACGATGAAAAGAAGCAACACAAAATTTGCATTGGCTTTCTCTGAGTTTTCCTGAGGATTGCCAGAAAGTGGAGTTGTATTAGTGGAATCAAGCCAGAAATGGCTCTCTCTTACAGCTATATTTCTTCCTTTCAAACCAGGCAAAGTTGGAAAAAATGAGTGCCTGGGATTTGTGTGGGATGCATTCTTTGCTTTCATAAAAAGGAAAATGGGGAAGAGGGAAGGTATCTTCCTTTACTGAATATGCCAGATAATTTCCCTTGGTATATGTGCATCTTCATTCCTGTGACGAGCAAGCAGAATTCCTTATATATAAATTTAGGTAGAGGAATGAAAGGAATTCACAGAGCTTTCAAAGTGAGTCTAGGCAATTGGATAGATATGCATGAGACTCCGTAAACTACTGGATAGTTGGATTCATCCATTGGTAACTGATCCCTCATTGTACACCAGGAACGCAGCCATGCTGATAAACATTTGAACATCCCCTATGGTGTGTTTATTTTCTAGTTGCAAAATGGAATAATTTAGTTAGAACTAACAGAGGCATGTTAAATGCAAGCTAGGTCATTAAACCTCTCCCTGCAGATGCACAGAAGCAGTCTTTGTTAAAGCACTTGGTTTCAGTTGTGACAGTAGAAACCTAAATACCTGTACAGATAGACAAGTGTCCTTTAGCCCTGCAATGCTCATGAGAATTCTGGGTTTCCCAGCTCTGGGGATTTGCAAAAAAAAATAAGCATCAATTGTGTAACTTCATATTTTTGACCATTTTTGCATGTTTTTGAAGTAGAGTTTGCAAGGCTAATGCATAGACAGTTATGCATGTTTACACAGTCTTATTTCAAGTACCATGGAGATGGAATGTGTATCCCCTTTTCCATGCTATAGGAAACTAAAATAATTTATAATATCTGGTGCAGGGAAATAGTAAGAATGAAATAGGGATGGGGAGAACCTTTCTTCTGGTGTTAGTTAATTTAATACCCCTTCATTGCTTAAGAGTTGGATTAATCTTCTTCTAAGAGCTTGTATTAAATAAATGTGGCTGTTGGTTGCTTTTTTTTTTCTGCCCCAGCTAACACAGAAAGCAAAGGCATGTCTCATGTTTTGACACGTACCAGCAGGGACCTGAAGGAGCTGCAGCATCACGTTCATGCAGATGTGAAACAATTCATTCATGAGAACTATCCCAGCAGTGTGACTGTAGGGATCTAACTCTGCTAATAAAGGAACTGATAGAGATAGAAGTTTGTGCAAATAATACTGTATGAATCTTCAGGGCCAAAAATGGCAGGCAGCATTGCTGAAACGTGACTGTTGAGGGAAAGAGTCCACGAATCAGTACCATCACAGATGTAAACATGATACTGGAGTAGTAAGGATAACATGGATACAAGTTATATTTATTGGTGTGTACATAAGAAGTCTTCCTAGTTTATTGTCATCTTGGAGTAAGTCTATAGTCTATCTATAGTAAGTCCATTTCATCTATAGTAAGTCCTTCAGAAAAGCTTGTTAGCAAAAAAAACTCCCACTAATTTAGGATTTAGTTATGGCAGGAGGGTGATAGCTATGTAGGTAAATCCAGAGCACACAAATGCCATGGGTGCACAAATTCCATCATTGTTGACTGAATTTCAGTAGGGTAGGCTTGTGAATTAATGATTCATATCCTACAATGTTTTCAGTAGGTCTTGACGTGACAATCTGACTGTCTGATCACGTATGTCAGCTATTATTTACTCTTTAATCACTTCTAATGTGTCTAATGTAATTAATTATGCATTTGAGAAGTTACTACTTTTGATACTGGTATGTCAATGGAAGAAGAATCTTAAAGCTTGGAAGAAGAAAGGATTGTAAACAAATCATCAGTGGAAGCCTGGTCTCCATTTTGAGCTGACCAGGGTTCTTGTAGAAACATCCTGTAAATTTTATTTTGCTTTGAAATTCTTCAAATCCTGTAGGAGAAGTGTTGTTGCTTTTTGGATAGTTTCAGAATATTACTTGCCATGTTATGCCTCCAAGTCCGTTTCTGGAATCTGTCAGCAGTATCTTGTACAAGGAGAGTGCTGTGTTTGTTCTGTACCCTATTTTCTGGTTCATTTCAAGGTGCTTTTCTTTGGAGTTTCAACATCTGAGTCCAAAACTATCTCATTTCTCTCTCCTTTTTCCTTGTTCTTGTCAAAGCCACTGAGGTCCCTATCTTTTGGTATTGGATTTGATTACTCTTCCTGATTTTAAGGGTGACACAGCTTCAACCTAAGCCTGTAGTAGGGCTATTGTCTTTAGTTATGAATTTAACCATTCCTTCAAATTGGTAGGTAATTTTCTTCAAAGGGGATCAGAAATTTGGAATGTATTTCTTTCTTATTTATTCTCATGAAGATCAAGGTCAATTTTTTTCTTTTCCCTTTTTTTTTTTTCTCTCAGAACAAGACAACAAGTGTATTAAAAATATCACATAAAGTTTACTAAGTAGGTGAGAGATTATAACGAGAACTTCAGTAATATGTTTCTCTACATTGTTTGTATTGATGTATCAATAGTCTGCATTTTCTTTTTCCTTTTCCTTTGCATGCTTCACCTCTGGAAAGCTTCAGCTTATTGAACTGAAAGACTCCAAACCCCTCAATTTCAAATCAACAGAATTTGAATAGAAAGGGAGAGGAATGGAATGTAGGAAGGAGGGATCTCAGAACTTAGAGGTGAGCTTTGTCATCCTTTTCGGAGGCATAGCTTGTTGCGTGGCATTTCTTCAAAATAGATGCTTTTGCATAGAGAGTGTAATTTAACTTTAGATGCAAGAAGAAACACTTTCATTTTCCATGGGTGGGAGGTGAAAAATGAGTAATTAGGTAGTGAGAATTAGATTTTCATGTTGCTAAAGGTGAATGGAGGTATGTTTTTCTAGGTGAGACGTGTAGCTCAGTTCAGCAAAAACTGTATACGTGCATTTTTAAATACTGAAATATTTACACCTATTTATTGACTATAACCAACTGAAAGCATATTTGTTTTTTTTTTCTTTTCTCTTTCTGGTCTTGGAATTTTCATACCTCCTTTAATCTACTGAAAATTAAATGATTGTGGGTTTAGGGTATATCAAGCTGCAATGTTGACATGGGTTTGTTGATAATGTTGGAACCATCACTTTATTCTGATTATGTCATAAGTAATATATTGCTGGAGATTTCTAGTTTGATTCTATCTTATAATTTGTATGTCAGCTGCAATTGCAGCTGAAGTTTCTGAATTCCTTCTTTCCTTATACTATAAATCTGTTACTGAAGCAGAATTAGGTACTTTTTATGTTATGCCCATTTTTTATTCTGTTTTCTGTTCTACAGTTTATTTTTCTCTTGACAAGCTGTAAAGATAAAAGAGCATCAGTGACAATATTCTTTCCTTCCAAACCAGTTTGTTTTGGGGGTTGTCCCTCAGGCTTGGTAAATCACCTCACTGCAGACATCCTGTGCCTGGTTTAGGGAATTGTTTACTCTGGCCCTCTGCACAGAGGTGTTCTGCTGACTCTGAGAAAAGCTCTAGGTGAGAGTTACTGTATCAGTTTTCTTAAGCTGTAATCCTGTAAAGTAATCCAATTAATATAGCGGGTGAGAAGTGCTCAACCTTCAGAACTTGATGGGGGGTATTTGTTTCTATGCATGGCATTTGCATTTTTGTTTCCATAGGCAGGCCTGGCTGCACTTTTTGATTTACTAACAATATAAACTAACATGTGCTGGAGCACACACTCAGTGAAGGAATGAGTTTGATTGGGTAGTGAACTGCCTGGGTGTGTGAGTGCTAAACAAAGTACTTCTTTATGTACCTATGTGACTTGCTGTTGATGAGTGAGGTTTTTTATGATGATTTATGTCTGTTACAGAATTACAGTTTGACTATTGGAACCACATCTAGAGCTTGGGAAGCGCAAATTGTTGTAGTAAGTTCTTATTCAAAAGTTACAGTTTGCTATTAGTATTTGTACCCTAGAAATTTGTCTTATTGGGAGGGGCAGAGAAACAAGAAGTTCTGCAATTGAATTTGGTTTGTAGCCTTATTGCATACCTTTAAACAGAGTAATCAGCTGAAGGGAATAATTATATTCTTTTCAAAATTGCTAGCTGGATCTCATTTTCCCTGTCTGAAGAATAAATCTTTTAAATGAAAGAAATATATAAAACAGGCAGGTTGGTATAACAGGTTGTTAAAGGTTATTCTATTAGCAAAAGACTGGAAGAAAATACTTATGGTACAATTATATTTTTTGGCCAGAAGCCTAAAAACAAATCCTGTATTACAAAGGCTGCTTCAAATAAAAACCTGGCTCTCTTACCTATTGCTTAAATGATACTGCAATTCAAATGTAAATGAATTGATTTCAGTATATTGTCTAGCAGGATAATCTACTCTTCATCCGTTAAATATTCCATGAAATGATTTGTTGGTCCATGACTGCAAGGGTCTCTATATGGCTATGGATGTTTTTTATAAATCTGGTTCTGTTCTCACTGATGTTAATGTCAAACCTCCTCTAGATTTTAACCAGAGCTGAATCATACACTAATCACGTTGTGTGCTGTTGTATATAATGGCCTGAATGTGTTGAATTCATATCCATGTGTGCCATTGGAAGCACAATTAATATTTATCTTGCTTATGCAGTGAAAATGTGACCTGGCTTTTGCACAATTAATTTAAAATTGTGTATACGTTGTTAACTTTCTATTAAAGTATACTATTGTGTATACGTTGTCAAAATATTTACATATAATGGTTAATTGTTCCAACTTGGCTACTCAGATATACCATCTTGTCCAATTCAGCAAGGTAATAATCCTTCACATGCTCTTCTTTTCTAAGAAGAACGCTAGATTTTTCTTTTTTCTACAAATCTCCCTGATGTCTTTGTTAAGAAGCTAAATGTCATTCTTGCAGAGTTGCATTTGTAATTTTTTTTTTTCTGTTAACAGTGTGGTTTTGCTGTGTCCAGCAGAGATTTTATTATGTCAACCATGGAACCCCAAGTCAACTCTAATTTGAATTTGAGATTATGTATACTGTTTAATTTTCTCAGGTGGTCATCTGTGCTGTGGGGGAGTACTGCTTTTTAGGTCCTTGATACATGCAAAATACTTTTTTTTCCTATTAATTTCTTTTACTCTTTTAGGGTCATATTTTTCTTAGTATCTTTTTAAAAAAAATATATATATCTTTTTACTTGGTCTGTATTACAAGATTGGGAGATTTGTTTGTTGTGAAGCTTTTACCTTTACAGTTACTTTTGTTTAGTTATTGAAGAGTATCAATTATACTTCAAGGTAAGAAACTACCTTGTCAGAAAGTTTCTGGAACACCATGAGTGCACTTATGTTTTTTATGTGGTGTCTGCAAGCCTGACTAAAACCCATTTTAGGAATATCAGCACTTGATGGAACTGAGCTCTTCCTGTGCAGTGTTGCTTTTTCACCCTTGTGTATCACCTTATGGCCATGCCGAAATAGTGAAAATTATGTACACTTTCAAGTTCATTGCAGAGAGCAGGTAAACATTAAAATATATCTGCTTGTTTTCTGAATTCATCAGAATAATTTACTTTGCACTTGGATTGGAGCAGAATATATAATGAGAAAATATACAGGCATAGGAATATTCAGGTGTTTACCTTCTACTTGCATTTTCCTACTCTGCCTAGTCTAGTACTTGAGCTCCGGTTTTACAGTAAAACTGAAAGGCTTAAATGGAAAGATCTTCAAGCATTTTTTTTTTTGCTTGCATGTGGTTTTCATAGCAGTATCTGGAGTACCTGGTAACAGTCCCTTTCCACCTTATTTTTTTGCTGAAATAGCCTCTAAGTTTCTTCACACTTACTGGATTTTCCATACACAGAACCAAACCTTCTTTGCTCCCTTGCATATGTTTTATTCTACAGTAGTTATTGTTTTCTGGCTGTCTTGTCCAGTAACTTCTGTTGGAAACTAATTATTACAAATGTGACAGTTTCATGACTATGTTTACTTAAAATGTTATATAGCAGTTGCTTATTGTTTTCCCCTTAAACACAGTAGTGAATTTGATCAGAGTTAAGAAAGTACTGATGCTTGAAAATATACCTTATTTGCTCTTCTCTTCAGGTTTTCTTGATGCTGTTTCATGGCTGTTCTTGACCTTGCAGGGATTTCTGTGGGGGGTTTTTGCACTTTATTTTTTTTTAATGTTTAAATTAACCCATATCTGAAATTGAAACAACGTTTTCAAACCTTACATTCTTTCAAAACCACACATCTCTTTCTTTATGAAGAGCTGGAGGAGTGAGCCCTAAATAGTAGTCTTTTGTCTTGAAGAGGATGATCTTAAGAAAAACTGAAGAAGGTATAAACAACCTCTTGTTCTCTCTTAAAACTGACCTACATTTTTTGTTCTCCTAATCCAACTCTTGCTGAAGTAAAGGTTAAGATATTTCTTGATTTAAATTTAGCATTCTTTTAAAATGTAATATATTTTCATAATAAAGATTTTATAACATAAAGAGATAAGAGCATCGTAAGTATCTTATAGTAGTTTTATTATTTACAAATATAGTTTATCACATTGTTTTCTTTGGTTATGCAGAAAGAATTATGTTGAAATATTTTAATATGTATTATAGGGGAAATGGAAGCTGTTTTTATGTATTACTTAATACTTTCTGATTTCTAGGATTCTTTTGACTTTGTGGTTTTGACTTTTTTTTAATATTTCTTCTTTTTTAATTCAGACAAGCAGGAGCCAGGCTTTTTTTTTTTTATCCTGAAAATTCTGTCTGGTTTTGTTTTTTCTCCCTCGTCAAGGTGGAAAGCAAGCTCTAGTCTGTGTTCCTCAGTGTGGAGGTACAGTATAGTAAAATCAGAAGGGCAAAAATTTTTTAAGACTGGAAGGCAGTTCGCTCACTTTACCTGGCAATTTTTTTTTTGTCAGGTTCAGCTGGAAATGTGAACCTTTTACTTCAGTGCTAACAGAAGATGTTGAATTCACAACTCCTGGTGGCCAAGGACTATTTTTTCATTGATCTCTAAGAGAATTCAAATGAGAAAATGTGGTCAGTCAGCAATGTTAGAATGTCCTAGGTTTTGGTTGTGTAAGTTCTCTTACTTCAATAGTGTTCTTCTAATATCCTATCTAGGGATGATAACAAGCCCTCTTAGCTGTTGTTTGCACGTTATATTTTCAGATTCAGTCATTTGTGCTAAGAATTGGATTTTTTCACCTTGTATGTTGAGACAGTTTTTAACAAGTAGTAGAAGCAAGCAGTGCACAAACCTTAGTGCATTGTGATGAGCCCAATGCTGCAGAACATTAATAATAATTGCAGAGAGGAATTCTTTGTGGCAGAAGTGTGCACAGGGTCTGTCATGATCTTTTGAAATTTGGAGATGTGTCAATTCAAAATATCACTGCAATTGATGTAGCACAATGTGATGCTCATGAACTGACTCTGGAGGTTGACAGAAGCTATTGTTAGGAGATTTGGAGATGATCCAGGGGACAGGCAGAGTGTTATTAAAGATTAGCTGATAGAGGTATCATTCCCACCTGGTTAATCAACATGACATCTATGAAACTGTTGTACAGCTTACAATGCAATATGGAACCCTTCTCTCCAGTATAGTTTGAAATTGAAGACTTTTCTTATGCAGTAGGATTCTTTTTAGATTGTGACTTTGTTGGTTGTTGTCTTGGCTTGGTTGGTTTGTTTGTGGGGTTTTGAGTTCTGTTTGTTCTAGGTCACTAAGGTTGCTTCAGGAAGCTATCAAACCACTGAAAAGTTCTAATGAATTTTTAATCCTTTCTTTTTTGTTTTTCATTCTTCAGACTTTGGGCATTACAAATCTGGTTGCATTGTTATGGTACATTTCAGTGCATTAGCTGCACAGCTCGGCTGGCATGGTTTTGCTGGCAAATAGGGTTAACTGGATATGAATTATGCAATATTTTAGTCTTGGAGATTGCAACATAAAGAATGAAAAGGTAACTATTTTCTTATTTTTTTCTGAAAGGAGAAAACCATGAACAATGTAATGACTTGTGATCGCTCCTAACTATTTAACTTAAATATGGATTCATTTTAAAGGAATAAATACTGTAGTATTTGTTTTCTCTTTGATTTAGCTTTTTCTTTGGATCAGGTGGAGAGAAGTCTTATTGGAGGGCTTGCAAGATAGTGGAGTCCAGAAAACTGAGAAATTAAGTGCCACTTTATTTAGCTACAGGTTGTAAAGATCATCTGTGGAACAAGTATTATGGATTCAGGCTACTTGCTGCGTAAGGAATTCGGAATTAATCAGGTTAATCTTCAATTAAGTCTTGCCCCTCTATGCTAATACTTGGTTAAGAATCTCTGTAGAAAGCACCTCTGTCAGTATTGGTGGTTCAGTGAGGATAGTGAGGGTCTGGTCACGAAATATGGATTTGTTACTAAGGAAGGTAGGCTACTAGGCAATGTGGTTTCTGATTTTTGGAAGTTTATCCTCTAAAGAAGAAGTTTAAGTACACTGTTGTTTTAAAATAAAACAATTCTCAGAACCCTCTTTAGGTATATAAAACCTCATCTAAGCTAAAACATATAATCACTGTATCCTCTACCTCTGCTGCTAAAACTGGATTTGTTCAAATGTGCATTAGTGTGGAAATTCATACGCGCATTTCCATCTATAATTTGAAGATGAACTTGCGTTCCACCCACTGTAAATTGTCTGGAGACTGATTGATCAAAACTGTAAAGTCCAAATTAATTACAACCATCATTGTATTCCTGCTGTTTTTTGGCTGCTCCTGGGCACTGAGCAGGTGTTTTAGTTGAACTGGGGTTGTCTTGGTGATTAATGTGGTCTGAATAGTCAAAATTATTAGTAATGCAACACTTGACTTTTTTTTTTTAATAGAATCACTGAGGTTGGAAGATCATCTAGTCCATTTAGCTTTTGAATATCTCCAGAGATGCAAAGTTCATAGTGTTTTGGGGCAATTTATTCCAGTGTTTGTCCATCTAGAGAGGGGGAAAAAAGAAGTGGTCTTTGGAGTTCAGTCTGTCTCACCTCAAGGCTTGTCAATAATTTTAGGACCTATATTGGTCCAGGCAGGACAGGATGAACTATCTATGAGAGCATGAACTGAACTATGTAATATGACTGCAGATTTTTCTCTAATAAATGAAAGTAACTTTTTGGAAGAACTTGAAAAGTAATTCACATTCAGAATTAAAATGGTCAGTGATTAGAGTCCTCTTACAGGATGAGAATTCTGATTAAGTCAGTCCAAATCTATCTTATTCCAACTCTGGACACTTGAAGTGAATTATAAGATCTTTTGACACATTTTTTTATTTTCCAGAAACAGCATGAGAAATAAATAAATAAATGAAGGTATTTCTCATTAGGCAGCTACCTACATTTTCTTCAGGAACAGTACCTAACCTTCATTTCAGAAGAGAATTTGGTACAAGGGGAAAAAGATTATATGAAAGAACCTTTAGACTGCATTGTAGAATATGCCAAATATGTATGTAAAGTATTTTATCACTATCAGAGCAACTAAAAGGCACAATTAATCTGATGGTCACAATGAGCATGAAGAATAATTTCTGCAAATCTCTGTAAATAAGAAGGTATAAAACTTAAAATGTTAAAGTCAGCTTTGATTTGAGAGAAAGAGATGTTGAAGAGTCTTTTGCAAAGAAATATTTGGAGTCTTTAGATAGTTACACAGAAATATTGTATCACTTTGCATTTGCAAAGCTGGATTGTCTTCCAGTGTTTGAATGTTGTAAATCCAGCTCATGAGTTGTCACAATCTGACTTTTAAACTGAAGACAAGACAGTGTTGTGTATTGGTCTCTAAACCAAAGCAATTCTTGTGTCACTGTTTCCTGGCTAAGGAAGGGGTCCCTAAACTGTCAGACAAGTTATAACAAATCTGGCTGTATTTGGCACTGTTTCAGTGCTAGACATGATACTAAGATATTTACATCTTGATAAGATGTCTTAATGTTTCTTATGTTGTGCTGTATTGGTGACAGCAACCAAGTGGTAGTGATGTGATGTGCTACTGTAGGTGACCTGCCTGTGGTTTAACCCAAATTTGACTTACTTTTGCTTGTCATTTCTCCGCATTGGCATCTCTGCTGTGTGAGAGGCATCCATAACGGGAGCTCTTAGATAGTCATGTTAGCAGTAGTTCCATGGAACAGACTTGCAGTTTCTGTCCAGCAATAGGTGCTGCAGTATTTAGGATACTGACACAAAGAAACTGTTGACGACTAGTGCTGGCAAAACCCACTAATTTTCATTTGAGGTCTGTCTTGCCAGAAGAGCTCTGGCTTTTTTTGGACTCTTGACTGCTTGTGTGGGTGTGTGTGTACAAGTATGGATGAAAGTACATGAATGTTTTTTCTGAGCATTTTCCTATGTTTAATGTCAATAGGAATCTATTGAAAAAACTTAAACCATTGTCAGAGAGCCCAGTCTGTAGTGCAGGACTTGCCCTATGTACTGACTGGTCCTTTTCTTCACCCTTTAGTTTGATCAGAGAGTAGGTATATATAAGTACAATTTTCCTTGTAACCTTGGTATTTTAATTCTGAAACACTTCTTGTATACCCAAAGGAAAAGAATTTTAGGATAGAATTTGAACAAAGGGAACCAGTTACTGTGTCTTTCTTAAAGAACTGGGTCTAAGTAGGTCTGAGGAGAGGGAACAATAGGTATCTTTGCTAGCGAGACAAAACCTGAGGAGCTACAATATATATTCAGTTGTCAGAGCAAAGACCACAGCGGTTGGATAAAAGAGGAGACAAGGGACAAAATTAATTACTATTATTGATTGTATTACACAGTGCCTGGAGGGCTCAGCTGAGGCGAGGGTGCCACTACGCCACTGTACAAATGTGCAGTGTGTCACGATTCCTGCCTGAAAGGGTGCAGACTCCACACAGGCAAGATGGAGAAACACTGAGGTGAGCCAGAGGGACAGGGAAATGAAGTAGTGCGCCCAGGAACACAGAGCGTGCCTTGGGGTCCATTCCAGGCTCCTCGGGATTCATGGGGAATTAAAACATAGAGACTTGGAGAGCTGTGCCATTGAAGATGAGGACATACAATACAGACATTTTGTGGGAGGATGCTGGAAGGCAGTGCATAAATCCAAGGCCTAATGGACAGAAGACTGGACAAAGAAAGGTGACTTTAGTTGAAACTTGTTCGGTGGTTCTTACCAGAAACATGAAAATGCCTTTGTATCAAATGTATAATTCTGCTAGTAATAACATAGTTGGGAGAAATCCCATTGCAGTTATTGAACTGTAGGTTCTAAGTTGTGGTTGCCTGTTTGGTTTGAAATAGTGCTTGGTCTTTAATGGTAGTATTTACTTTAAAGTAGAATGCATCATGATTCCTGTATTCATGGCATATCAGAATAAAAAGTCTGGGCCGAAGTTCTTCTTGAGAAGCTGTTCTTAAAGGAAAAATTGTCAAGCAATTATTCTGAATAACTGTACAACCAAGTAATTGTAAAACATGCGTCCTGGAGACCTGAAAGTGTTGAGTCCTCTTTTACTGAGTGGTGCAGGGGTGTACAAATCCTCCCATAAAGTAATATTTGAGTAGAATGTTATGTTAAAAATGAGAGGAACCAATTTGTTCATTGAACTGTCCCAGGTTTCAAGTGTTCATGGCTCCAAGTATGCTGTAGCCACATATTGCAAAATCGGAGACGTTTTGCATCTGTATAATCTTTAGATATAGAAGCCATATGTTATTTCTTTTGATTCCAAATGGTTCTCAACGTTCTGTAGAAGAATGGTAGGCTAATAAGGTGGGTGGGGTTTCTTTGGTTGTTTTTTTTTTTTTTGTTTGCTCTGTTCAAAATAAGTTAGAATTTCCTGATGTCTAAAAAGACGTTGTAATTAGAATTGAATAAATGTAGACATTATTAGAGAAGGTTTCCAAGGAGGTGTAAGTTGGCTTTGGAGGTAATTTTTAACTCTTACGTTTGTTCTGTGCACATACAAAATGTGTTTTGCTTCATGTACACAGAATTGTTTTGTCATCCTGTGTTACCCAGGTACGAATATTATAGGGTGGTCAGTGTGGCTTTTATTTGTACCTAAAAGTTGTCTTAATTAAATGTTATTTCCTTGCAGCTGTATTATGTAAATACAAGATGCCTTCTGGATGAGAAATCAAAGCACACTGCAATTTGCTATGACATAGTATGACCATCTTTAGTCATGAAGACATATGCAGTAAGAAGGGTCCTTAATGTTAGCATAGATTCAACTCTTAATTTACACTCCAAAATCCTGAAATGTGGTCACCTATTAGTTTCTGTCCCTGAACTTCAGTGTATTGTCATTTTTGTAGGGAATTCTGGATGAAATATTTCAAGTGAGTGTAATTAATTCTTAGAATCTGGTTATCCTGTCTATTCTGTTAAAACAGTGAGAATTAAGTTTGATTTGTGTGTGTGTGTGTTTTGTGTTTGTTGGGGTTTTTTTGTTTGTTTTTTGGTTTTTTTCCTTTTTTTTCTTTTGATTGGTTAGCTATTGTGATTTGTTTGTACAATGAAATAATGAAAAAACAATTTAGAAGGCTTTAGAGGTTTTGGGTTTTGTGTTCTGGTAAAGCAATGAATGTGTAGATGAAAACTTGAGTAAGAAAAACATTTAATGGTTTAACACAATGGATTTTTTTCTTTGTGGAAAGTACCTTTAGTCAGCTTTGTGTAGCTCAAGATTTTCCATTTTTGTTTCAGTACAGTTCAAGGATGCTCTTCTAGCCAGATCTTCAGTCTTTATTTTCCTAGTCAAGTTACTACGCAGATGTCTTCTCAAGGTATTAATAGGTTGTAAGAACAAAAGCTGATTTTATGGTTGTGGTTAAGTCTCAATAAGAAACAAGTCTGGCGCTTTCACTGGATTTAATGACTCACCTGAAATTTAAATGCAGATCTGTACTGGTGAATAAAAAAGGCAAACAGAAGCAAAGATATGCAACCTGTAATACACTGTTTCTAAAATTAACAGAAATACCATACGAAGATGGAGTCTGAAGATTTAAGCAAAACAGGGATGTCACTCAGCATGCAGTACCAACTGTTTGTGGCTTATTTAGTATGCAAGAGCACACTTGCAGATGACTCACAGTTAAAATGCCTTACATAAAATTGCCAAAGTATTTAGTTCACGTCAGGTGATGGAAAGACACTATAAAAATAGTAATAAAAACTGTATCCAATTACTCTTACTAGTTTATATTTTAGTTGGGTTTGGTGGGGCTTTTTGGTGTTTTGTGTTTGTTTTTTTTTTTTTTTGTTTGGTTGGGTTTTTTTGTTGTTTTTTTTTAGTTTGTTGTTGTTTTTAAAGATCCCCTCTGTGGTCTTAAAATGTGCAAATTATGCCTTAAAAGGAATAATGAAAAGAAATTATGCAAGACTGCACTTTTAATTTGCAATTTCATGCCAGACATTTACCTTACTCAGGAGATACAGATTCCAGTCTAAAGCAGTGCTTGCTGTCTGAAAAGAAAGGCTATTCTAAGACTTTTGCTAACATACTGTGTTTCAAAAATCTGCGTGTCTTCTATATTCTACATCAGTGCTCCCAGTGAAATAAGCTAGACTGCTTTTGTCCTTAATTGCTGTGCTTTTGTGTGTTGTGTTTATATATTTACTATAGATTATACAAGAACATAAAATAACTAGAGTAACTGAAGACCAAGGGGTCAATTTAGTTCAGTATTTCGTCTCCAGTAGTGGTCAATAGCAGAAAAGGAAGAGGACAAGAATATACTTTCCCTGTCTCTGCTGTGTGGTGTCAGCCTGTAGTGATTTGTGTCCTGGAGGAATTAGTTTCAGGCTTGATGACACTGAATTTGGTAGCAAATTGAGTTCTGCAGCTGCAGTTGATGTTGCATGGGGAAGCGCTGCTTTCTGTTTGTTTTGAAGCTGCTGTGTGTGACTTTTAGTTGATGATTCCCAGTTCTGGTACTGGAAAGGGAAGAAAATCATAACTGAAAATATTACTGCATGCATTTGCAATTATTGTCTGTATTTTTTTTAGTAGGCTTAAACAAAAAGTTTAGTATTTTTTTAATCTGTTGCTCAGTCTTGTAACAGAATCAACTGTAGAATAAAAGGGATTGGTTTTTATCAGTAACTGGGGTTCTTTGTGTTTTTTCTATAACTTCATGTTCCCCATCCACTTCTCTCTTTTTGTGGTTCTTAATTTGCACTTTTGTGGAAGGATTTGCAATTTTGGATTTCTTGACTTTTTCTTGTCATGGGTCCTAACAGTTGGTCTGTGTGCAGCCTTCATTCTGGATGCTTCCTGACCCTTTTGTCATCCCGTTTGTCTCTGGTTGTGGCTACTGGGGAAGGCATTTGGGGAGTTAGGGATATTGTCAAACATGCTTATGATTTTCTCCCCAAAGGAAATCATTGCTACTCGCTTATTATGTTTTCATTGCTGTGTTTTCCTCTTGGATGCACTGCTACACAGTTTTGACTCTGCATCCTGAAATGGGATTTGTGTGGCTGGGCTGTGTTGGAAAGTCCACAGAAGCATTGCTGGGAGCGCACAGAGAGAGCCATGGTGGCTCTGCCCAGCTGGCTCCTGCTGACAGAGAAATCCAGTCTGCTGTAATAGAATGCGGGGAGAGTTGACAGGGTGGAGAATAAGGGTCAGAGTGCCTTAAAGAAAATGGTGTGGACTGAACACCAGTATGTTTTCTTGCAGTTTTGTTCCTGACCCCCTCCTTTGCCCTTTGTAATGTTGCTGCTGTCATATATTTGAGAGTGAGATGTGTTGAGTTAGAGCTTAAGAAGCCCAGAGTTGTGGTGTGCAGCCCTTTTGGCAGCACAGCCTAAGGAGTGAACAGCAACTGTGGTCAGATAGTCTTGGGCAATGCTGTAGCCAGATGGAGGTACAAGGTGTGATCTTCCATGGTTGCACAAGCAGTCTGTTTTGCAGGGCAGGAGAAGAGATCCATCCCTTATATCCCCCCCTGGTATACCTGTATTGTGAGGACTGGCAGGATGAGAAGGGATTCAAACTCTGACCTTCATGCCTGTGTAGGTGAGTAGAGCAAATGGGAACAAGCGGTGGATTATGCAGTGCTGTGAGGGGACAGGCAGTCTGTAATATGCTACAGCTAGATGCTCATCCTTCAGTCAAGGTGGAGGACAAACTTACAGTTCAAATGCTTTATTGGTAAGGCAGTAAAGTCTCTTATGCATCTTGTCTAATTCTGTTTTGCAGAAATGGTGCTTAGCACTTACAGACGTCTTTGAGTGCTGGAAAGTATTAACTAGTAAGTGCCAGTGTTCAAACTAAATCTTAGAGGTGAAAAATAATTTTTTATCATTCCAGTACTTGCAGTTTTTTGAAAAAAAGCAACCAAACAAAACTAAAAGCAGTATAGGTATTTTTAATTTGACTTTTATTGTAAAGAATAAGTTGAACTGTAAAGTGGATTTTTTTAAAAAATACCTCTGAAAGACTGCTAAAATTTTTAATATGCAAAATGGGATACTGTCGTGAATTTAACATTGATAATAAATAATTCCATTAAAGCTAAACATTAATTGTTGCTGCACCATATGCTCAAAATGAATTGAGATAATAAGCTAACTTCCTCCCAGTCAAATACTCAAATGCAAGCTCTTCTTGAAGCTCCCAGTCTGAGGTTAGAAAGACAATGAGATGAAGGGAATGTCCTCAGATAGCAAAGAAAATGGTGTTGCACCTGCTATGGCTTCTTTTCCATCTGGACAGCAGACATGGTTTGCAACACCCACTGTAAAGATTTAGGGAAGAGAGAAAACAACAGTTGTTTTTGATGGTAGCTGTGCATGCAAGTGAAAGTGTCTCTAAGTATAAGAATGCCTTGTACGGGAGCATCTCTGGGCTTCTGAAGTTCTGAAATGGAGGCCTAATTCTCACCTTTCACTGATGGTCTTTAATGCTTGGGGTCCTGAGGGAGAAAATTGAATATCTTAAATATTGTTAATTTCAGGTGGAAAAATTGTAAACTTTTTGATTTCTATTTAGTTTTTAAATTTGGTAATAGATCCTTTTTCCTTAAGTAAGATTTAAGATTAAGATTCTTCAGAGCACCTCCATTCCATTTTCAAAAGCAGTATATACTGAAAAGAACATATATCATTGAAATTTAGGGGCAAGAAAAAACATATGTTATTTTTAATTATTAAGATAAAAGAACAGAAAATTCTTCAACTTTGGCCTTGAGAGTGATATCGCCACTTTGAAGTTTTTGGGTTTTAAAAAAACAGACTTCGTGTCCTGAAACATACAATTATTATCTTTGAGAGGCTCACACTTGTTTTCTCCTTTTTTTTTTTTTTTTCTTTTCCCTTTTAACGCACTGGGCTGTGAATTTTTTTGATGGAAGGCACATGTCCCTGAGGGATGGTAAGCACTTTCCCCCACCCTGCACCCCAATAAATGTACTTCTCACAGCCTTAGGCTAATAGTGAGAATGACGCATTTACATTACTGCTCCATTTAAACAATAACTGTTGATAAGAAATAAATACTTCATTCCCAAATGCTGTCTGCAGTATTTAAAGGTTTGGCAAGTTTTCAGGAGGATAGGCATGAATTCAGCACTAAATTGCTGCTGCTTCTGTGGAAAATAATGAGCTGTGTCATTTGATCAGGGATAAAGTGACTATCGAGCAGGGGTGATTTCAAGGAAGTAGCTTTTAATAATAAAGAAACAATACCATTTCCCTTGGGAAACTGTTCCTGTAGCTTGTTTGTAAAGTAAATAATGTAGTTCACATATTAGGGTGAACATATAGAAATGTTGTAAAAAATGTTGTATGTTTTCCTAGAAATCCTCTTTTGGCTTTTTTACTCTTTGCTGCTGCTGTTACCCTTGCCCACTGGTTTGTCTTGTGGAAGCACATCCCTGTATTCCCTTGTGTAAGAAGCACAGAAACAACCTTCCAGGGCTTTCTTTTTCTTTTTTTTCCCCAAAGAAGCCAAAAAGTATTGTGTTGTCCATATTGCACTGATGGGAAGATTGTTGCATGAATGAATGGAGGTCAGTTACTATTCTGTACAAAATTAGTCTTTAATTATTAGTTTTTGTGCTTTGATTAGGCTTGTGCTATTCAGTACAGTTCAGTTTTACTTTATATTGTATCCTGGTTCTGGCCAGGACAGAGTTAATTTTTGCAGTAGCCAGGAGAGGGTATGGCTAGGACCTGGAGGGTTACTCTATATCACCTTATGTCATTGCTGGAAGCAGGAGAAAGGGACTCTCTTCTGGGGAGAAAGGATTCTGGTCTGGTTGAGTAAGTGTGGTGGAGAGAGTATTGTCTATTGCTGTGGGGTTTCTGCAAGAACATTTTCTTTCCTGTACCTTCCACCATCAGTATTGTTGCCATTCCTGTTAATTTTCTTATCTCATTGCTGTTTCCGGTAAATTGGTCTAATCTCAACCTGTGATCTTTGCCTAATGTGCTTCCAGTGCTCCTCTCTGTGCTGCCACAGGTGGAAGGGGAAGAGAAAACAGGGGAGCAAGAGAGCAGCATGTGGTTTAGAGAGTCTTTATGGGGTCACTGACTTGGGGAGTACCACTCCTAAACCATGACATCCTAGCACAATGTAATAGCTCAGGCAGATTTTGACTCACTGCTCTGAACGGGGTTAAGTATCTCCAGATTGCTCAATCAGAAGCCTGTGAGACTTGCATTTTGTACCTTGGACAGAAACAGTTTTGCATTGAGACTTTTGCTGTGTTATCTGCTCTAAGATGAAGTTATTCCCAGAACTGTGTGATGCTGAAGGTTCCTGCTGATTTTCACTGGCAGCTGTAGCTACCATTTTTTAAAGTCAAATCCTGAATATGTAAGAGCTGTCTAAAAGTGGTGATGGTAGACATAGTTTGCCACTTCTGCACTCCCTAAACTGCACATATTCTCAAGTATCTTGACTTGAGCCTATTTCTCATTTTTTTTTCTGAGTGTGCCATAGAACCTGTCTTTGAATTGAGATACATGATAGATTTAGCTATGGTTGTTGAGACTCACAGAGCCCACTGCTGCGCTTTGCTCTTACTTCCTGTCTCAGCATAAGTCAAAGTTTTGCCCAGTGATTCCACTCTTTTGTGAGAGATCATTTTGCATGTCTGAGGTTGAATATTCGGTGACTACTTTAAGACCACTAAAGCACAGTTAAGCTGAGTCACGGCTCTTTGAAAGAAAAGCCCAAACCCCTAAGCAGCTAATATTCTGTTATGAATTAGTAATTTCCTTTGACAATATATTCCTGTGGCTATTTACCCTCAGAGTGAAAAACCATGCTTTCTTTTCCTTTGACTTTTTCCCCCTGATTTGTCCTCAAGTGATGTCTGATTGCCAAAAGACAAATTTAGAGTGCATTCATAACCTACAACAGTATAGATGCTTGCAAGCTGTCTCTGAGATAGGACAGCAGTCTCATTTGTACCTGTCTCAGGTTTAGTTTTGTGTCTGTGTGAAGCTGATTTTTTCCCATGCAGCGGTTTCAGAATAGATTATATTCAAATAGACATAGTAATTTCCCATTTCCTTTATTGCATGCATATCTCAGCTGTTTTCAGTAATTTTTTAACAGCTTGGGATTTTGTAGTAGATGTAGTTTGTTCTATATAAAATCTCTGGTTTTGATCTAGTTTAGATCATGGTTTGGGGCATTTTTTCCACTGTAATTTCTTCTTTTATTCTGTCAACTAACTTTTCAGTTTCCTTGCATAGTTCAATAATGGTTTATTTCTGTTTTAATTGTTTTTATATTTTTTTTTCTCAAGTAAGGATCACTGATCTATTCTTTTAAATCTTTTTAGATGTTTATTTACTGAAAAGTGGTTACATACCAAATCCATTTCAACTTCTAGTCAACAGGAATAATATTGTATTTCTTTTTCTTCTGCTTTACATCTCTCAGGTTGTTTACATTTTCTGTATACCTATAAAAGTCAGTTATTGTTTATGTATTTCAGAAGAAATCCAGTATGAGCTTTTTATTTTAAAAAAGTCATATCATCTTTCCAGAGTAGGGTGCATCAGTATTTTTGCAGGTATCAGAATGTGCAAACATAGTTAAGGTTATGTAGGATAGTAAAACGAAAAAAAAAAAGGTAGAATTATTAGGTTTTTTTAGTTGTGTAACTAAATAAATTTTATTTAGTTATTTGTTCTACAAATCTGCACAACAATCAATCAACTACCGTAAAAGCCTATGGTATTGATTTTGATTTGTAATATCACAAGCAAGCCTCAAGGCAATCTGGTGGTGACATGCAGAATGTTCCCCAGCAATTCCTGTTAACAGAGGGAAGCACAGGAAGAGTGGAAATTAGTTCAGTTTTCAATTTTTAGGTGCACAAAGAGAAAGTGAGTGAGCTTATCAGAGTTGCTCTTAGACTTAGTAAATATTAAGGCTTTTGTTACATGAATGATTTAATTAAGTTCATTTACATCAGAGATTTATTTTCTCTTGTTGCTTGTGAAATGATGCCTCCCACAGTTCATCTCAGCATGAAGCTACCGGATGTGCATGAGTACTTCTGGTTTGTGTCAGTGGAGAAGAAAAACGTGTGTATTTGTGTTGGGTACATATGCCATCTTTCATTATGGACTAACTTAAAATAAGGTGCATGCATATACACATGTGCAATTGTTGAGGTTTGAAATATGCACATCAATACAGTCGTTGTTTTTATTAGTCAATTAAGCCAGGCAAGAGCTTGAGAAGTGGGCTGAAATCACAGTAATGTAAAGGCCCCTTTTCACAAATTGTACCATGGTTGTCTTTGTAGTTGTACTGTGCTTGGTTTGTCATTAGTTTTTCTTTCATGTTTCCTTGTGATCAGGGCACACAATTGGGCTTGAGAGCATAGCACTAACAGCATTTCATAGTTAAAGACCAATAATGCAGTGATTTAGGTGTTGTGAAACCCTCTCCTTGGCTCTTTGTGACACATAAGAGAGATTAAAGTAGAGAAATTCTTAGACTGTTAGTATTGGTTTTAAAACATAGCTATCTCCATAAACTACTTGAAGTTTCAAAAAACAGTTAACATTGTCAGAGCAGCCCTTTGCAGCTTCTCATGATGCTAAGTCTTCACCATGCCTGAAGTTCTTTCTCTCTTTTTGCTGCCTTGTTGTCAACAACTGTTGTACTAAGACTTCTAGGTTAAACTTAAATGTGCTATGGCATGTGCTTCCTCAGTCTGAGGAGACAGAGATGAGCCTCTTCACTGGAAAGAGCCTTTGTTTCCTTAAGCGATAAGCCAGTGCTGTCTAGCACTCATTGTGTAGTGTTTCAGCAGTGGATATGCTTGGTGTGGCTTCTTTCAACCCAGACTGGATAAAAATCAGGACCTATTTCCTCTCAAGTACTCTGCATAAATTAGTCTGGGTGCCACTGAGGGCTTCAGTGGTGCTTTGAGAGATTTGTTCTTCTCTTCATGATGAAAACTGTTACCCATTTAAATAGGTGTTAGATGTTTATTGTGGTTCATCTTATTGATACCTGGCTATAGGAAGTAAAGAATAATATAGAAATTTTTATTAATTCCTGACCAACCAGTGTTAAAGGCCTTCAGATAAGCAACTTTCTTTTGTCTGTCGTCAATTTGACTTCAAGCCTGACTCATTAATTGAAAAAGACTACTTTCAAATATTTAATTTCAGGGCCCTGAATCTCTTTGAAAAGTTTATTGACATTCTCTTGTGACTGTTGTGGGAAAGGTACCAACATGTAGGCTGTGTTGTCTGGACATGGCTTCTATAGTACTTCAGCATGCTGTGTTTGCTAAGACAACACCAGACTCAAGAACAGCAATATTGAATATTTTAAGGCAGTTCTCTTTGCCTTAAACCTCGCAACTTCCAAAGTTGTGTATTTCTATTTATCATCCCTCATCTGTCCCAAATCTACGTTGTAAACAAGGAAAAGTCAACGTTCCCATCCTGCACAAAATTGATGTATTGTGATTTTTCTTCAGTTTTAAAACTATCAGTGATTGCATGAACAAGGACACTGATAAGCTTGGCTTTCTGTCTGCATATCTGTGAAGCTTGCCTGGGAGCTCTTAGAGTGTGTCTTTTAAGCCTGTCTGTCAGTGTTAGACTAGATAGATCCATGGTTCAGATTATTCAATTCTTTTAAAAATCAAGTGTGTGTAAAAATTTGTAATTTTCTTTTTGCCTTCTGCCCCTATATAGCCAGAATGAAAATGCATAGTGGATTTGTAGCTTAAACTTCACAGCCCTAATAGCAGAAGATACATTTATATATGCTCAAAAATAAAAAAAATTACTTACATAAGCAAAATCCAATAGTTTGCTTTGCAATCAGACAAACTGAGAGCCTGCTTGGTAAATTAAATTTATTGCTAGCATTCCTCTCAAAACCAAAAATTTGGACTAAATCTTTTCAACTTGGAACTTTAGAGTTTATTGGTTCAATTGTTGTAGATTGTACCAGTCTGTGTCTTACATAGCTATCTCTAGAATGTACAAGTGCACCCTTAGAGTTTGACAGCTGTAGCTTTTGCTCTTCCACTTCTGTGTAATGCTGAGCTCTACTGGGCCAAATTTTCGTGTTTTCTTGTTTTTGTGCTTTCCTGATTATCTGATGTGAAATACTTGGACCTGTGAAATATTTGGAGAAATGCTGAGTGCTTACAGGTACAACAGAAGATTGGATGTGGTTTGAACATGCACATTTTTATTTAATTGTAAGTATTCAAAAAGCAGTGCTCCCAGGCAATGCTTGTTGGGCACTCAAAATTAGCTCGTTTCTTTCGCCTTCAGTTTGGTTGGCTGTTTGCAAATGAAGGCAATGACATTTTACCTTGGGGGTCTTCTTCATGGGATTCTTCAGTGCTTGTGAAGCTGTGAGGTGCTAGAGTGCTGTCTCCTATAGAGAGAACATACAGCAGGGTGTAAAACATGCTGATGGATGGAATGAAGTGGTGTGCAATAAAGACGGCAAGACATTGGGGCATGTACTGAACATCAGAAGTTGAACAATTTGTTGAACGTCTTTCACTCTGTTGCGCTCTCTGTGCACTGTTACAAGGCTTCATTCTGGGGCTCGGGGAAAGACACTTGCTCATAAAATTAATTAACAACTACTTTGTAGTCCACATATGTGTGAGACAAAGGATGCAATGATACTAATTGCAGAAAATCCAGGGGGAATTGTCTAATGCTATGGTAATTGTACACGTATAGAGCGGTCTATTGAAGCAGTTACAGCTATTATGCGCAGCTTGGCCCTCTGAGAAGTCTGTGTTTTCTGAGTAAGATTAGACGCTATTTTCCCTTTCTCTTTCTCTTCAGTTAATTCAGTGCTAATGCATTGGTCTGCTGGTCTCCTTATCTGTGATCTTTTTCTTCATGGCTTTTTAAGTTGAAGGCAGGTTCTACATCATCTTCTTTGTCATGGATAAAATATAAGGTGTACAGTAGCTTGATTTAACCTTGAGAAATAAAGACACTGGAATTGCATATCCATGTGCATTTGCCTATGTAAAGTTAACTTTTTAAAACCTTTATTTCATTCTTTCACATGGCTGGAAGCATTAACATAACAGAAAGTAAATGTAGAATAAGTGCAGTATAAGAGTTTCTACTTACTTTGCACAAATGTAAATTACATAATATAGGGCACAAGATAACAGGCATTTAAGGTTTGTATCTTTTTCTACAAGTAGCTACCCTTTCTTATATCTGGTGTATGGAAATGTGCCTTGTACTTCCCCTTCCCAGTACTAGAAAACTGTGGAGTGATTTTTCCAGTATTTTCTAATATTACCAGGTATGCATCCAGGAGTTAGGTTTATAGCCCTCACAGAAAGAGAAACGTTCCAGTAGGTTATACTTGTCTTACGTCAGAGAAGATAAACTTTTTTGCATATTTAAATTGTGGTGGGTTTTGTACTAATTAAAGCAAGTTTAAACATTTGCTGCAAATAAGTATGCAAACCCTCTGCCATTTTCAGAAGCAGACTTTATTCTAGTGTTTTCTAAGAAGTGGTATAAGAGATGAAGCAAATGAACATTTAGAAGAATTTCGTTAGTGTCTAGCATTGCTAACATAATGAAAAAATTTTTTTTTGAGAATAGTTTCTCTGTTTTCTATTCCAGACATTTTAGTGGAGGAAAGTATCGTCATGTCTTTTAGCAACATTTATGCTGAATGACAGGTTGATAGGTTAAACAATAAGTCTTAGAGGTATCCTTTCTATACAATTAACTTAGGTCTTCCTTCTAGGTGTTTAAGATAAAACTCAAATTTAAAAACTGTTCTATTTACGCTGTAACAGTACCAGGTGAAAAAGAAAAGAACCACCAGGGCAATGTAGAGGAATGTATGGTTCAATTATTCCCCCCCCCTCCCCCCTCAAACTCCTGGGTACTTTGACTGTCTCTTGGAAGAGGCCTTCAGAAAGTCTCTGCCTCCAGAGAGCTTGTTTTCATAGCACCTTTAATTCTTCCAAATTGACTCATGGTAAAAAGTTAGTCTTAAAATCTTCTGTCCCATCTGCCAACTTCTCAACATTTTACAGGAAATGCTTCCCAAGAGGATCATTGTATTCACCCTAGTGTGCTGGTTAAAAGGATTCTGGCTGTCGTTGGGATACTTGCCATCTGGAATGTGGAGAGAATTACTGTCTCTAATATGGAAACTGCTGGGAACCTCAGTGGAAGATGCGGGGCCCCTTTGTGCTAGGTGATTCATTTGAAAGAAAAAAAAACCCAGCCTAATTATTGATCTTTAGAGCATGCAATTCACATTTTAGAATAAAATGGATTAAAGATATTAAAGGTAAAGAAGAGATAATAATAAAGCAGAACTAAGGAAAAGTTACAGTTTACTACAGAGTGAGCTGCAGTTAAGAGGAGTCAAATGATTTGTAAAATGGACAGATGAGTCGGTTTCTTTTTTCAGTAAATAATGGGGAAAGCCAAATTAAGTACTTTTTGAATTAACTGTTATTTCACTTGTTCAGATGGTGAGTTTATGTTGTTTTTTTTATTGGTCAACCCTGAAGGAATTGTAAAAGCAAGGCTCCCTCTCTGTGAAGTGTGATAGGGGTTTATAGAGAGAACTAGATTCCATACTCTTCATCTGTTCTTTACCACTGTTAACTGCTAGACAATAACTCATCCTCCTGTTAAAAGAAGCAGGTCCCTTTATTTACCACCTGTTTCTTTCCTGGGTTTCAGTCCAGCTGGCTACACAGGCTGCAAGAGAGGACTGAAGGAGAAAAGCTGCTGCCGCTGTCAGCAGCGGAAAGATCTGCAGGGCTGCTTTGAGAATGGGCACTTAAACAAGCTGGTGTTGGTTTTCTGGGAGGAATTTTCAGCCAGCTTCTGCCTCACTTGATTTCTCTGCTGATGGAATTGTAAAAAAAGTAGGTAATAATGTGTTTTATCTCATTAAGCTAGAACTTTAATTCCCTCTTATAAGTAGGATGGTTAGGATTAATATTTGTTCAAATATCATCTCTATCAGAAATTATTCAGTAAAGTAGGAAATAGTTATTCTAATGTTTCCCCAAGACTGTTTCCAGATTTAAAATGAATGAGCAGAAAACATACCACTGGGTCAACAAGACAGTCTTCTGATTGTTACTGTACTTTTGTGTTCCCTGGATACTGATTTCAACAAAATAAATTTGGTTTGGACTTATGATTTTTTCAAGATATTTAATTTGAAACAAAGACACTTGCTTAACATTCCTTAGCAATGCATCCAAAAATGGTCACAAACTTTAAACAATAAGCTGGATGTTAAATGTCTCCTCCTTTTTAAAAATCATTGATATTTTCACAGTAGAAAGGTTTACTTAGGAATAAATATTTTGACAAAATGAAACAACTTTCAAGGCTTGTTACAGAGTGAGAAAGTCAACATAACCATGTCTGTGGCCCTTTGAAATGATTTTTACTTAAAATCATTTTGGTTTTGATGTAGAAACATGAGTAGATTTTTCTTCCAGCCATCTGGTGAGCTCTGAATACATGGTATCTCTGATACATGGGTTTGTCAGGAGTCTGCTCACTGATGGTTATCATACAATACCTTTTCCTTTCCATAGTTCATTTTCTAGGCCTTGTGGCAAACTAATGTAATTTGCTATTGGTGAAAATTCTGAAGGATAATATTCCTTACACAACCTGATTAAGTTCTTCATTTGCTTGTATTGATTTCCTCTCTTTTAAAAAAGGTCAGGAAGAAAGAAATGCTGCTACTTCCAGTACGGTGGAGGAAATACGTTATATAGCATATAATGAGTTTGTATTGACAGCAGAAGCACAGGTGTGTATCACAGTGGGTGCTGAGAGGGAAATCGAAGCAGCCTTTATGTTCTGGCAGTCAGATAGTGTGTTACTTGCCTGCATTCTACTTCACCTGAAGGATGAAAGTTTTCATCCCAAGTTCTCCCACATCTTTTCCATATCTGTGTAGCAGGATGGAGTAAAATCACTATCCAAATAAGGACTTCATATAAGAACCTTATGGGTAGAAATGAGTGAAAACTCAGTTGTTTATAAAATTATTTGGAAGGTACAGCTGAATGTAGGTACAGCTTTAAAATCTGCCAAACATCAAAATATCAAAATTTCTTATATGATACTGTTAGTATGGAGATATTTATTTGTATAGTGATGTGAAAGTTGTTCTTGAAGCTAGTCATTTACTTTAAAAAAAAATTTCTTACCCATTGCATCTTATTATTTTCAGAGTTTATTAGTCTAAAATTGCATGCCAATGGAAAGTAAATAGCAGGAGCATAAATAGACTTGAAAAACAGTGAATGGAAGCCTAGAATTAATATCAATCAAAGATCTGCCATGTCTTTGCAGTAAGTTGAACAAAAACATTCTTTTGTGTGTTCTTGAGATACTTATTTCCTGAGAAAAATGTAATTCAGGAAGGGATTCAGTGCATCTATACAGTTTCTGTAGGCTTCAGCACTGGACATGAAGACTGTACCTCATCTCTCCCTGGGGGGCTTTGTGAAAATCTTCCCCATTGTATGAGTGTTTTTCTAATAATGTCAATAACATTCTGGAAGTTATCTGCAAAACAACATTGCAGACAGTATACACAAATTAATGTAAGGATATCTTTAGACTGATGGACCCACACAGTATACAAAAACATGTCCTCAGCTGTGAATTTCATCAGAGGCCTGTGTCAGGATGTTCGTGGACCAACTAATGTTACTTCTTAATTACCAGGAAAAATTAATTCCACTACTCAAGGTTAATACCTTGAGGCTGTTCCAGCCTTTTCTTATGTCATACGTGCAGCCTCTTGCTTAATCTGTATATAAAAATCAGATAAATAACTTTATTATTCCTTTATTAAAGCTTCACTTACCATAGAAGTTCCAGTAGTTCTTTGACAGAACTGCAGTACAGAAGTTGGTATGCAATAGAACTGCTCTATTTTCCTGCCATCTTGCAGCTGTTGAGCATTAAAAGAAATGAGACAATGAACTTCTTTCCTAAGTGCCCAACAAGAAAATGTAGTAAAAAACATTAATAAAATCTCTGGCAGAGGTTTGAAAGACAGATAGTCATGGGGGGGAGGAGGGGAAGGAATGAAGAGGTGCAGGTAAGACCTTCGGAAGCTTTGCTTTACTGAATATTTAATGAAACAGACTGCAGATCTCTGCAGTACAAGTCTAGTCAAATCCCTGTTGGCACTTAAGAGTTAGTTGTCCTTTCTGGGATTTGCAGTGATTGAATCTGTCTGACATCTCTGTCTGATGGAGAGGAGAGAGCGTAGCAGAGACAGCAGTGAACATAATGAACAATTGACTTACACAGCACTCTTTGCATGTGCATCTGTCCAAGAGAAAAGAAATTATGGGAAGGCTTCTCAGTTCTTAATCAAGGATACGTATTTTGGCCTTCCAAAGTACTGTGGCAAGCAGATACCTCAGAACTTAAAAATTGTTTTTGTGAATACCTTGTGTGTTAAGCAGGGTTTTGTTATGGTTTGGTGGTGAGTTTGTTTGTTTGGTTTTTTTGTTTGTTTGTTTTTTTTCATTTGAAAGGAATTGTTCTTAGGGGTTGTCAAAATTAGAAGAAAACTATGAAAAGTGGTATGAAGCATAGCTAGTGCATTTACTTAGATATATAATCACAGGATGTGAACTTGATTTTTTTTTTTTTTAAATAATTGCTATAGTGCTATCTAGTATACTGAGAACAATGTGAAACAATTAGTGAAGTGCTGTTTAAACTAATGTGTAATTGACACCTAGAAAAAGAGAATAATCTGAATTTTTGGGTATTTTTGGAATCAAAGGCTTTCTGGCCTTTTCACTACTGATGTTGATCCACTGTATCATTTAAAACTGTCAACGAGATTTTTCCAAAGTGGGATATTGAGATAAAATTCCTAGCTTCATATTTTCATGTCTGAATTTCAAAAGAACTTGAGCAGTCCAGTGGTTCTCTGAAGGATCTACAGAAGGTATTGTGCTATTTCTGTCATTCAAATATGTTGGGGTTTTTTTCTTTGTTTGGTTTGGGTTTTTTTTTTGGCTGATTCTTTATGAACCTTGGTTCTTGATTCACAAAAATACTTAGAATCTTACTCAGGGCCCAGTAGGTTTAAAGTACATTCTTAAAGGCCAGGCTGCATTTCAGTTCTTTCTTGAACTGATGTAATTATAATGATTCTATATAATTCTGTGAAAAGACAACTCTGTTCTGAGAGAGAGGGCTGCTTGCTGATTTGCAAAAGGTAAATGTTAATGCATTTACACCCTTAATGACTGTTGTACAATAGAGATAAAAAACGAGACAAGAAATACTGAAGTGATTCCAGTGTGATTACATCCAAATTATACTGCTTGTTTCTTCCAGAACAGAAAACAATGGCAGACTAATGAGAACTCTACTCTTTCTTAATAGAATAAAGCTATTACCAACTGGATCTGCAAACTTTTGTTTCTGTGCTTTGCATCTGTTCAAACAGCATTATAGAGATAAAACCTGTTAATGTCTATTAGCTCCTGAAGTCACGTAAAAGCCTAGAAAACTGCTGCTGGATGCAGTTATGTTTGCAGTCATGCATTACTTCATCCAGCCTTAGTTCTGAAATAATAGCATTAAGTCACTATCTGAGTATTATATCCTTTCAGTAATATGCTGTTTTTTCAAATCCCATCATAAAATTATTTATGGATTACTTGCAGAATTCATTCCCTTCTTTATATCAGGTTTCAATAGAGATAATAGCAGTCAGGGACAAGACAACAATAAATGTCTTCATGCAACACTGCTTTTGTGAAGTCAAATAATCTTACCGCTTCTGGGAACGACACTGAGCAGGTTAAATTATGGGCAGGCAAGCTTGAAGCAGAATGCAGGGTTTTACGTGTGTAAGCTTAGTAGCATTTAAAATATTTGTCAGACAGGTCTGTAATCTGAAACTGATGTTTTCTGATTAATACTTGGTGGGATTGGGAGTATGGAGGGACTGTACTCCATACAGTACTGTGGTACAGAGACCAGGAGTCACCTTTTTCCCCAAGGTGGAAAATGTCAGCATCTAATTTTGAAAGGTTATAATAAACTATTTCAAGGGACTCCAAAATTAGCTTTTGATGGAGGCAAAGACTATGTCTTCAAGTGTTTTCCTCTATATAGAGCTCTGACTGTACATAGTGCTGCAATTCCCAGTGAAATGCAAATTCAATACCTCACTGCTTTGTGGTGAGGATGAGTACTGGAAATCTGTCAATCTTTACATGTTCCTACTCTCCACCTCTAGTGTGTGTGTGCCTTGTGCTGATGAGAAGTGTAGGAAGCAGATGCAATGCAGTCCTCATGACACCGTTGTGGTGTAGCCAGATCAGTCAGTAAAATTGCTGTGTGTTGGATGAGACTGGCATGCCGATGAGAGTGAGCTGGATTAAAGCTGACAAAGCTGAACTCGGAGATGATGTTTAGTTGGCAGGGTGGATTGACAAAGATCTGTTAGGCATAATATTAAATGCTGTGGCCAAGTACTGAGTGCCCTCTGTCAACTATGCTCTGAATCTGGGCATGCAGTGACTCCTACCTGCTAGTGAACTGCAGGTTTTTATTTCTGCTTGGCCAACTGGCCTGTGTTCCTGTACTTTGTCAGAACTGCACCTTTCCAACAAGGTCATGCAGTTCTTTTTTAATGTTTGTTTTTCCGTGAGTTCATAAGGTTTAATCTACAATATAATTACTCTTCTTCAAATGGGCAGGATCTACAGCCTGAGTATTGATACTATGGGAGACAAAAGAATAGGAATCACTCATTGTTATCTAGATACCTATGAAGCAGCTATAAGCAAAAACAAATACTGTTTGTTTTTGAGTCACTTCAGGAGCTCACTTCAATTTCTCATTAGTTTTTCTCTCAAATATACACTGTATTTGGTTTGTTCAGCCATTCTCCCTAGATTCTCACCAAGAGCTGTGTATAACTTAGCAATACAGGCACTGTATTTCATGATGGCATTGTCACAAAGGAACAATTCACATGAGTTCGTGACAGTCAGAATGTGTTGGATGCTGCCTTTCATTAGGGAAAAAATTACAGCATGCCAGTATGTTCCATCTAAAGAATGTGTTTAAAAATAGTAAGTGGTTTTAGAGAATTTCCAGGCTCACAAATAGCAGACATGCTGCAGTTTATCTCAATTTCCTAGAGGAACACCATCTGAGTGGTGAACTGAACTTTGGTCAAGATAGGAGGGTGTTAGGATTCTGAGTAGCTAATGGCAAGCCATGAGAAACACCAGGAAAAATTATAATTATTTTGTGTTAAATATTTTGCCAAATGTGCTGGTGCATTTTGTTTTGTTTGTTTTTAAAGACCATCATTGCCATTAGAGTAAGTCCAAAAGCAGTATTCAAGTATTCCTAAATTTGCTCTAAAACATAAGATATCTCTTAGTGATACAAGAATTGTATAATAGAACGGGTTTGTTTTCTAGACATAGTAATTCAGACATTGTTTATAGTTCTTTTAGTGTTTGTGTAACAAACTGGGAAGAGTTTTAGAGGTTAAGAAAAGTTTTTATTTTTATTGATTAATTTTTAAACTGGTAGTAATATTTTGGTTTCAAAATTTTGCTGATTTCTTCCATTTTTATGGATTGTGCAGATTGAAGATTTGAGGCCCTCACAATAAATACACCGAGTCAATAAATTTATTTTGTGTGTGGTATGTCAGAACTTTGTTACTATAGTGATATAAAGGCAATACATATTTTGTTTTGAATTGGATGCATTGAAGTCATGGTGAGGGCAGATTGATGTATTGTGAGCTGTCTGGTGGTGGCAAGCACAGGATAGTAGAAGAGTGGAAAAAAGCCCCTCTCTTAGAAATGCATCAGTTGAATAGTTGAGACTCTTGTGCCTTGTACTTCCACTGTCTCTTGCAGTCTGATGGAAGCATTTCTCTTGTAGCAGTTTTTTCTCTGATAGTGCTTCTGGTAATGTGAGAACAGGTGTGTGTGTGTGTACATATATATGATCAAGAGGTAACATTGTCTGAAGGATGGGGCTACATTATGAGGCTAGGAAGTGTGTTACAAACCTTGGCTTCTGTAAATGGAAGTCTCCTGGCAGGCAGCACACTCTTATCTGCAGTGCAGCAGTCATTCCACTGCTTTATAATCCTCATGGCAGACCTATATTCCCCTTTAATTAGAAAATTATCGATTGAACCAAATGGTAAGATTTAGTTGGTATTTGTGTCAGCATGCTCCCATGGCAGTGTTGTGTTTTCTGGCCAGACAAGCAATGGAAATGGATGGTGGTGAATATGTGAAACCAGTGAAAGAATAGCTGCGGTTAGTGGTAACAGAGAGGGAACTCTGTGGCCTTCATGCAGCTCTGGGACATGCTCAACTGTTGAGGTGTTTTGTGAAGCTTTTTACAGAATCAGTTAGGTTGGAAAAGCCCTCTGAGATCATAGAGTCCAACCTCTGACCGATTACCATCTTGTCAACTGGACCATGGCACTCAGTACCATGTCCAGTCTTTCCTTGAACACTCCAGGGACAGTGACTCCACCACCTCCCTGGGCAGCTCATTCAGAGGTCCGTTTGGTCGCAAAGCTATGCAGCCCTAGTAGGTGTTTCCAAATGGAAAAGCAGCCATGAGAGTAAACACTCTCTGCTTCTCTGGATATACAGAGGCTTAAATTATTTCTTCTTTTATCTTTTTTTCCCCTGTGAATTCAGCAGTTGTACCAGAGGTTTATTGTGTGCAATTTCTGTTCATGTAGATTATTCTGCCATTATTCAAAGTTTTCTGAAAGTTGGGGTGGGAGTGTTTGTTTGTTTGTTTGTTTTTTGGTTTTGTTTGTTTTTTAAAATTTTTCTCTGTCACTTTTGTGTAAAAACTTCGTGTTGTGTCAAAACCTTGCTGGTGGAAGTGCACAATTGCATGTATTAATAATTGCATCTGTTACTAGGGTGTATGGAGTCTTAATTAAGTCAATTTCATCTGCCAGAGGGCCTTGTCCTTCTTTATTATACTCAGACATATTGAATTTGCATTCAGCTGACTACAATCAAAGATTTCTAGTGAAAATGAAAGTCCCTAAACAGAATCTTCTCTGTTTTATTAATTAAACATGAAACTAACTGTTTCTGTTCCCTCCGTGTGCATATAGGATATATATGCAAGAACATTTGAACTTGAAAACCTCACAAGCAGCATTTTACTTTGATATTCATTATACGCTGGATCTCTGAAGCCTATGAGTGTCCAAGAAGCAAAGTGTGGCTTTTGGTAAAGGCAGAATCATCTGTTGAATTTAGATATATGGTATTTCTGTAATGAGAAATCTTGACAGAGATATTTATACTTATTAATCAGTGTTCATTCAGTTAAACAGTTTGATATTCTGCGCAGTGTACTGCAGGTTAACATATATCTGCCACATTAATATGGCATATATTTACTTTCTAGCTTTCTTAAGCTTAGCTGTCTTAGGTATCTTAATGTGGTGGAGTGATCACTGTCTTCCCTCTCTCCTTTAACGCTTCCTGTGGTTTTAACTTGCCTTCTGCCATGACTTTTATTTCTCTGTGCTATTGTACTACAGGCACTATTCTCTTGAGCAGGGAGAGCCCCTCTGTGACCTGAGCAGTGTAAAGAGAATCAAGAAAAGAGTATCAAGCTTGGAGCATGATCAGAAATATGGACCAGTTAATTTTTTTTTTCTTTCAAACCTACCTGTTTTTCCATTTCAAACAAAAAAACTAGATTGTGACGTACCTTCCTTGCACCCCTCTTTTAAATTGCCACATAGTACTGAATTCATTGCTGTCTCTCATTACAGCTCTGTTGGCAAGTTCTGTCAGCATCTTCCATCTTGTTGCATTCCTGCTGGGAGAGGCAAGGCTCCTTGCCAGGCTGGTTCAGGATTGTTTCCCTTAAGAATACTTCCAGTAACTCTCTACCCTCATCAGATGTCCCATCTTCTCTTTAATTGCAATATTCAGGAGTTCCACTGAAATCAAGAGAGTGATACCAATGCACAGATGATTGTGAAGTTCTTAACATGGAGGGTCTTTGCTCAGCTTCAGCCGCATTCTTGACACTCTGAAAATCAGTACAGCTAAATGGAAAAGAACATTTGCAAGTGAGAGAAGACTGAATTCTACAGAGCTTACCTTTGTAGGCTCAGTGGATTTGTGTCCAAGATCCTTCAAAGAAGGGTATTATTTTGTATTTAAAAAATCCAACTCTGTAACGTAATCTCATCAGAATACATTATGTTTTCACTTTCTTTGCACTAAAGAGTGAGCAGTAGGGAATTTGGCATTCCTGACTTCTATAGCTTTGAAAAATTTAACAATCTACATAACATCTTTTGTGTTGCAGAACTTCAACAGAAGTGTACTTACATAGCATACATACTGAAATTTGGCAAATTAGGATTTTTGGTTTGTCACCATTAATAAGAGGGATGTTCATATTAAAAAAAATATGAGAAACTTAACTTTTGGTCACTGAGCACTTGACTCACTAGGAATTTTTTTTCTTCCCAGATTAGTGATGCAACTATTTCCAAGATCTTCATAAGAGTGATTTCTTACTCTAAGTTGCCATGAGAATTGCTGTGTCTTCCAGGCAGAACTTGCTTAAGTTCACTATGGAACATCAAGAGAAGTTAGGCTCAGTGTATTGTCACATCCACTTGAAAAAAGTGTGTCAGGTGAAGCTGTAAAGGTGTCAGATCTTTTGAGGATTATGAAGTTACTGCTTAAGAGAGAGCCTTGGATTAGTCCCTTTAAAATATGAAGGAAGAAGTAAGTATCCCCTTGGTGACATTTGCATTCAGAAATGCAGCTTGAATTAAAGCCCCTCAGCATACAACTGCTGTGAAAGCAGGGAATGCAGTAGCAAACAGGTCATGCCTGTGACGGTGCTTATGCCACTGCTTGTGTGATACATGGTGAGGTGTGTCCTACATTCTTTAACAGGGCAGCAAAAGCTTTGGGCGAAAGAAGCAGCCAATCTTTTGGTTAGATGTTCTCTTTCTTAACGACAGCTTGTCTTCCTGCAAGGGCTGTTCCTTCCTGCTCCACTCTTCCTCCCTTGCTGGATGTCTGTGACAGTGTAGTGAGATCTAAAGAACAGTGTAATATCAGACTATCATTAGTAAATGTGTTTGAGATCTAAATTAATTAATTAATGCTTAGCATGACAGAACTTACTGAATATCCTAGGATATTCCTAGACTGTGACATAGATGTAAGTAACTACACAGTGGCCTCTACTTATTACAATGTTGAGAGTGGGGAAGAACTCAGTTCCAGGGGTCTACATTGGTGGAAGATGACTGGAGTATGTATGAAGATGTAACATAGTAAAGATAGTGTAGCCGTTATACAAAGGAACTTACTTTGTTGAGATCTGTGCTTGTGGCGTTTGCTTGATTTGCAATAACTTCTAAATTTCTAAATCCTTGTTTAGATCTAGCTTCTGAGGGGGGCAAATTGATATCTTTCTTTCTGAAATTCTTTTGTGTTTCTTGTCCTTTAAAATAAAACAAACAAACCATCCACAAAAAATGCAACATGCAAAACTGTGCATTCAATTTAAAAAAATAAATTAGAAAGTTTAGTGGTTCAGTCCTTTTAGGGGTCATATCTGAGGAACTTACTTCTTATTCTACTTCTCTCTGACTCCCTCTGCAGACTGGGAATAAAAGAGCTGGGAGACCAGACATCCAAACTTTTTCCTGTCTTTGTGGCCTCTGAATTTTGAATGCTGTTGTGGTGTATGATATTGTCAGAGGAAAGTGTAAAGTGACAGGAAAAAAAAAGGAAAAAAAAAACCATGATGAAGATTATTGTTGAGAGAGGGACAAGGAGCAGGCTCAAGGCTGAGAAGGGCAGGAAAATGTTGCGACTGGAGAAAAGAAAAAGTGTTTGGAAGAGGTGCAGGTGAAAAAAGGAAACAATAGGAAGATTAAGAAAGTGAACAGAAACTGAGAAACAAGTTAGAGGAAGCTGTTCCAGGACAATAAGCAAAGAAGGCTTTTGAGGATAAGTTTAGAGCTTAGTAGAAAGATGAGAAGGTGGAAGGACTTTGTCTCCTGTGAAGAAATGGATGAAGAGGATAAAGATACTCAAAGTGAATGATCCTTCAGTGATTCCACAGCCAGTGTTGTGTAGGATCCATGTGAAAGGGAAAGAGACTACATTAAAGGGAAATCAACACTGCAAAAAAAGGAAGAAAGTCTTACAAAGAAGAGAATATTGGAAAGAGTTTAGCTTCATGAAAAAACCCCACCACAAATCCATTCTTTTATCCCTGTGCACATTGTAAGGTCCCTGAGGACACTTGTAGAAATTACTGTCCCTTCACAGCCCCTCAGGGCTCCCCTTCCAGCCTGCCCATGTACTGGCCCTTGGTCCCTGCCCCAGCAATGCTGCAGCAGGGTCAGACTCCAGCTTTCCGCAGCCCTGCTCTGCCATGCCCACTTGCGAGCCACATCCCAGCCCAGCTTTGGACTGACCCCAGGAGGTACTCAGTGCTTGGGGCTGGGAGGTGGGATGACCCCTGGCTACCAGACCTAGCCCCACACAATCTATGGGACCTGACCCCCACAGAGCTCTGTCTTGACATGCACGTGGCTGGCCTTTGTTAACCTGTTATTTTTTTTCTTCTCCTTTAAAACTCTGGGAGGTCAGGCAATGCTGTTGTTGATGGTCATGAATTATTGGCAAAAGCTGATTGAATTGCATGGAACTTTCGAGTTAGAGGAGCAAAGTTTATAGAACATTGGTACAATGTCTGTATTAGACTAACTAAAAATCCCAAATATTCAGATATATAGTAGCTTTCCTGGGTTGGACCTTGTCTCCCAAAGTCCTGAAAGCTGTTCTTTTGCTCCCAAAACTGCTGCATAATGGTAAAGGAGAATACAGTCTACTAAACAGCTGAAAGCTTTTCTCCTGGAGGAAGGTTACTGGAAGCAGTGTTTATACTTTTGCTGATGAGTTGTAGGGACAAAGTGAGAGGTTTGCGGAGTTGCTTTATTTGTAGATTAGAAGTCTACATTTTCTCTCCAAATGGTTTATTTGTTTCAAATTTTTAGTCTTGAAGCTACTTCTTACTAGTTGATCTGGCAATTTCTTAACTGTGCTTCCAGTAATATTCAATTTATCAGTGTATTCAGGATGATAGCTGCAATTATTTTCCTTTTGTTCCAGACCAGAGTGTAAATACTGTTGCAAGTTGCAAGTTTCTTACTTGGAGAAAATAGAAGTACTTATTTGAAGTGGGGAAATAAACTGTGCTGCATGTATAAGAAAATTGCATCCCTTTTTTTTTTTTTTAGTAATGATAAAAATAACAAGACTAAATCTTGAACTACATTCCCACACTTGCATGTGTTGTAGATACAGAAGAAATATTTCAAATTGGATGTTTTATTTTTCTGCAAAGCCAGCGCAAGGCATCTAAGTCACTCATTTTGTGGGACTCACTATGAACCAGGATGTAGCTATGAAGAAGGGAAATTAAAATGTAGGATATGTCAAGAAAGGTATTTCCAGTAGAAAAAAAAATTAATACCATTGTATTAAGTCACTGATAAGAACTGGTCTGTGATTTTAGCTGTAGCTCTTGCCCCTGTTATTCAAGAACTGTGACATTCCGTGAAGAGAGGACTCTGGGGAGAACTTAGAGCAGCCTTCCAGTACCTAAAGGGGCTTACAAGGAAGCCATAGAGGGACTTTTTTACAAAGGCATGTAGCGACAGGACAAGGAGTAATGCCTTTAAATTGAAAGAGAGTAGGTTTAGATTAGATATTCAACAGAAATTCTTTACTGTGAAGGTGGTGAGGCACTGGAACCAAAGTTCTGGATGCCCTTTCCCTGGAAATGTTGCAAGGCCAGGCTGGATTGGACTATGAACAACCTAGTGAAAGGTGTCCCTGTCTGTGGCAGATTTGGAACTAGATGATCTTTAAGGTACCTTCCAACCCAAACCATTCTATAATTCATGTCTTAGTTGTTCTCCCTCATTTAGTAGGGGAGTAGTTGACTTGCTTATTATGCAAACCTTATAATGAAACTCTTTGCTGTAAGCTCTGTAGTGAAGGCAGGATGTTCTCTCTATAATCCTACGTTCTTTAGGAAATCTCTGTTCAATCTGTATTTTGTTCTTCCTAAGTTGTATCTCTGTGCTATGGACACAGGGCTCATGCATTTATAGTTCTTTGAGATAGCTGTACTGTGGGCAGTAAAAACTTCATATGGACATGGTCATGCCCAAAGCAACACAAGTTTTCTTAGGCCAGTCTGGGAAGCAGCCTGTCCTCAGCTGCCATGGGCTCACAGATGTCTGTAAAAACTACTATATGTGGCTGACTCTCACAGTTGTAATATATTGATTACTTTCAACAAGTTATTATATCAGGAAAAAAAACCCCAAACCAAACCCTAGACTAGCTGGTATATTCAGTCCAAAACAAATTCACAGCTCTAGTTAGTATAATGGTATCTTGCCTTCATTTTCTTTTGTTGAATGCCTTGCCTGATTTGCCTTAGCATCTCTAGGAAAAAACCCCAACTTTTGTGTAAGGCAGTGGCAGCGCCTGAGCAAACGTGAACCGTTAAGCCTTTCCTTTCCTTTTCTTTAAGCAACCCTGTTGTGTTCTTCCCCTCTTAATCCAATGTGGAGAGTTGGAAATAAGAAAATACAGTGCAGAATTGATATCAACTCCGTTATCACAGAATAGGGCCAGAAAAACACTGTGTCATAGGTCCTAATGGATACTGTAAAGTGCTTGAAGAAATCCCATATATTTTTTGGATGTATATGCAGATATATCTACATATATGGAAGTTGTCAGAAAGGGACCTACAGAAAAAGAATGTTGATTTTTCAATCCACCCTTCACCTTTAGGTGTAAGGTCCTGTGTGCCTTTAATAGTGATCTTCCTTTTAGTAGTAATAGTAATGATAATGTGATAGTAGTTGGCAAAGGATTTTCTACATTTGTGAAAGTATTATGCTGGTCTTCCAGGCATTGATATATAAATTAGAATGTCCTGAAAATTTATACAACATTGACAAAATGCTGGCAGCTTTCAACATATTTTAAAGTGAAGAGGAAGGGAGAAAGAGAAACAGAGTAAGAGTCTGTACAAACTTCTTTTGAATGTATGAGGTTAAATCAAGTCTAAATATTCTGCATTTTTTTTACAGATCAGCTGAGCAATGTGATGCTTTATATGTGGACTAGACAGATTGTATTGTCAGCATTATGTATCTGAGCTCTTTATTAGGAAGTAGTTGTCTTAGGTAATTACCTTACTTAAACATATGAACTGCCAAGTTTGAAGATAGAAGTATATTTTCTGCTTTTTTTTTTCTTTAATTTTATTTCTGTCACACTTTCAAATCACTTTGATTAACAGCTGGTTACTTAAACTTATATAAGAATATGAATGAATTACATAATTTGATGATTTGCTAGCTTTAGAATGCAGAGATTCTTGTTTTTCCTACCAGATCTATTCCTCTGCCATATTGCTCTTCAGGAGTTACATTAGAGTGAGCCTTTAGGACAGACTCCAGGAAACAACAGAACAATAAGTGACTCTCAGTGTGTTGGATGCAATTGCTAGCTGAATACAACTGTTCTCAGCCTGTTAACAAGGATGCCATTTAGTAGTCCTTAAAAGGTGATGGAATTTTGTTTGCTGCTGCCTTAGTATGTGTAGCTATTAGCCGTGACTAGAGGTTTATCTAGCCATATGAGTGCAAAAAAAAAAAAAAGGCGGCTGTATAAATACCTATTGAACAGTGTACAGTTATATAACCTGGCACTTAGGGGTTGTGATGGAGGAGAGTGGTGATAACCTCAGGAATTTGTGAAGGGGGAGCTTAAGCATTACCCAAATGTCACATACTCTTTTCTGATGAAGGGTAACATATGATACTGATGAAGAGTAGATGGAATTCTCTTTTTCTTCTTAACGTTTTGTTAAAAAATGACACTGCTGCTAAGAGCTCAGAAAGTTTATTCTGGGGCATTATGTCTATGTTGACTCAGGGGGAAGAGTGCCATCTGCAGAATCTTTAATCTTCCCTGCTACAGCAGCTCTGTCATGCCAACAGTGGTTAGACGTGTGGACAGGATTTACCCTTAGCTTGTGAAATCTCATGTGCTCAGCCTTTTTTAAGGAAATCGCCTAGAACCTGCTACAGAGCAGACTGCTTTTCCACTGTACTGAGAAAACTTCATCTCTAAGCTGCTTTCCCCAGTATTGTCCAAAAAAAGATTAAGATGCGCATCCTTGTTGTTGCTTTTATAATCTTCTCTAGATTAACTGTGAGGGAGTGGGGGGAAAAGAGATGAGTATTAGGTTCAAGTGTTGTAGAGAAGATGAAAAGAATGGCTGCTGCAAAGCAAAAAAGGCATACACTCCCAGCCAAAAGCCTCCACTCCCCCAAAAAACCTTCAAAAACCCCTCAAAACCTTAAAAATTAAAAAAACCCACACACACAGGAGGCTTTAATTTCTTTATTTGGGTGCACTTCCCCCCCCCCCTTTTTTTGTTTTTGTTTTTTGGGGAGAGGTTTGTTTGTTTTCCCCTTCATATTAAACTCTGTTCCTTTACACTGTGTATTGGCTGTTTCTTAGGCGAGGAGGGAGACATTCTTTTTACTTCTATGATTATAATGGATATCAAAAGTCTCCTTTTGTAGGGATAATCATGTAGTTGTGTGGGCAGGTTCTAACAAATTTCTGTAGGCTTGTATTTAATATCTGAGTTTCCACTGATGAGCTCTGCTTCCAGAATGCAATAACAAAGTTAGATGAAAGAATGAAAGAGACATTAAGTAAAATATAAGTAGATAACTTCGAACTAGTAAAGCAAAACAGAAAAACTTGTTTTTCGCTAGAAAAACAGAATCAAGACACAGCGACAGAGAAGATTCAGGGAAGCCAGAAAACAAGTCTGTTTGTGACTGCAGTGGCCAGTGACGTAGGACAAGATAGCTCTTCACCTAGCATAGGGTCACATTGGCAAGATGCATAGACCTGGTGCCTCTTGCCAGCGCTCACATGATGCTCTCAAGCACACTGCAGACTGTCAGATAGCAGAGACTATCAGTGGCAGATGTCTGGAACTTGGGGATTAGAGCACTTTTTCTCTGTTTATATAAATGCCTTTCCAGTGTTTTTGAGGCATGTAAGAGAGGAAAGATGTCTGAACATTGTCTTTGCAACTCAGCAAGAGGGTCAGAGCCATGTAGAAACTGGGATTTTCCTTCACGAGGAAAAGAGATATTGCTGAATTAGAGACGTAAATTTTGTAGCTTTTGTTGTGATTTGAAATTTGAGTTCTAGCTAGATTCAGGGGAACTGAGGACAGAATCCCAGAGAGTCTGTGTGCCTTGCTGTAAAGCCAGGCAGTTCGCAGAACAAGCCCATGTGGCACCACACTTGATCGATGGTCTGGAAAACCTAGCAGCTCCATAGAGAGAAAAATGTAGAGAATACCAGAAAGCAGGATGGCTGCCAGCCCAGCATCTTTGCCTGCAGAGTGGTGAGAAGGGGCTGGAAAGTCCAGGAGTCCATTAGGTCAGGTGAAGAAGCGAGGCAGTTCAGTTGCTGTGCTCTTGGGAACCAGCATCCTTGTGTGCCTCCAGGCAGAGGGCAGGAAGTATCTTCAGCTTTCCCAAGGGAAAAGGAAAGATCTTGAAGTGATATCAAAGTTTTTGTGTGTTGTGATTGTTTATTGTTGTTATTCAGGCAAGAAGGAAGAAGTTTTTTAAGAGAGTGTGGTGAAGCACTGTAACAGAGAGGTGATAGATGCCACATTCATGTAAACATTCAAGGTCAGGCTGGATGGGGCTCTGAGCAACCTGATCTATTTTAAGATACCTCTGGTTGGGTATTGGATTAGGTGACCTTTAAAGCTCCCTTCCAACCCAAACCATTCTATCAGTCTATTATTATTATTGTTATTTGGTTTTATAATTATTAGACCCCATTTTTCCCCAAATCAAAAATAAAATGGGATGTTAGTTGAAAAATCCTGCATGTGTTGATGGTTTAAAAACAGTTGTGTGTGTGTAACCTTAAGGTTTGGGAGAAGGTGGATATGCAATGGAAGTGTTTTTCTCTTATGCGTCCCTTTGATCTGTTCATCTTTCCAGCCCACCTCACCTCCATCTGTATGTTTGTTCCATCTGATATGCAGATTTGAGTCTTCTGGGATTCAGTTGCTTCTCTGCTGTGCCTGGTGCAGTGATGGTTTTTGAGTCGGAATCCCTGATTATTGAACAATATCATCTTTGACAGTATTTCAGGTGACCTCTGAGAAGTAAATATGTGAGAGGCTTTGGAAATTTTTCAGGAACATGAGAACTTGATCACAGGATTCCATGTATTGAGGCCTTTATTTTTTTATCATAGGGAAAACTTGTTGAGATTTTAGCAGTCACTAAAAAAACCCCCAAAAGGCATTTTTCTATGCTGACCTTTGCTACTTTATCACTGGTAGTTTCAGTAGTTCCAGTGGTGTGTCAGTGAGACTGTAGGGGAGGCAGAAGAGTAATGATGAGACAGGACTTTTTCAGAATATTATTGGAACTAGATATAAATTCTGGAGCTAAATAATTTAGGAAGTTGGAGGTTAAGTAAAATATGTATGTATTAAAGGCTCGTATGTTCAGGTTTACATTTCACTTGTGTCAATTTTGTGCCTTTTAAATTCACAATTTAAATGAGGAATACCTTAGTAGTATCATGATTCTCTGATAAATAGCGGCCACATCTTGATCCTGGGGACTTTTACTACCTGAGCTCACGTGGATCAGAAGTTTCCAGATACTTTGGGTGCTGCATGTTGTCTATGACTTTCTTAATGCATCTAATTTTTTTTTTTTACGTTGTATGTAAAACACAGTGAATACACCTGTGTGAGAATTAGAAATAAATAAGAACAGTAGTTAGCAAGATGCTAGCTAATTAGTTTCAATAGTGCAAGAGACATTTCCAAATGGTCAAATTAGCCTCTAACCAGTTTTGGAATAAGGATTGATGAATTCCTGAAAAGAATTCAGTTACTAGTTTAATTTTTAGCATAGCTTTTCTTACAGTAATGCAGCTTAATTTAGCCAGTAGAAGAAGTTTTTTCCAGTTATTTCTTCTTCAGTGTAATTTAATTTTTTGTGAAATATAATTGGAAATGGATGATTTTTGCCAGGTCACTGATGAAGCAAATGATACTTTAGCAAAGTATGCAGCAGATATTCCTGTTTTCACTATAAAATATAAAAGACCTGGCTATGCTGTGGTAAACAACATACATAAATGTTAGCTACAGCTGTCAGTAGAAAACTTCTGTATCATGTAAAAAAAATATATATGCAATGTACAAATATTTTATATGGCACCTATGTTTATCAGGGTGCAGAGGAGGTGCAAAGTCTTTTAGTAGCCCTGTTCATGTAAATGAGGGCGGAGGGGAGAGGGGAGAAGACTTTTTTTGTATACAAGCCCTGCTTTATTTGTGTGTTTTCTTTCATCCTATTTATTCACCTTACCTAATGTTCTTAGCCAGTCATAGCTACATCACAGTACAGTTGTGTAACATGTATGTATGTTGGTTATATTTTTCACGTATATTTAAAAAAATATTTCCTAAAATTCTTACACTTTAGAGTTGGGTGTTGGGTTTTTTAATTTGTTTTTTAATTTGTTTTTTATTCTGTCTTCATGCATGTACAGGAGCTAAGCTCTTCTGGAGATCTGTTAAAATGATGAGTTCTGAGTTGTTTTAAAGACTGTCCCATTTCACGTTGAAAGGTCAGACATCCAAAAAAAAGTGGCCTTTGCCTAAATTAACAAGGTTAAGTTATAAATGGAGCGAATAGTAGAAATTATTTTTTTGTGTCTTCTTTTACACCTTATGTGATAACCCAGAAATAAAACTAAATGCTCTTGAAAGCCTCAAAGACAATTTCCCTCAGCATTATTCTGGCTCTTAATTTTAACTGGAATAATAGGTGTAGGATCTTTAGTCCATGATTTTGGTGCTATCTTTCAAAATATTGCTTTTGTTTTTGTAGTCAGCACTTGAGAAAAGCTTTTCAGCTCTCAACACATAAAAATAAACAAATAATCAAAGCAGTCAGAAGGAGACAAAAATTTCAAGAGTTGAACATCTCATTTCATATTTCATGGGTTCTAAAACTTTCCATGATTGTGCTAATTGGGAAGGATTTTTGTTTGCCACCTTTACCCGGGTTTCAAATAATAACACATGGACTTAAGGAAACTTTATTTTCCAAAGGGGTGAGAATTTTACTTTTGCTAGCTTTTGTTTCTCTTTATTTAGCCTTACAGTTATCAGCACCAACACTCTCAAGTGCTTAGCTCAGGGAACGGCAGATGGGAAGTCAGTTCTACAACTGCCTGCTTGACATTAAAGCATCTCATCAATTGCAGTGCATACTCGAGCAGCTGCAAGTTGAGCCTGAGATCTTGATCTGGCAGACTGTGGAACTCCTCAACTCTTCTGTCATATTGTATGGATCTCATCCAATTCAAATGCCACATATTTATTATGATGACAACTTTTACAGTATGGTTTTTCTGAAACTAGCTCTATGACCACTATATATGTCATGTATTTATTAGTACATATACCTGACTACACTTTTTTGTATTTTGACTCATTACAATGCAGTCTGGTAAAGCTGGTAGTATTCAGGGGCAGTCCTTGAATTATTTTAGAGGTGCTTCTTAAAATACCTGAACTGCTGTTAGAAAATTTTGTAATTTAATTAGTAAAGAGTTTAACATATGCCTGTGAAAGCACAAAAATCCGTATATGGTTCACACTGAAAAAGTGGGAGTTTTGCTTCTCTTGATAATAGTTTTTGCTCATCTATCAGTAGCAGATATTAAACCTCAGTGGAGCAGGCCACTTTTAGCCTTACCTCTTAATTTGTGGTAGAAACTTTTTAGTGTTATTTGCTTAGAATGATGCTCTAAAATTGGAATGTAATTTTAATATGCTCGGCCATGAAACTTCACCTTGTAGCCTTATTTCATAACACAAATGATATTTTTAAACCAAAATAATTAAAATTTAAATTTACTCTTTTTGTGTATAAGCAACTAAGTAAAAACTATTGCAGCCTTGTGTGTAATTTTTATCTTCCGATATTTTATTGTGTTTCATATTTTTAAGAATAATTGCCTTGAGAAAGAAACTATGTATTTCCTTGGAAGGCAAATGTTAAGTATATGCTCCTAAATTTTCCTGTTATATGCATGCCTTTCTGGGATGTACAATTACGCTGATAGTAGGGTGCTTACTGCAGTGTAACTAATTCCCAAAATACTAGAGATATGTGGCATTTTTATAATTTTATATGTTTTTCTTACTGTAGATAATTACATTAGTTACATTACCTTGATGATGTGAGTAGAGTTGTATTATTTCCCATGCAAGCTGCAAACCTTTATGGCAGCTGTGTAAGTATAGTTATGTATGGTAATGGGGATAAAAGGAGTGAGTTCATTGTACAAGATAAACAGTCATTCTAATCTCTGATCCTTCAAATTTGTACTGCTTGACTCTGGTTATTTCATTCCTACATCCTTGCCTAGTACCATCTTGATCCTGCAGAAATTTAAGTGTGCTTGACTTTGTGCACAAGAGATTTCTGTGTTGCTGTTCAAGCTTCATACATGTAAGTGCCTTTGTAAACACTTGCTGGAACCTTTATTACAAGTTGCTGCAGGACTCATTTCTTTTCTTCCAGAGTTTCTGTTTAAAGCTATACATGTCCACTTGCCACAAGGTGAAAGTCTTTAGAAGTTAACTATTCAAAATAACTTTCTATTGGGCCAGGTAAATTATGCAGACCTAATAGAAGTAACCATGTGATTGCCAGTCATGTTCTTGTCCTGCATTATGGTATATAATCCTCTTATTATTTTGTACATGATTTGGAAATGTTACCTAAGTTAGATGACCAGACCCTGTAAGAGAGAATCTTGTTCCTTTCGGCCGTCAGAAAGAAATAATGTACCCCTGAACACTGTACGTATTACTACTTTACTGAGTGTCTTTGTTTAGGTGGAAAAAGTGTTCCTAAATTAAAGATGTATTTGTAATACATGTTTGTGATGCCCTGAATATCAGCATTATTTGACAGTGACTTCTTCTAGTATACAAATCTGATTCTGTGACAAAATGGTATTAATATTACATAATTCTCTGGCTCCTTTCCCCTTATAGTCTGCAGACTTCAAATTCCTATTCTAAAATGTATTGCACTTCGTGGGAAATCTTTCAGCTGACTTCTAAGCCAAAAGGTTTCTGGGAAGCAGTGTTTGACAGGAACAGATATCTGTAGTATTTAGTACTGAAAAACTTTTTAATTTTTCAGAGGAAAAATCATGCCACACAACAGTAATCTGAATGCAAATACAGTGAAAAACTAGTTATCTTAAATTCTTTTTCTATATACCAAGTTACTGATCACATTATTGCTTTTAATGGCTGCTTGTGTCCAGTTTAATTCCTAGAATTTGTTTTTCTTGTCCAAAATCTACAGATGAGCAGCAAAAATAGTGAGGGTATTGCTTACATGTTTTTCTTAACTATATTCAGTTGTAACTTTTTTTTCAGTAAGTATATGAATGTTTTCCTCACTGTAAACTGTCTACTTTTCCTTTATTCTTAAGACGAACATCTAAGGGAAGCCCATGTTTTGTCTTGTTTTCTTTTGGTTTTGCCTTGTAGAGGGCACATGACCATATCCAAAGCCTGCAGTGAGCGTTCAGCAGCTGAAGGTATTTGTGTCAAGCGGCTGCAGTGATAATAGGCTGCGGATGATGCAGTCTGCATTGTTAAGTCTTCAGGGAGCTTTGCTCTGATAGACTGAGCTTCATTCCACTGCCGCATTTCAAAGAATAAAGGGAACAGAAATGAGCAATGTTATAAGTCCAAGATTAAGTTAGAGAGATGCACAATGTATGAAAGAGCTTTTTGGTCCGTGACTAAATACACAGTTTTTCATGTGTGTTGTCTGTGTAAGAAAATAAATGTTGTTGTTTTGGAAAGTCTCTTGCCTCCCCCAGCTCCTTGCAACATTAATCCGGGTTCAGTAGCAAGGCTGTCAACCACATGTAGTCTGGCCTACAGTATTGCTTTATTACTTTAGTGAAGCATTTATCCTGCATTCCTTTTGGTCTTGTGTTTTGAATGTGCTGTGAATTCCTATTGCTTTTCTTCATTTTCTACCAAGAAGCTGATATAACTTGTATAATAAAGAAATGTAATGCATATCTCTCTAATTTCCCTTAAGTAGCTACTAGAATATGGATAGCCTTGGACCTGAAATTAGTTTGTCTGTTCCTTTGCTTCTCTGCTGAGTAATTGTCTAGAATTGCCTCCAGCAATTGGCTTAGCTTCTGCCTATGGCTGTGGCAGATGTGTAGTTTGTTAAGAGCATGGGTACAGCTGGTATGTTAAGAATTAAAAGATTTTGACCTTTTCTGGGTGTTCCCTATTTGAATAAAAGTTGCTGGTGTGATGGCAGAGAGGTATTTCCGTTCTGCAGTCTTACTAAAAAAACCCACCTGACTTTCAATTTCTGGATGAGGACTGGTAACACAAAGTACTGATTGGCATTGCTGCAAACTTTGACTCAGCACTTCTGTCCTTCTCCAAAGAAGTGTCTCTGCTGTCTTCTTCTAGCTCTCCCAAAAGATGCAGGCAGTATTCAGAGCCCAAGTAATGGGTAGCTTGTTGGCAGGAGGTGGGTTCAAGTAGCTTGAACTCCTTGATCCTGTGGTTTACCACAGTGTATGGAGAGATCAGTGGTCCTTTTATGTAGTTATTGGCAGCATGAAGAAGCCCAAAGTTGCATAAGAACCTTTGTGATTTAGCCCTTTGTTAGCAAGTTATTTTGTTTCTGTTTATCAACAGAAAATATGAATTTGAAAAATTTCTATTTCTGAACAAGCATTAAGAGTATTTCTAGAAGCCTTGCTTTTAGAGCCTTGGTTGGAATAAGGAGAGAAGTGAAACTTAGTGAAAAAAGCTGTAGTAAGCAGAGACTTTCAGAGCTGTATTTCAATTGCAACAGATAAATGTTGAAATAGTAGCTTTAAAACTCCTCGTGGTAATTTTTTTCCCGTGGTTGTCTTTGAGCATTGTGTAAGTGTTTTATTATAAGTCTGAATTTAAACCTGTACCATTTGATTATGGCTTTTTAAAAAATTTTATTTGTAGACTATGAAAATTATGAATAGAATTTATGAAAATTATGAATAGAATTTATAAAAATTAAAAATTTGTTTTCATGTGTATAATAGTATACTATTTACAAATTGGTTTTGGTTTATATTATTATGTCCACCAGCCTTTCATCTTCATTATGCCAAGACTGGTATATCACCTCAGCAAGCTAGCAAACTTAGCAAAATTTACTTTTAGGTTGGTTTATGTTGTTAAAACTAAGTGAAATTTATCCCATAACTATTCTTTAGCAAAAATATTACACAAACACTTGTTGCTATGAAAGTGATAGAGGTGCAGAGTTCCACTAAAAACTTGGTAAAATTCTGCTTTATAGTCAGAACTGTAGCACAGATAATGAACAGAGATGACTGTTTTGATAGACTTTAAACTCTTTGAAAATCTCTCCATAACTTTAACATTTATGAGTTGAAATTTGATTGCCAGCTTTACTCTATCATCTGCTATTGACAATTACAAGTGTCAAAACAACCAACTGTATGCTTAAATCAAGTTCCTTGCACAAGAATCAAGTGAGGTCAGTTCTTGTACTGCTTTTGTGAAATTGCTGAGATAATACAATGGAGATGGAAAGATGCAGTGGAATCTAAATACATTTGTTTATGTATATATTGGGAAAAAGAAGGGGGCTGTTTAGTTATCCCGAGTCTGTGAATGCATGTCTGCAATATGAATGTAACACGGTGAGTTAGCTTGAGGTCCTGGATGGTAGTTCTCATTGCTAACAGATTGTTGCATCTAGTTCTTCAAGAAATAAGAATGTAGCATGAAAATGGAAAAGCATTGTGCTACTTACCTCTAATGGGGACTATTTGGTGTTCAACTTAACTTCTTTTATTGGTTTAGTGTGCCAGTGGATGGAGTACGGAAAATCTGTAGAGCTACATTCAACTAAGTGAAACTTTTTTGCACTATTTATCTTACACCCCCCCACTATGCCTTTCTGAAGAAATATTAATACAAGTATTTATAAGGGAATTTGATCAAAAGCACAATATATGAAAAAAAGGAGAGCTCATTCCAAATTATGCAATAAATGTCAGATGGTTTTTGTCATAGTTTTTAAAGAAATTTATCAATGTAACAGATATTGGTTGCCACTACAGGGTATGTATTTTTAGTTATTAGCTGAGACCCTCTGTTCAATTGCTGTTTCTCTGATTTTTGTCTTCTGGTATTTGTTGCTTTCATAGTGTGTATCCAAAGGGCATGGCAACATCACGGTGAGCAATAACAGCACAAAAGGTAGTATAACATATTTTAGGGTGTCAAAGACTATATGGCCAGGAGGATCTGTGTAATTTTGTTGTCTAACCTTTGGGTTAGCACAGACCATAAAACATCACTGAGAAAACTTCATCCCAAGTTGCCTCTAATCTTTGGAAAGGAGCAAAATCTCTGATCTGAGTAGTTTGTTTGAGTCTGATAAGTAAACCTATATAAGGTTATGTATGCATATCAAATAGCAGTAAACATTTAGAGTGAAATTGTTCTTACTGCTATTTAATATATGTACTATTTAACTTACAAAGCTCTGAACAATAAAGTCCTATGGAAGTCATTTGCACATTAATGAACTCTATTTTTCTATTTTTCCTTTCTTTGTATTTAATCTGAAGAGCTTTTGTGATTGCTTACTGCTTTTAAGGTTTATTTTTTGTGGAGTTTTTTTTTTTTTTTTAAGGCATGGTATGCTGTTTTGAGAGCCATTCAATTGCTTAGCATATGAGATTAGAAACTCTCAGCAGGGATTTTGAACTGTTCTGTTACATTGTTTTTCATAACAAGGAAACTGGAAGGATGAAATTGTTTTGATTCTTTGAGGCAGCTGTAATTGTTTCTCACCCTTCCTTGAAAGCAATATCTCTGTTGTGGAGAAAGCGAAGTTCAGAGTAGGGGAAGTGATGGCAATATGGATTTGAGTGAATCAAGTTTTGAAGAATGGGAGATGCTAAGGATCAGTGCAGAGGGGGAAGGGCTGAGATCTGAATTTCCTTGTGGATTTTTGGGTCCTGCATGTTATATAGCATATTTTTCCTGCTTCTGTGTGCTGACAAATGCTTTTTACCTTCTTCTAACCCTGAATTCTCTGAAGCAACGGTCAGACTTTTTATGAGCGTTATTTATCCTGCACATCACTTATCCATCTGATGTGTTCCCAGATTAAACAATGGCTAAAGGGTAAGAATAAGTCTAGGTACAATGCCTTTCAAATTAAAGGTAGAATCCATATTAAAACATTTCATTAAAAAGGCCAATTCATGTGAGCAAGAGTTGTTTAAAATTAATTGCAGCAGATTCAGTGTTTACGTGTGATTTGATGAAGGTCACTCCACAAGAAGGTTCTATCTTCTGTAACAAAATCTAATCTTTATTAAAAATAAATTGGCTGTCATATAGTATTTCCTTTGCTTCTTGTGAATCATCTGTGAAAAGTACATGACTTTCAAATATGACTGTCTTATTATGGCCATCTTGATTGTCTTTTTTTTTTTTGGTTCCCTTTGGAATGAGGTAAATGCATAAACACTTCTGGAAAACAGACTGAATAAGATGCTATATATTATTCACTAATGGCCATGTATTGCACTATAATTTAAGTGAATTAAGATAGAGCTTGTATGGATCTCCAAAAGGGTTAAACCAGCCTGGTTTAGTACTTTAGTACTAACTTAGTACTAAACTTCAGTACTACTGAGCGATGGCAGATGTAAGTAAGCAAAGATACAAGACAGAGACTGCTTATGATTCAGAGCCTCTACTTTTATGTACGCTCCTAATTGGGGAGGTTTCTTCAGGAAACATTCTTTAGATTTTCCTTGTTAGTTTATCTGAGAATATTATGTACTACATAGAAACCAATGAAGAACAAATAAGAAGTATTAGAAAAACAATGAAAGATTATACAGAAAAGCAGTTATTGTAGTAATGCTGATTTTCTGTTATTACCACTTCAGTACAGTTTTAATGAAAGAAGTTCATATAAGGTTACAAAACAACTGTTGTAAAGACAGAACTTCAAATGCAGACAAAGTGTCTGGTATATATATATAAAAGGCAATTTGGCAATGTTTTAAGGACCTTTCTCTTGATAACTGTAATACTGAAGTTAAAGTGCTTTGCATGAGGGGCCCTTAGCATGATTCCATTCTAGGAAAGGGCTTGGATGAATTATGCAAACTTACAAAACATATGGTGAAGGCTGGCCACATACTACCCTTGATATGTTGCTTAATGCATGGTGAAGATGCATGGAATGTTACTGCATTATAAATTCAAACATAGCAATCCTCATACAGATGCAGTGGAATTGGAGGTGTCTGCAATATAAGGAAAACACTGTGGTGGTTTAGTTGCTGGCCAGCACTAGCCCAGTCATTTGCTCACTCCCTACCCTGAATGGGACAAGGGAGAGAATTGGAAAAGTGAAACCAAGAAAAAACTTAGAAGTCAAACTAAAGGAGCCTAATTAAAGTGAAGGACAAATGTGGGACGCCCTTTCTGCTCCAAGTGATGCAAAGTGATGTTCTGTGCTACCCCAAGTGATTCTACCTCCTAGAAGCTGACTGATGCACAGCAAGCCTCCATGCAACTGCTACTTTGGAAAGTCTGTCCCTCAGTTTTTATTGATGAGCATATCATTACATGTTATGGAACATCCCTTTGGTCAGTTAAGTACAGCTGTTGTGGTTGTGTCCACTCCCAGCCGTTTGGCCATCCATAGCCTGCTTGCTGGGGTGTCAGAGTGAAAAACAGGGACACCTTGACACCATGGCACCACTCTGCATTAGCTAAAACACTGGTCTGTCATCCCCACACTGTTTTGGGCTCAAATCCGGAACATAGCACCTCATGGGCCACTATGAAGAGAGTTAACTCTATCCCAGTGAGATCAACAGTTACTCATCCACCTCAGACACTGCTGAAGCCCACTTTCTGTAGGACATAAATGCTTCAAGTAGTGTGTATAGACTTGTTGACTAAGGTCTCAGTTCTTTATCTGTGTTCATGAGGGAGTAGCACATTCATCTTACTTGTGCAAGTTCTGCATAGGTTGGGACTGCTTATAGGAAAAGTCTCAAAATCAGTTTTACACTGTAAAATTGATGATAATCAGTCTCTCTTGTTTCGTTTTCTGTTCCACTGCTGTCTACAAGATGGGGTAACTGGACAGGTGTCATAGTAAAACAAGTTATTTGAATCTTAGGTAACAAAGTATTTTGAAATTGAACTAATTCTTGGATTAAGTAAAATTTTATAATTAGTTTGAGAAACTCTGAACCTCAAGCAAACTGACATTTAAGTTCATATCTGCTCAAGTTCTGTCATATGTTTTTAAAACCTAAAAAAAGGCTAAATTATTTGTGGAAGTGAAATATTATAGTGAAACTGTTACAGTTAAACTTATTGCAAATCACTGTTGGGGTTAGTTGTCCTTTGTTTCTAATTCTGTTTCTCAAATGTATTGACCTTATTCAGAAAAGACATTGTGGAATAATGCCAATTTTCTTTACCCTCTTGGATATCTAAAACTGCTATCCTAGTTCTCTTGAATAGTCTTTCTCAGTGGAGAAAGGAGGCTGAAAATAAGGGATGGTGAAGATCAATCAGCTGCACAAATTGGTACATATTTTAGAGAGAAGAAAGAGCCTTAATAAAATCTGTTACTGCTGTTCTAATATTTGGACCAGATAATACGTTAATTCAGCTTTAATTACAGATGATTAATTTCTTCAGTCTCTAGCACATGAGATGTTAGGAGAATTGTTTGCCTGAAGCACCTATGTTTAAATAAGCAATGACATGATACATCAACAATTAATCATGACCTTAACTGGCAGCATTTTTTCTCTGTTTTGGGCCAGTTTGTGGTAGCATTGGAGGATGCAGGCTGCAAAGAAATTAAACATTTTACTTTTCAGATGTTACTCATTTTAATGAGGAGTCAAAATTCTTAGCCTGCCAATTCCTTTTTAGCTATTTTTAATTAAGATTTTTTACTTTGCATGTGGAAATAGTACCTTTAAGTTCTCTAGGCCCCAAAGAGCTTTAGAGATTTCTTTTTCTAATATATGTTACAAATTATTGTTTTAACTTTTAATAAGTGCACAATGTTCTTTAGGGACAGTTTAGATGCTAAAATGAAAATTTGTATCCTACCTAGTAAGTGTTGCTATCATTTCCCTGAAAACTTGCCAGTCACACTGGCTGGATTTAATCTTATATTGATATAGGCATTGAAAATAGATCAAATAAATTGCACTTTACAAGAGTCTGTTTTCCTTGTTCTGATCAGAAGATGAGCTGCATGTAACTAGCTCAGATATCACTATCTACATCATGGTTGTCTACAAGATAGATTTCATCCACTTTGATTAAATTGGGATAGTGAAGGTATTTCTCACCGTTCTTGTCCCAGTGTTCATTGTTTTTTATTTTAAACTCTCAATCTTCTTTTAGAGGAGACCATTTATAGAACGTTTTACTGCAAGACATGTATGTGCTCCTCTCTTGCCACTTCTTTTATTAAGCCCTTTTTTTGATCTGCACTTGTTATGAGCCAGGGCTATAATGTTTCAGGAGTAATAAATATATAGAGAGTGAAGTACCTGTAGTCCCTGTACCAAAGAGGTCTAAGTTTAAAAATAGGAAATGAAACAGTGGACAAATATGTCAGCATGATAATGATGACCTTGTGCCAATAGCCTAATAGTGACCTTTATGTTTTGTGTAGAAAAGAGATTTTGCTGAAAGTTGGGCTGAATCCTTAACTGTAACGTAGTAGTTATTACCATGTAACAAAAAAAATGAATTCAGGTCAAGAAAGTGTATTCTTTGGAGTGTATCTGTTGGAGTGGAAAGCATCATGGTTGTGTGAGTAGCAGTGGTGTTGAGTCATGTCTCAAATGGCCAGTTTCAGGGATCTGATGGGGTGCCCTGTTGAATACTTGCCTGAATACTGTCGTGTGCCAAGTGAAGCCAAAGGCTCTGCTGTTTGATGCTTTTTATGGCGATTATCATTATAAGGCATGGATAGCAAAGCAAACGTGTACAGATTATGTGATTTTGGAAGGTTGTAACGTGCTTTCAGGGACAATTCAGAGTCATGTCAAAAGGCTAGCAAAAGTCTAATGCTGTAGAAAATTTTATTAAAGAAGGTAGTTACAGCTTTTAACATGCTATTTCTTTTTCTTCTTAAGCTGTCGTCAGGATTCCTTTATTTCTAGCTACCATAGTATGAGGAAACAAATAAGACATGTTTTATGGAAGCCTGTTTATTTAGGTTTTAGAGAGAGTTACCTGCCTACAACTTCTACCGACCCACATGTCAATTGAACCCACATGTGCCCAGTGCCTCTAGAAATTTTTTTCTTAATCTAACTTAAAGAATAAACATGTGCCATGAATGTTCTACCTTGCTGAAAACAAACAAAAATTAAGACAGAAAAATACGTTATCTTTTGACTTGAGAGGGGGAGTAGTTGGTGGACAGTATTTTTATGCACTCCTAACTGCTGTCTTCTGCCCTCCTGCTACAAGGATTCAAGTGCCCATGTTGTGGAGCGGATTCAAGTAACTGCTGTGGCTTAATATGCTTGTTTTCCTCTTGTCACTGGGTTATTTCCACCCTGATGCTCACTGCCTCATGGCTGTGCTGTTTGGAGGGGCATCATGGGTGGGGGTGAGGAGGGATGGCTGGGGAACTGGAAGAGAGGTTGCTGAAGGATGGGATGAAGAGGAGGTGAAGCCCAAGGGGAGGAATGGGGCTGCTGGGGAATGAACACCCCTGCTTGTTTTAGTGGCGCCAAGTTAATGTGAAATCAAATCTTTTCATGCCTGTTCTAACAGATGGGTCTGTTTCTGATATGATCTCTCAATCCTCAATTGTACTGCCAGAGCTTGGAGAATCACAGGAAAGATGTTCTAATACTATGTTAATTTCTAATAAGCTTTTATTCTGCCATTAAACTTAGGGGTCAAAAACCAGAGCGTGGCTATGGGCCTGCACTGCTAGGGGGATTGGTTACCCTGTGGTCCCAGCATGCTGGCTGGATTTACTCCCACAGCTATAGAAGCACTCAGGTGATTCAAATGTTGCATCATTCACTTCTTGCGTGTGATTAACTAGATTGCAATCTGATTACTTCATTCCTTGTTAATATGATCTGTGTTATTTGATGGCATGATGGCTGGTTTTTATATTAAAAACAGAAAAGTCAAGCACAGAACCTTAGAACAATTGTGTGGTTGATATTTTAGCTAGACAAAGGCCATGTCTTTAACATTTGAAAATTAAAGTTCTGTTGCATGTAACCCAATCAAATTCAAGGCAGAATATATTTCAGATAAATTTATCTCAGTTTGAAACATCTCTATCCCCGGTAGTTTGAAAAAGTATGATAATATTATTGCAGCTCAACCTATTTATAAGTCTATGTGGAGACTCCAATTTCAAGCTTTTTAATGTATTTTTAACTTTTTATCAATAATTAAACAAATGGAAATTGAATCCTCGGAATTCAGTAAAACTCTTGGTTGCTTTATTTTTGCATCAGGAACCTCGCTTTTATTTTTCTTCTGAATGTGGGAATGTATTTGTGAAATTTTGCTGTGTCATCTAGATTTGAAGAGCAAGACTGACAATATAAAAAGAGATTTTTCTGTCTGCCTTTGTCTTGAAGAGGAAAGAACTCTGATTTTCTTTCTTCCTGTGCTAGTGTGGTAAGCTGAAAGAACTGAAGTGTACACTTGCTAGCATAAGGTGAGTTTCAAATGCACAGCACTGCATATTAGTAGCAGAATTTTACAAAATATTTTTATTAACTGTTTAGTCATGGCCTTTTATGAAAGATATTTAGGTTTTGAGCAGCATAGCTTACATTTCAGCAGTTTATGTTGTGGGACCGCTGCCCTTCCTTTTCAGTTGCATATAAGACTTTGGGCAATTTTAGCAGTTATGTACCTGAGGAATTTATGTGCAATATATCTATTCTTTAATAAGCCTTAGCTTCTGTGGAAGGAGTTATTGCAGAGACATAAAATGATTCACAGAGGTAGAAGCTGAGGTTCTCCAGTGTTCCCTAGAACAGCGGATTAAGGCTGCTAGAGAGTAAGTAAGGAGTAAGAGATGGATAATGTTGGGTTGCAGTGCTTGGCAAAAGATCGTGGATTGATTACCAAGTATTTTCTGCTAAAATCTGGCCATTTCTCAGAACTTAGATATTTGAGCTTTTTTCCCAGTTTCCCCACTTTGTAGCTATAAATAATGGTTTTACCTTTAACTGTAAAGCCACTTTTAAGAATTGTACTTTCTTTTTAAAAGAAATGGCAAATTAGAAAATTTGTGCAAGTGTTAGTTACTTAATATTAGACCATTAGTTTTAGATTCATTTTAGTGGAGAACTCTTTGCATATAAATTATCGGTGCTGTTCTCCACTCTGCTGTTTGGCATGAACGTCAAAAGGACAACATTTTTTGATTGGGATGATGAAATTTGATAGAGATGTGATGCACTTCCATTCATCATGGCTTAGGTTTTTTTTATTATCTGAATGATATTGCATTCGACTTAATGCTTGTTCACTATCTCTGTTGATTAGCTTCCTTTTCTCTTGACGCTGCATTTCTGCAGGTTTTCTTTCAACAAAGCTGAATAGTGATGTCTGTCAATTTTGTTGTTAAAATAATATTGGGCAGATGATTTTTCCTGAAATAAACTGCAATGCATAAGTGTTGGATACTATGGACAGAAAATGTAATAGGTGGTAGTTACTGTTTCTTGATTAGTATTCCCTTTTTTTCACTATACCCTGAAAGCTAATCTGTTGTGCATTTATTGGTACAGATAGAATTCCCATGACCATCTACCTATTTTGCATTTGGAATTAATTTAGTGTGTATGAAAGGCTTCAGGAAGTTAATGCCATTGTTAGAAGTCTGTCTGTGCATCCTACAGTGTACATAGAATTCTTTTTGTCTGTTTCATGGTCCACAGCTCTTGCACAGAGGAATTGCAAGAATGAAAAAACATAGTTATCTTTTGTATCTTGTTAATTATTAGTGGGAGGACAGGTGAGGTTTTGTCCTCTTTTTTCCTTTGCTATTATTGGTTTGATTAGTTTTTGTCCACATGAAGATACTCATGTCTGATAAGGTTAATATCAGAAGTACTAATGAAATTTAATGACAGTAGTTATTCTTAGGTTTATTTGCCAAGTAGAACCCAGACAGTGTTAGTTTTCCCTATAACATCTTGTGAAAAAAAAGCTTTGCACTCCTTCTCACAGTTCAGCACTGAAATGAAATACATAATGTAGGAACTGATAAACAAGCTTATAATGTCTAATGGACTCTTACTTCTTATGCCTTTTACGTGTCTGTAGCTGCAGAGGACAAGGAAGGTACTCTTTGTTGGCATTTTATCTAAATTCTTCTTTTCCATAAGACTAATAATAATTTTGCACTTCATTCTGATATAATCTTTTAAATCTTTTATGTGTATTAATTAAGTCAAGATCATAATATTTAGAAAGAAATGTAATGTTTTGAGTCTAGCTTTTACTCCGCGTATTTTTTTCACTGAACTAGTTTTGTTTCTATAGAGCCGTAACATATGTCATACCTGCTGCTATTATCCGTCCTTGCTCCCATTTCAAAAAAAGACTGCGAGGAACTTTAAGCAAATGCTGTTCTGCAGTCACTGCTCTATTTAGAGTGAATGGGCAGGATTTACACATGATGCTATCAAGGTTTATTTGTATGTAATATTGTATGTGTGTTTTGTTTCTTACATAGCCTTGGAAACCACATAATAGTAATAAGTAATATACCCTAGGAGGGGAGTGGAGCCAAAAACATGAACTGTGGAGCCTTTCATGCCAGACAGAAGAGATTCCAGATTTTTTTTTCCTAGATAAGGTGAAAAAATACTCTTACAATACAGACAAATTTGTTTTTCTCTCTTAAGTGCATACATCAGTATCATGTTCTAAGATAACCTTTAGTATGAGCTGAGATGATGTCAGGAGACCATTTTTTAAAAAATATGCTGCTCACCATGTCAAGGAAATTTTTTTTTTTCCAGAAATATTGGGAGGAATTGATGAAATGAGGTATTCCGTAAGCTGTCTGGATTTTTCAGGTGTGGTGAAGGAATAGACGCACATAAAATGTTCAAGCTCATAATGAGGTAGCCTAAAGCCTTTAACAGGTTTTAAGAGAAAAAGGTTGATGTATGGAAAAATGTTGGTTTTGGGGATTTTGGTTTTCTTAAAAAAAACCCCCAGCAAATTGTAACGTTATTGATATATGAGTAGTGCTGGAATAGCTTTTCTTTTGATTGTGGTTTGTAGCAAAGAGGAAGCAGCACTTGCAGTTATTTAGCAAATAAGTCCAGGGATTTGAGAAGGGAAAAGATTGTGCTTCAACCTCAAAACAATGGGTGTATTGTTTTGTCGTTGATCTTGATGACAAAATTGATCTCGTACCTTGGGTTTGCAAACCTAATTCCAGATTCAGCCAAATATCCCGGAGCAGAAGAGTGCTAATTGTGACATTAAAGTTATTGATGCAGCTTTTTAATTGTGGAATAATACTAAGAAGACATGGATTTCATTTCTACATGAAATTAAAATGATAGAAATCTCAAGGATAATTTGCAATTAAAAAATATTTATTTTCCAGTTTTCAAGTTGTAAATCCTATGTTCTGTGTGTATTAATCTCCCAGTAGAGAAATATTAATGCTGTTGTGCAAATTGTTAGCAAAACTCAATCTGTTCAGGGAAACTGAAAGCAAAATGAAGCAGAGGAGGAGCAAAATATGATAGAGAACTTATTTTATGAGGTAAAGAAGACAGCGACTTCTTAATGTAGGAAAATTTTAAGGCCAAAAGGAAATCTAATTGCTCTGAGAGTAAAAATGCATCAGAGAGGGGGGAAAAAATTGAATTATAGAACCTTGAGACATTTTTTTATGTGAACATATATATTAAGTAAAATATAGTTTTAAAATCAGAGTAAATTTCCTAACCATCATAATGATTAGTTTCTCAGTTCAGATCTGTGTATGAGAAAGCAGGTGCATTCAAGATGGAGAGAATTTAAGGAAATAATATGATGTGGTATCTGCAACAGCAGGGGCTTTATTCATTGACCCAGGAAATCCCATGTAACGCTCTTCCTGCATTACAAGCTTCTCTATTCTAGGACCTAATTTTTTTCGTTTTGTTTTTTTTTTTTTTTTTAATGTTGCATAATAGAAAGTATTGTTTAGAGACAAAAATTGATTACTGAAAATATTTTGTTAGAATATTGGCTTTGCTACAGACTTCCAATGCTTCATGCAGTCCTGGTTCCCCATGCTGAATACTACCACTACTAATAGTTTTGATTCACAACTGTTTTTTAAGGGTAGTGTTTCAAGAACGGTTGTGAGGCACTCAAGTAAATAATTATTTAGGAACTTAATGTCACTCAAGATTTTGCTACCCAGCTGTTTCCTTTGAGGCAACGACTTTTGGTCTGACGAAACCTGGGTTAGTGATTTCTGAGTGATGCTGCCCAATGCTTTTCTGCAAATTCATGGGGACAAAAAGTTTATGACTCGTCAGAAAACCAAAGCAAGGTTTTGGTGCTTCTGCAGTCAGGTAGGCGATCCATGTCAGAACTTGAACACATCTAGGACAGCTCTCTCTGCAGTACGTTGTCACTGAAAGCTGCCAGAGCAGTCAAAAAGCCTCTGATAAAAGCATTAAAAAACACTGTTAAAAGCATAAACTAACACCAATACAAGCTGTGGAACCTGTTAAGAGATGGCTCACTCAGTCTGAGTCAAGCAAGGTGCTATGGATAGTCTTAGTTCATGGAATTTGCAAATAGACCCAGAATTGATTGGTGACCGAAACCTGGCAGATTTACAGGATTCTAAACAGACTTAGTAATAGATCTGCAATCAAGTGTCATTATTTTAATGTGATTCCCAGTGCAGCATGATTGAGAGCCTTTATTAGCTTTGTGTGACAAAGTCACAAACTAAAGATTTTCAGAATGAAGGAAAAGAATGAGTTTCATTATATCCTTTGTATACCTCACTGTGCTTTCTTCTATTACTTAATTGACCAAGCTGATTGATATTTCAGTTGAGAGATGGAAAACGTAATCCTAACTTTAGAAGTTTTGGCAAGTTATGGACAGCCTTGTTTGCTATGTTGTGTCATCTTTTGTAGTAGTGTCACCTGTTTAAAATGTTTTATGCCTTTGCAAAGACAGCAGTGTTACAATGTATTAATGTACTATCTTATCCCCATAAGATAAGGGGCTATTATTCCCAGGGATAAGGAACTGAAACAAAATATTCACTCTCATCTGAAAGGAGAAAATATTTAGTCCATTGCCTTAGCCAGAAGGTCATCACTTCTCTGTATATGCATTTTCTGTTTCAGCTAATTGTAATATTTGAAGAGTTGATGGACATTCACTCCCTTTTCCTGTGATACAGCGTTTGTGAAAGAGAACAAAATCCATTTTTTCCTGTTACTTTATCTCAGTAATAAATGCAAACAGCATCAAGCTGATTAAGGATAGCTGTTGCTTCCATATCGGTGGCAACTGTGCTTCTTGTCTGCTGAAAAAGTTGTTTGTTGCTTGGTCAGGACTGAAAGGCAGCTTTTATCATGTCCTGGGGGAGGCACTTTGTGCAGCCAAGTGACAAGTTCATTTTGGTCCCTCCTGGCTGCAGGACAAGTTTATACTTGTGAGCTTATAGTGTGAGTTTATGCTGCATGTTTGATTTTGAGGAGTAGAGTAAATGGAATTACTATTCTGATTTTCCACCAATTTGCTCACAGAGGGGAGAAGATTTAGGGTACCAAAATAGGAAAAACTGGACTGAATCTCTCTATTCCTCATTTTTTGATGAGTGAGGGCTGTGACAATTTAGTCCTAAAAGTCTTCCCAGTATGATGAGACATTTCAGTTACTGTAAAAATTATAAAAGGTCTTAGTGTGTGTATTTGTACACCGGGTCTTTAGAGTGGTAGCTCTCAGAGACATTTGTCATACTTCAGATCCCCATTATGCTGCACACTGCACAGATGCATAACAAAAATCCAGCCCTTGATACACCTGCCCTTCCCAAGCATAAGGCAGGATGGATTCTAGAGGCAGATGAAATGTAGAGAAGCCCACAGCAAAGGGAGACACAAATTTATCTTTGTGATCCCTTCACAGATTGCTCTGGCTGTCCAGAGAAGGAGCAAACACTACGGTGGGAGATTAATTTTATCTTGAGTATCTGTCACCTTTCAAGTGCAACATGATCAAAGCTAATGTTGAAGCAATGAAGTATTTAAAGGAGTCTGTTTTCATTTAACTGGGCCATCTGATTTTGCATTCATTACATAAAGATAACATTAATTTTATGACAGTAACTCTAATGCCTGTTGCTAAGACAGTTACTTACTCTCTTGGAGAAACCCTATATGTCTCAGAACACTGATGTCCTTCTAAGAGAAACTATCACTTTGAAAGTCATTTATAATACAAGCAAAACAAATGTCAGTAGTATTATTACTAATGATCACTTTGCCTTCAAATATGCTCCTTTTTAGAAGCTGCCTTGGGGACTCATTTTCCTTCCCCAACAACATTTGCATAGCAAACTCTAGCAACAACAATTGCTTACTCATGGAAAAATTAATGTTAAATAATAAATATATGATTTCCTAGTTGTATAGAATGTTTTTCTCCCTGTTCAGCTTATTCTGTTCTTTAAATTAATTTTGAGCTGACAGTGATCTACCACAGTTTGTCTACCACCTTAGAGTAGAAAAATACATGCAGCTGATTTTTCTCTTCATTCAGTCATCCTGCAAAAATGCTGAAACTGAAAAAGGAGCATTACTGGAACCATTTCCAACATCTAAGTGACTAAAGGAAGCCCTTTATACCAGGGATGGACTTATTATACTTTGAATATGGTAGCTGGGTCCTCTTAATTTTCACTATTCTGTTTTTATAGTTTACTTAGACTCATTTTAAGCTCTGTATTCTGACAGTATCAGTAAAAGGTGCTATTTGAGGATGGCATGTGGGCCCATACGCTTTCTACAGTCTGTTCTCCTTTTGTCTCCAGTTGCTGCACTGGGACTGTTAGAGGAGGCATCCATGTATAGTGTCTTTTTTGTCTTTGTGTGAAGAAATTATTGACCACCAGCTTTTATCACAGAATGACAGAATGATTGGCATTGGAAGGGACTTCTGTAGATGATCTAGTCCTAAGGCAGGTTGGTTGATCTAGAACAGATTGTACAGGGTCACATCCAGGCTGGTTTTGAGTACCTCTGCAGGAGACTCCATACACTCTGTGCAACCTATTCCTCCAGTACCCTCAAAGTAGTGAAGTTTTTTGCATTCAGGTGGAACTTGCTGTGTTTCATTTTGTGCCTATTGCCCTTTCTCCTGTTGCTGGGCACCACTTGGAAAGTGCCTGGCTCCATCCTCTTGACACCTGCCCTTAATTAAGGTATTTATAAGAATTGATAAGATCCCCCCTTAGTCATCTCTTCTCCAGAACAGGGTCAGCTCTCTCAGCCTTTCCTCATAAAAGAGATGCTCCAGTCCCCTACTGATCTTTGTAGCCCTCCATGGGACTCGCTCCAGGAGCTCCATGTCTCTCCTGTACTGTGGAGCCCAGAACTGGACACAGCACTCCAGATGGGGCCTCAAAAGTGCAGAGTAGAGGGGCAGGTTCACCTCCCCCGACCTGCTGGCCACTCTTTTCCTAATGCACTCCAGGATACCATTGCATGTCTTGACTGGAAGGGCACACTGCTGGCTCATGGTTAACTTGTCCACCAGGACTCTCAGGTCCTTCTCGTTAGCAGTACCTGTTAGCTTGTTGTACACAAGGTTATTCCTCCCTAGATTTTTTTATACACCTATACAATACCCTGTGAGAAATTCCAGAAGTTAATTATAGTCTCTGTGCTCAAAACAAAAAAAAAAAAAACCAAAACCACCCCAACAAAAAACTATGGAAAAAAACCTGCAACCCCTAAAGAAAACCCTAAAATGGGTGGGAGTATTTCTTTCGGTCTGTTGTAAACTCTGCAAGTTCTTCTCCCATTTCCCTTTATTTTCAGTACATTTGATCTGTCATGGTTTATGTGCTTTCCTCTCCCTGTTTGGTTAAGTTTCCAGGTTTTTTAAACTGTTGACCTTTTCACTGAGATTGTCTCCTTTACTTTTCTGTTGAGGTAAGAAGGTCTCTATCTGCTTGTTTTGTTTTCTATTAGAACTGTGTTAGGCAGTTTTATCTGGTCATCTTGTACATTGTTTTTGGAACAGCTCATGCTTGTGTTTTCATGTGCTTTTTTGACCCCTCCTTTTGGGTTTTGTTCATTTGCTTTGACTTCTTGTAGCACTTCTATCTGTGTCCTTTCTTGAAATCAAATATCATTATGCTGGATTTATTGGAATACTCCATCTTTTCATGATTTTTTTTCAGTGTTATTTTTAATTATGTTGTGATTACTCTTAAACATCAGGTTTTTCCACTTACAACTTGATACAAGTCATTTGCTCCACTTAGAACTAAAGCCTAGTGCTTTTAGGAACCGGTTGCTGCATCCAAAAAATTGTATTTTTGCATTGTGTCCTTATGTGACGTTAGTCCAGGCTGCATATGGATAGTTGAAAATTCTTGCTTCTGCATGTTGAAATTTTTGTGCCTCAGATAATATCTCCTTATCAAAGTCTCCTATCTAACTTATTTCTAGGCTTCTAATACTGTTGTATAAGCACTTATAAGTACTTTGTTGTTCACCACTGTGTGTGCTGGTCAGCTGACGTTGCAGGTGGTCTGACTTGTTTTTCCGATTAGTTCCTTATTTCCCCGGTTCTTTGTATATCTCCTCTTATCACCATGGCCTCTTGATTGCATTGAGACAGCCTTTTTCTTGAGTTGCAGTGAAGCTCCTTAACTTCCATTTCCTACTAAACAAACTGAATGTAGCCTTCAAAACACCCTTGCTACATTCTGCTGCTTCCCAGAGTAACAGACGGAATGGTGACCACGATCACCTCTCATGCCCAATTATAACTCATCTCACTTTTTGGCAAGTTCTGCAGTCTTTAGACCTGGTGGATGTATTATTTGTCAGTCCCTTTGGACTCTGCAAACTGTCTCACATGATCTCCCACTGCCAACACTGGCTTTTGCCTATTATGGAAATTCCCACAACACACAGCCCCCTCAGTACCCGAGGATGCTGCAGTACTGCCTCTCTGTCCAGCACCTGCACCGCTACTGCTGCAGCGTTCTGCCACTTTCTTTTGCTGACATAAAACATGCAAGAGTCAGGACAGGTAGCACGTATTAGTTCAAAAATGTCATCGGTGTTTCTTTCAATGAACCTGTATGAACCCAGGGGTTTTTTATTTTGATTCACAGTAAATGACAAATGAAAGTGATCATTGTGTAAAAAATGCCTGTGCTTCTGAGTATGTTTTTCACATACTCCTTTTGCATAAGTATTCCTATAAAAGATGAAGCAGCTCTGTGATTGTACTGAAGGATCAGGTTTGGCTTAACACTGATAGTTGGTCATAAATCTGAATTTCTGAATATTTAAAACATTCTTTTTTAATAAATATTGAAACCGAGATGAATTTGAGTCCTATCTTTTAACCTGTGCCAGTATCCCTTGTTCTGATTCAATATATTTGCTTTTTATTAAGCCCACATAATTGCTTCTATTTATTGCTCCCATATGCTGATACGTTCTGATATTGAAATACTGAATGATTATTTTTCATGTCACTAATTCCAGCATATCAGTTAATGCTTTATATTATTAGTGTAGTATTATTTATTCTGAGCATACATTAGGGTTAAATCTAAAAATCAGAAACATGTAGGAATATAGGTATTAAAGTACTTGTACTTTTTGGATTAGGGAAGAGTTGAGAGAGTTAAATATCTTTAGTATAGTGTCATTTTAACTCATAATCTTTATTTGTTGTTTATTGCTTCTTGAAAAGATCAGATTAAAAAATAGTTTGGGTTGTTATAGGAAAAAATAGTTTCTTTCCCCCCATCCCCCTTTATTTTTCACCCCTATAAAAAAGCTTGCACAATTCAGAAAATTTAAAATATTGAAATAATATTGACTATCAGCCAAAATAACAAATAATTAAGTTAATCACTGTACTTTTAAAAAAATGAGCTCTATTTCAATGCTCTGTGCTTCACAATATTTAAGATACAGCTTCAAATTTTAGTTTAGTGTGTTTATTAGTTGGAAATTATACTCCGTATAGAGGGTTTACAACTGGGTGATCTTGAGAAGTGAAAATTTTATTTCCAGTATCAGTGCCTTGGAAATTACATTATAAATCAGAGCATTTTATTATGATGATTTTGCCAGCTTAAGTATGAGCTATTTTTTTGCTAAACTGTGTCTGAAATCACATAGAGAAACCACTTAAAGCCTTGATTAACTGTGTTCATAGAACAGCACTGTCATAGTAAATGTTGCTTATTTATTCCTTTTATCTCAAATTACCTCAGAGAAGAGAGGAAGAAACCCTGTAATGGGAATGTAAAAAAAGAGATGCAGAGAAGTGGCATGTTCTTGTGAGGATATAGGATTGAATGCATACTAATAAAGTTTATTTACTAACTTGTTTATTCAGTTTTCCATCAGACCTGTTCTGTTTTCACCTGTGGCTAGACATACCCCAATCTCAGCAAAACGTTTTGATGAACTTCCCATTTATTTGAGGTGATGTAAACACTGAAGAGTTACCTCTTTGAATCCAGGCCTCTGGAGGTAGCTTCTTTTCTTTATTTCAGAATCCTTCAAAAGGACTCTGTATATTACAAGCAGATCTCTCTCGGAAATGATCCGATGAATTGCTGAAGACAAATCAGCTGTCTGGGCTTTTTGGTTGGCATATCAAACTCCTGCAGACTGTTACACGTGTATTGGAAGAGATAAATTTTTTTCTGTGCTCTTATTATTGCTCAGTTTGTTGCTAAACTAATACAGATGTTTACCTTAACAGTTATTTTGTTTTTAATTGATCTTGATTGTGTCCAATTATCCAAGCATAGTTTACATACTTCCACAGATTGTCCACTGTCTTGTAAGGAGCAGGGACAGTCTCCTAACAAATTTTAAATTATAATAGGTCTTCTAATTTAATGGAAAGAAGGGATGTTTCTATATTTCAGTGTTGAAGTCCAAGACCCAACCATCACCCATCCTCCATCTAGTTGACAAGTTATGACTTTCTTGTAGATCGGTCTGATGGATGTCAGAGTTTTTCCTCTTGGACTTGTAGGTGTTGTACTGTCTTTTGAAGAACCAGAATTACTTCCTGTCCAAGTCCAGCTCAGTTTTTTTCTTCTGTACCATTTTAAAAATCAAGTCTACAATATGCTTCATTTTTCAGAGATACTTGCAGTTTTAATCCATACTTGGTCTCTATGTTTAAATGTCCTCATTTCTCTTTGCCAGTTTTTTGGCTTATGAATACTGGTTTGATTTCTGAGAGTTGTCTGTTGTTTGGCAGTTAAGTATTAACAGTTTAATGTTAAATTTGCATAATAGCAAAAATGACTAAAGCACTTCCATGTGACGCAGGAGGAGATCTGATTTCTTCGGTTAGTGAAGGGAAAAAGAAGTGGTCTATCATGCTTATATTGGTTTAGTGTAATTTTTTTGCCATTCATAAGACTATACCTATAATTGTGCATGTTCTAGAAAAGAAAACACAGTTTACTATTAAAGTATAACCATGCTTAAAAGTCTGGAGGCATTACTCTGATTTCCTTTTTTTTTTTTTTGCTGCAAGAGAGTAATGATTAAAAAAAAGCAGGGGAAAAACCCCTTTCAAAATGAAAATTTTATCTTACTAAATTGTGGATTGTTTTACTCTACCAAGTCAATAAGCCTCATATTGAGTTTTAGCAACTCTCAAGACCTGAATTTATCAAAAGGCTGTTCACATAATTTCCTGCTTTCATGGCTTTCTGCAAAGAATGTGTAAATTATTTCTTCATAATCTTTAATTATGCTGAGCCTTAGGAGCTGTTACAAAGCATGCTGAAAAGTCTTTCATAACTTGCTTAATTCTGTATAGCCACTATTTTGTGACTTGGTTGAACAGGACGAGACCGCAAACACAAAAATATTCTCTTCTGTGTTTTCTGGTTCTGCCACCCTCAATTCAGGTGTTCTTAGCATTCAGTGTTTTCTTTCTTCTATGCTTCGTAAAAGCCTCTTGGTGTTTTCCTGCAGGATCCTTGATTGTAGGTGGGTCTGTAGCCTCCTTCAGTTAGGGACCTGGGATATGTGGTGTCCTTAGCTTGCTAAGCAGTGTTGGTGACAGATTGCTGTACTTGCGGGATAGTGGCCACGTGGCCACATATTGTGAAGCTTCCAGCTCTTGTGGTTATTTTGTGGCACTGGATGATGCTATACTTTTGTTTGTTTCTGCTGTGCTCTTAGTCTCATAGACCTTTGATCTGAAGAATACTTTTCTCCTTAGTATTCTCTTTAATCAAGTGGTTTATGAATTCTGCACCTCTGTTTCCCATGCTAGTGCAGCAACACGGGAAGTTTGTGGATTTTTTAAACATTTTTTCCTTATGTACCACTCTATTTCAGTTGAAATACAAAAGGGACTTTTGGAAGTAGGGCAGTCTGAAATATAAGAAAGTCCAAGGAAAGTACCATGACTTATGAATTGCTGCTATTTTTGTGATCATTTTGGCTTCTGTCTAAAATAGTGATTGTAGATGCAGATTTGTAAAGGGGCAATTTTGGAACTTGCAGATACCTTTTGAGCTTTAAATAGCATGTTCTATAGGACGCAAATTGGAAGGATGTGGAAACTACTTTCTCTGTTAGTTCCTTTAATCTGAAGAATCCATCTGTTATTCTATCAGTATACAAGGATAATGGGAAAATAAATGTGAAGGAATTGTTCATAATGTGGATTATTTGTTAAAAGATTATCGCTCATGTTTGTATTAGAGCTAAGATGTAAAATTCTAAAGAGATGGACAATTGACTTGCCCACAGAGCCAGGACCGGAAAAACTGGAGATGTTTGTGCCGGATTTGCCATGGCCTTCCTGCCCACCCAGAGCTTCAGCCCTGACTGACAGTACTCATTCTGCAGATACTGGAAGAATTGAGTTTCAGTGTGAACTCAGTCACTACCATCTCTGTAGAAACTGTAGGGCCTTGCCAATAATGTAGTCAGCTGCAATGCCTTTGTTTTGAGATGTGAACATTATCTCTGGTGTTTTTTTTGACTTTTTTTTTGTGGCCCATAAGATGGCTATCAGAAGACACCTGTCACTTACTGTCCCTAGTGACTGGCTTAGATCAGACTGAACAGCTATGGTTTTGTGTCTTGCAAACCACTCTGTATTCTTAATGCCTTCTTCTTTGGTCAGGAAGAAAGCCTGTCATTAATGAGGTATTACTGTGAAGCTAGCTGCAGGAATGACTGTCACCAGACTGGTCTCTGATGCACTGTGGCACCATCATGTGTGTATTAATGAAATGGAAATGAGGGTTTGGTTTTCTGCTCTTTGTAGAGTGTCTTTAGGATGACCTAGGGATTTCATTAAAAGAGAGAGGAAGATACATCAATAGATTAAGTGACCCTTTGGGACTTGTATCTTACCAATGTTCATTCAGTCTCTGGAATGGTCTCCCTGACTCTGACTTTATCCAGTTGGTGTCTTCATGTCCACATGTGTCTTCAAGCAATTACCAAAAAAAAGGCCCATTTGGAGTTGCCCTTCAATGCTTACAGCAGATTATAATGAGACGTAAAGGAGAAGATTTGCAAAGCTGGATTTCTGAAGTCCAGTGGTATTAGAGATTTGACTTTTTGAAATAGACACAGTAAGAGGCAGGCAACTGTAAGTTGCCTGTAAGTAACTGCAATCATGTTGTGGTACTTAGCCAGATGAGCCTTGCAGCCTCTAGTGGTTTTGCAGCTTTGTGGAGTCAGAGGTGATGTCATTCTGTGTGACCAGCCATGTCTTAACAATGTAAGCAGTGCAGCTGTCTGCTGGAAGTAGTGTCAGTGTGTGGATGGACAAGCCCATTAGCATTTTGGAGGATGGAGTTGTGGTCCAGTGTCTGTTCACAGAAGTGACTTGCCAGTCACCTAAATCCTACATGCAGCAACAATGAAATTGTGTCTTCCTTTTCCCTCTGAAAATGCTGCATTTCTGCTTTTGAAGTGTCTGTATAAGGATGATGACTCCCTTTTAATTTACTAATGGAATACTGCATTGAAAGGTAGTCCGTTATTTTTGTTAATATCAGTTCGTCAATTTCTTGGGCTTTTTTTTTCTCCTGTGCGTTCCTGCCTAGTTAAAGCACATTGCCAACCCAAATGTAGAATTCTTGGATGACGTTTCTTAACAGTAAAGTCAATTTTAGTGATCTCTGTTGGAAAAGTCATTTGAAAAGAGACAACCTATATAACTGCTGATTAATATGATTACCTCCATATATGCACAAGCTTAAAGTATAGACAATTTGCTTTCAAGCTCAACAGAACACTGAAGATCTTGTTAGTACGCAATGATTTAATTATAATTTACCATATTCTTTATTACTGATAGAAGCAAATTTCTCAGGGGCCAAACTTTGAGAGCTGCTTGGTTATGGATCAATAATATTTTTATCTTCTTGAGAGTCTGTACTTCTTTCAGCCCGTTAATTCATCTGTTCCAGTGATTTTGCTAATTGTTTATTTGCTGCCTCAGATTTCAGCTGTCATACTAAAGCATCAACTTCATTAGTATGATAAAGTGCTTTCTTTCTTATCATAGCTCACCACTGATGCAGCTTTCCCCTATATTCCCATTTTAATGATATTGAATAAAAGCAAATAAGCTTACCCTAGCAATGTAAGAAATTGGAGACCTCAGCAGATTTTCAGTGCCAATAAGAAAGGACATTACCTTAAGTTTATTTATTATTTATTTTTATTAAATAATTTAATACCATGAAAGTTTGCAGGTGTTTTAGTTAGACATAGAATATGAATGGAAGTAGCTCTTTGATATATATGATCACAACATATAGGTCATACTGCTACTAGCATCTAGTATACTGTTTGAGTAATTTAGAAATTTCTTTGATACAAAGATAAAGGACAGGATGATTGACTTAACTTCAGTGATTGACTTAATTTCACCTTTCTGTAGCTCTGAGTAGAGATACCTATTACAGCCCCTTGAATTCAGCGCGGTTGATTCTCTGAGATCTGTCAGGTGCACTTTGCTGTGTGCTTGCCAGCACTGCTGTTCTGAACAGAAGTGTCCTCACTGTGCTGGAGAAAGTCCTGTGTTTGAATACCTACATTTGATAATGCTGAGAGATGTGGCAGTGTGTGGTCCACTAAGGGTATTTGAGAGGGCTGCCTGATTCTCAGCAAGAAAGAGGTTCCCCCATCCTGTGAACAGTGAACAGTGAGGGATTAGGATCTTGAATTCAAACTCTATGAGTAGAAACATGGAGGAGAGAAGTAGAACTAGGCAGCTTGTCTGTCTTCTCTGGTATGTGATGGCTATTCACCCTGTCAAGCTTTGGAATAGATTTGTAATAGAGCTCCTGAAAATATTTCTCTTAAAAAAACAAAAAACCCTCAGAATCTAAGAGGTCTGTTTTCAGGACAGTCAGCCAGTGGATCATAGCAATAGTAAAAATTATGTTCTTGTGTTGTTCATTGCTCTGAATTAAATGCTTCATTATATATGCTTTCACTGAATGGCTGTATTTTACAAGGTAAAAAAATGAAGCAGGTAAGAATTTGGCAAAACCTGAACTTCTAAACGCAATCAGAGTAATTTTCTGTATCTGGAGATCAGAGAGATTTGCTAAATTTGGCACGTGTATGAGAGAATATGCCAAAAGATAGCAGCAATGGTGAGGCAAAAATGAGTCATCCCCAGATCTTGAGAACCAGATGGAATTTTCTTTTTCTTTAAATGGAGGTCAATTTTATGGCTATAATAGTATCAGAGCTCAGCAAAAATATCTGTGAAGACATTTTTACTTCAAAATGGTTTGTGGCTAAAGGTTTTTCTTTCTGTATGAATTTTTTTGATTTCCATTAAAAATTATAATTTTTATGCAAGACAGAAAATGATGTATGGGTTTTTGAAAGGCAGGTATTTTTTTAATAGGTGCAGATTGCAAAATTGAGGAATGTTAGACCAGGTTTTAATATTTGTGTCTCTTAATAACCTTCAGGAAAAGTTATCCACAATTAATTCACTTCAATGGTGTTCTGTAAGTTTGTTGTAGGGAGCTTTAGGATTAAAAATAAGCAAAAAAGGCTGAACAATACTACTACTGAAAAAACCCAGAAGGAGAACACCCTTCTTGCTCTACAAAGAAGAAGTTTGTGGGTTTATGGTTTCTTTTCTGTACTCTATAGAGAAGATCTTGTGCTAATTTCACTTTCTAGGGCTTCTGGCTGTGGCATTCAGTAGTAGATAAGTTGAAGCTGTCTTATTTTCAGATTAAACAGTGAGTCCTGTTTTTGTGTTTATAGATCAGGAATTTTGAATAACAATAGGTTAATCATCTGCAATTTCTCCTGGGAACATCAATTTGTTAAAATTTGGAAAATATGAAAGTAAGTTGCATGAAACCAGAGGTAATATTTAGCCAATTATCTTAAAACCAAACCAAAAGCCATACAGAAAAAACCCCCACAAAAATGCCCTCCAAACCTATTTTAAGAAAGTCACAAACACTGGTTAAATTCAGAATAAATCTACTCTTTATCCTTGTCAGTTTGTCTCCCACTCCAGGAATACCTAGCCAAAGGGTTTACTGTATTTTTTTTGACGGAGAAACTTTTTATAGTCAGAAATTGTAACAAGATTTCAGTATCGCACAGTGACAAATGAATCTAGTTCATTATCCAGTCTTCCTGCTGACTTTCTCTCAGACTTTGTGTGGAAGCCACCGGGATCTTCCCAAGCTGTGCTGTTGCAGGCGCTTTGTGGTGCAGCGTATCTTCCTCCCTCCTTGTGTACTTGTGTGTGCTCGCTGCCCTCCAGAGATGAGAGAAGCAGTCTGAGGTGAAAGGGGGATTTGGAGCAAGATACGGCTCTGAAGCTGAGAGCTGCAGGCATTGCACTTGTGTAGCTTCCTCATGCATCCTTTAGAAATGTCTGAGGGCTTGCCTAGCCTTACATACTAGTAGCAAGTACGCTTTTATTGGCCCATCATCTTTAATGACTGTTCATGAATCATCTACCACTTCTGGATGCATGCTGCTAATTTGTTTTCAAGAGGGTGATGACTATCTTCATGTGGAAAGGACTGCCAAATACCTCAGCAAATTAGAAGTCCAGGGCTGTGGGTTTTTTTCTCCATCTTTGGATGTGTTTCTTCATGTTTGGTTAGAGGTTTAATAGGAATGCTTATTTCACATAAGCACAAACCACCCTCTTTTATGTAAATATTTACTTTCACATTCAAATATCTATTTAAAACTTGCATGATTTTTAAGGATTTGAATCCCCCCAAAAGGCATCTAACTTGTGTGTAATCATTCTTGGAGAAGTAGCTTGTGTTCTGGCTTTGCCAGGGAGATTGCTTAAACACACTTAGAAAATTATATAAACGTTCTAAACTGTAAAAGCTTTTAGGCAGTCACCAGCAATAACAGCAAATAAAATGCTTGTGCTATATTTGCACATAAACTCTTATTGTTACATAGGAATTAGGCATTTACATTTGCTTTTTAATACAAAGTATTTCCAATAAATGTTAAGCATTTCAGTAACTCATAAAGGTTTGCTACAAGGGATTTTTGAGCTGTATGGAGTTTTCCTAAAAATTACGTGAAGGCAATAAAGTGTGAAACTACATGATGTTTTCTTGAATGTAAAAGTGATTTTCTTGTCATTTGCTTCAGCTCTTCTTGGACCTCTCCCCCATAATTTTCCTCTTTAACCAGATACTAGATTTCTTGACCATTTCATGAATAACAGAACTACAGTTTGGCATGAAGAAAAGCAGGAAGGTGATGATGAAGGTTACAATAGGCCCAAAGTAAAAGTTTAAGGAAATTGTTCTTATATTTGCATTTTAACAAGATAGGAGTTGAAGGAGAAGGTTGAGGCAAGAGAAGTGAGTGGTTTGGTAATTCAGATACAAGGGAATAGGAGCTTGGAGAAACTGGTGGAGAAAGAAATGAAGTGGCAGAGATGTTCCTGAGAAAAGTCCGTTGGGATGTCTGAGGAGCAAGTGAGAGGTCCAAGCCTGACACAAAGAGAGTCATGGCACTGCTCTTGTGACTGTGCTGGAAACATCAAGATTTTAGTGGTTTCTTGCATGGATTATGTGCACAAGCAGGTATCTTAATTTGGAGAGAGGAGCATGTCTGTTGCAGAGATCAATTCAGGTTACCTCTTTGTAAATGGTAATGGAATTGATGCTTATGAACAGTTTCTGGAGACTTAGAACAGTGTATCAATCAAATAAACAGAGGACAAAACAAAGGCTTTTATGTGTATAGTCATTAAGCTCTGCAGCAAGTGCTGTACAGCATCAGTCTATTTCAGCACTAGTTTATTGTGGCATTTCTTAGTATGTACTTTATATGAACTTTTATTCCTATTGCCTTCGTGCTGGTGAGTAGGTCTGATCTGTTTTCTTTTAGATCAGCATGCTGCAATTAAATGGACCTTTAATTAAATGCAGATAGTTCACTCTGTTTCTGGGAAAGGTTGCTGGTCTGGTATTTTCGTCTGTTTTAAAAACTCTGGACTGTTGTTTCATGAGCTGGGAGTAAAAGGGGAGGGAACATGAGAGAGAGAGAGAGTTGAAAAAAGTTGATTTTGGTTTTTGCAGATAAGGCCAAGACCATTGAATCATGTGTTTCGGTGGAGAGCACTATGAAGCCTAAAAAGGGTTTGGGTTTTTTTAACAAAGTATTTTGCTTATGGTGAAGCTGCATAGGTAAACACATCAGGATTTTTGAACGCATTCTGTAACTGTGTAAATGTGATTAGAAGCTGCATTCCTATAATGGAAATCTGGATAGCACATCTAATTGCAAATATTAAAGGGAATTGAATGTTCCCTCCAACCCTGCCTTATCTGGAACACGTCAAAACCCAACCAAGTCAAATAAAAACTCCATCTCCTTTGTAGCAATTAAAAAAGCTCTGTGATTTGTGCATGATTTTGTTTCAACAGAACTAGCTTTTAGCCATAAATAATCAATTCTCTGTCCACAAAAGCCCAATCAATTTCTAGTGCAGGTTTGATACCTCCAATGTACATTGTCTTTTACTTCAGATGTTCTTGCATTATATTTGGCAAAGCAAAGTCTACCACTGAAAAGCAAACTAATATAGGGTGTCTGTGTACAGGCCATGAGTCCTCAGAAACTGTTCAGATTTTGCTTTTATTGGTGACTTTCCCTCGGGTTTTTTTTGAGCTGCTAAGTGGAATTGTACAGATGTGTAGACTTGTATGGTTAAATGGAACTGATGTAGTCACCAGAAGATATTTTTCAAGCTGTTAAAGTAAACCTAAAAAACCATATTATTGTAATAGTGCCTTTTTTTTTTTTAAAGAATGTTCCTTGTAAAGGCACATCGTGATTACTTTCAATTTGGTATTGCGTATTTTAGTAATGATTTAAGTCTAGTTTTACTAGGTTCTGCCTACTGTTAGCAATATGATACAGTGCAATGTGTTTCTGCCAAAAGGAACACCTTCCAGAAAGCTCTCAGCATGTCATAGAGTAAATATAATTAGTCTTACAGTGATATATTATTAATGTAAGTATTTCTTGAAAAAGCCAAAAATGAGAGCTGGAACATCTGTGGATTTTGTATTTTTGCATTTTGTGATTCTGCCTCAGTATTCGTATCACTGCATCTATATAAGCTTTAATTTTCTAGTGAAGTGCGTGTGAAAGATTTTGGGCTTTCAAGTCTTAAAAAATCATCTTAAAAATATCATTGCAAGTTTGTCTTTAAGTAAAGACCAAGCCTGGGCATTTCAGCTTAAAAAAATTACTCCTTTTAGAAAAATTCAAATGCAAATACTGCAGGTTTGAGTCACCAACTGCTATAAACTATGTGAAAAGCTATACATACTTCAGTTTATTTCTATGGAAATGGTGAAGTGACCAACCATGAATCTGGTGATTTCAGGGGGGCAAGTACAGAAGAATTTACCATTTCAGAGTTGGGGAGGCTAAAGGAGAAGGGACAACAGCATAGCAAGTGTTCAAGTGTTGTAGATCCCTTTTTATTTTAATGAGTTTATTCTTGACAGGTAATCTGGTACTCCACTATATACATAACTGTGTGAATGTTAAGTGTCTGCTCTGCTGGTCTCTCTGGTAGTGGTTTTACTACCAAACATTCCCTCTGATGACAATGGCTAAACTTCTTTTGACTTCTGTAGTGGTGCCCTGGACATAAATACTTTTAGTTTTCTTTGCTCACTTTATCAGAGATCTTTATACCATGTAAATGCTTGGCTTGGAAGGAAAAAACCTTATTATTAGGTGATGTCAATTTTTTTTTTTTTTCCATAGTTCATGGGTTTGTGTTATCCATAGCAGAGAAGTCTCTCTCGTCAATTAACTTGTAGTTCCTTACACAACCATTGGAGTGTTTCCTTTCTGGAGCCCTGAGGCCGGTGGTTGTCCATTACAGTTGTCTATGCTGTGCTGATGACTTGCTGCTTGAAACTGGTTTAACTCCCATGTGCTGTAGTGATTTCAAGTGATAAGGCACAAAGACGCCTCTGTCATTCATTCTGTAGGCTTTGCTCTCCTTTTTCATCTTTATAGTTTAATAGTAAATGCAGGCTGTAGGATAAACCTAAAATGACATCAGGACTGAAGTAGAGAATAAGCTGTATTTGTGTAAGCAAAGTTTGTGGTTCGAGTATCTGCCCTTATCTATATATCTTTCTTTCCAAAGAGATTTTTTTTCATTTTGTTTTACATCTGCAGCATTGAGACCAATGGTGTGCTCAACAAGGGTCAAGAAAATCTCTACCTAGCCATTAATATTCTTAAAATTTATGACAGCATATGGGGAAAAGACTAAATTTTAAGTCTTATCACTACTTGAGATAAATTACTGGGAGCTGGAGGCCAAGTAAAACCAGAAACCTTGAATTTTAACTTTTAACTACCAGTAAGACTGATTTGATATTGATACATGTGTACGTCTGAGTGCATATGTGTATGTATGCATAGATAAATCCTGTTCCATTGTATGTATGCTGTAATGCTGCTGTCATGCCTCAGGCTTACCAGCTTCTTTTATTAAATACCTCTTTCTGTTGTGTTAGTTACTGTAAGAATTAGTGATTTCTGACCTGTACTTTGGTTCTCTTATCTCAAGTCTATTATCTTATGCCTGCCTGCAAAAATTGGACATGAAGACAACTGGTAATGCTGACCTAACACGAGTAGTATAGCAGGATTTCTGCCAGCTATTCTGTACAGTACTCTTTTTTTTTTTTTTTTTTTGCATTAGTTTCTTTCCTAATGGCACTACCTCGGACACAGATGCCTAAAGCTTTACTGCAGCAATTCCACTTCTCTTCCTGGGACAACTAGCCATGTGGAAGCTGGGCTGTTGAAGACTCACAAATTTATGCTTTATTCACAGAATTATTAGCTTTCCTGCTTCATCTAAATATTTTGGAGCACCTGGTGGAACATTGGAGAGTTGGCTGGTTCATGACCCATGCTAGCTGAGGTCTGTAAATCCTGGGTTACCTCAGAATTTGCTCATGTTGCCACCACGTCAACTGTGGCTACCCCTCAGCCATTTAGGGGCTGAAAGTGCTGCATGCACACACTTGTAAGTTAATACTGAAACTGCAGAGGAACTGGTCTTGTGATCAAGGACTGAGGGGTTGTGAATAGAGACAGAATGAGTCATTGACAGTTTCTTTTGACGATCTGGATTTGCATGTGATTTGGGTTGAAATTAGTATGCCAAGGTGTTCTTTGCTCAGTCTTGCTGTGATTTGGTTAAGGCACTGGGCAGTGAAAGAATGCAAAGCCCCAGTTCACAGTGTGGTATTTGTTGTTATTTAACATATAGCTGTAATTTCAATAGTTATGCAAAACTTGTCTAAATTTCTTTACATTTGATGCCTTGAGCTCTTGTGAGTTAGTTTTCATACTACCACTTCACTAAAAACACAGTAGAAGGTGAAAGTTGCTCAGTTGCCTTTTGACCAATGGACAAGGTGCTGTAAGCATGTTAAGGCTGGGATTCATCTCACCTAAACTGGGAAACTCGAGTGTTGGTCACCCCAGCCTAAGCTAATTACTGCAGAGTCCAAGGAGAGGAGCAGATACCTGTGGAGGGCGGTTCATTATGGCTGTCTTAAATCCCAGTATCACAAAGGTGTCACGCTGTCTGAAAAACTAATCTCCCGCCATCCGCTGTAAAAGGAGCTGAGGCTGAGTAACTGTAAATGACAGATGGCAGCTAAACAGACTTAGGTGAGATTTTTAGGTGCTGTAATTGTGGTGCATCCTACTCTAAATGGTTTGCAAGAGCTCAGTGAGCCAAAATGGACTCAGTAGGGCTTGTGATTCTTAGCCTCTTTGCTATGCAGAAGGTTGTCAGCATAGCTCTGCTGCCGTACTTAAAAGTTGTTTAAATAAATGCTAAAATTATTGAATTTAGGGGACAAGCATTGAGATATAATTGTGTCCCAAAATGAACTTATGCATACTGTGTTTGAGGCAATGTGAAAACTTTCATGGGATTGTGGATTACACTTTTGTTTTAACAGTAGATGTTAGGCATCAGTTGATATGTGTGAAGGAATGAAAGTGGTAATGCAAAGTGATATTCTCTGTAATAAGTAGACAAGCTAATACATTGAATTGTGTGATTTAGACATATCTTAAGTATTAAATTTTAAGAATACTAAAATACAGCTCTTTAGTAATTTAACATATGCAGAAAACCAGAAAAAAATGCCTAGCATTAAAAAATTCAGCCTTGATTTCTTCTTGGTGATGCCAAGAGGCAACAGCAGAAACTGTTGAACAGTAGCAGAACAGGAAGTTCCACCTGAACATGAGGAAGAAGTTCTTTACTATGAGGATGACTGAGTACTGGAAGAGGTTGCCCAGAGGGTCTGTAGAGTCTTCCTCACTGGAGGTACTCAAGAACTGTCTGGACGCAATCCTGCCCCATGTGCTCTTGGATGACCCTGCTTGAAACAGGGAGGTTGGACCAGATGAGCCCCTGTGGCCCCTTCCAATCTTACCCATGATTCTGGGACTTGAGAATTTTCTTTGGCTCAAATGAAACCATTATACTGAATCCATCTGTTGGTTAAAATGTTCTTTTCTTTTTCTCAGACTTCTGTGATTTACAGTTAATGTAATAGTGTGATTTTTAGCAAGGGTGGTACTTGATAAAGTGCAGCCTGTGAAAAACAGGCTATACATAGAGCTTCATACTGAAAATAAAAATGTTAATTTTTTTATCTTCTTTAGTAGCAATTCTGACAGATTCTGACAGAAGGGAGGCCTTCTGATATCAGGTGCAGCTCATATGATAACATGATACTTTTTACTGTCCTAGTACTCTCAAAATACAGTAGAAGCAATGACAGAATTTCTGATTTTAAGTAAGAGTGGGGAAAATGGAGTTCAGTACATGAACATTAAATCAGTATTTGAGAATTTTTATTTTCAGGTGTGATTAACTTTCAGCATGTGTTTGTTTGGGAAAATGCGTTTTTTAGTATAATACAGAACCATTCATTCCATTGTGTAAACAGACATGGCAATTTTTTGATGTTTGGGTTTTTTGCCCTTTCTCTTAATTGGGAGTAGAGCAAAGCATACCTTTTATCCCATGTCTTGTAATATATATATATATGTGTGTGTGTGTAAGAACAAAAAATGAGTATACAAATATAAATTTGTGGGTTTTAATGTTTGAGTTTGTTGTACATAATTTTGTGTGTTGAAATATTTGCTGGTGAAGGTTAGAGCTGAGGCAGTTGAAACACTCATGCTGTTTCAATATTCTTGGAGATAATTTTCTGTTTCACTGGCTCATGTGCAATAGCTGCTGGGTTTGTTCAGGGGAATAAAAAGGAATATAAATCGGACTGTCTCTGAATGTTATATTGCAATGTTTTATTGTACATAAGCCTGAAAGATATTTTTGCACCTGCTTAAAAACATATTCTTGGGACTCACAGTTCACTGCAGCCTTCTGTCATTGCACCTGATTAAAATCTGTGAAACCTGCTGGCTTGACAACCTGATGATAGAAAGCCATTTTCTTGTGTATCTGAAGATTCATTAATTTTTCTAAGTTAGCGGTATCCAGTGTGTTAGTTGAGTCTTGCAGCTTTTCCTTGAACTGTTCCGCTCCACAGGAAGATTATGAAGGACTTGACATAAGTGATTAAAAAACTGAGTGCCCTGAAGGCTGGGGTAAAGAGAAATTCTTTAGGAACCCATACATTTTTACTGTTTCAAAAGACAGGATTAGGACAGAATGCGTGGGAATCTGCTAACTATTCTTCTAATGCCAGCACTGAGTTTTTAATAACCAAATCTTCTACTTCAGGGTGCTTTGATTTCTTATGCAGAATTTGTCAGTCCAACATATGCTGCTGTTGCACTGAATCTTTCAGTCTTTTAAAACTAGTATTATTTTTCAGTATATGAAAAAATGCAAATGGAATAGCAATGCAATTGTTGCAAAATTTCAAGCATGTTTTTCTATGGAGGAGGCATTTTATCGTATTTTCAAGTACTGATTGAGTAGTAGCAAGTTGCAGCATTCGGTAAAGTGCTCTTCCCTTACAGTCTTTGTTATACTGATTGTATCCCCTACTTTCAGACTTGCTTTCCCTGCCCTATGTTCCCATGTTTGCATCCCACCAAAGAAAATTCTCAAGTCCCATGCTCACTGAAACCTGTGGATATGTGGCTGCTTGATGATCTGGACCTAAATTCTGCAGGAGAAATTTGACCTTTGACAGGCCCTGCATGTCAGTGTCAGTGTAAAATACAAGAGTCACTGTTTTGTATGTTCTATTTGAGGAGGAAATAATGCAGTCAGGAATTGTTCAGGTGTTTTGATTTTCAAGGTATTGATGCTTGAGATATATGTGTATTTCAGGATGCCACAGATCTTCCCCCCTATCCCACCCGCTATTCCACAGCATTTTAGGAGTTGTAAAGAAGTAGCCTATTAGTGTCAGAAACAGCAACCACAGAGGCCAACTAGAGTACTTGGCTCTTGGAAAAATAATTTGGGATTGTTTTAGCACCTTGCCACCTACATATTGTTGCTACCATGTAGCATCTTTCTACAGTTAGTAAAGACCTCAGTCACTTTACACCCCCTATGCATGCAGGGTTTTGTAAACTATAAGAAGCAAATGAAACATCAGTAGTTTAGGGACTGCTTCTGGGCGCAGCTGTTGGCAGGTACACAAGATATGTCACGATGTGCCAAATAAAATGAAGATGTATTAGTTAATGTTATTATACTTTTCCTAGGACATGTTGTGGCAATTTCATGGATTATGTAACAATGATTTGAAACATATTTTAAAAAAAAACAAAACAAGATTTTTTCCAAGTTTTCTTTTGTCATAAAATTGAGGTAAAAGTAGAGCTGGCAAGCTAAATGAAATGCACAATTACTGTTGTCTAGAACATCTTTCTCATAAAGCAAGGTTCACTAAAAATAGGACTCCTACGGCTTAAGTACTGTGATTCTAAATTGGAGTAAAGTTAAAAAGAATTGTCAGTATGATCTGTGGTTCCTGGCTTGAGGAATATTTTCCTCACAACACTTTTCTTGTAAAGCTGGGTTCCAATACTAGGACTCAAAATGCCTGACAGTAAAAACTTGACCCTCTCAACCTTCCCTGGATTAGCTGAGGCTTAACATCCTTGGGTATCCCAGTACTGCTGTCTTGACTGGCAGCTGGTAGTCTGGCTAGAACATCCCCCTCCAAAAATGGAAATTATTTTATTTTTGTGACACAACAGAAACTGCAGCATCCAAAGCATAGTAGTTCATTAGTAAATGTGATCAAGATCAGGCCAACTTTGTCTGGCATTTTGTCTTTCTTATAGTGGCATCCCTGCATATGTGGAAAGGGCTACCAAGAGTTCTTCCTACTGTTCAGTGTGGCCAAGTATGTGCATCATTAGAACTGAGGTAGAGGAAGTATCAGAAAGGCTTTTAAAACTGAAGAAGGTTGTCTAAATTTTTTCTCTGTAAAGACTGTTACTTGTTAGTCCAACTGCTCCACTGCAGCTACTCACCCAGAATGCTTGGTTTCTTGAAGTACTGTTCTCTTGTCACAAGATAGTAATCTCAATCCCAGCTGGCAAAATGTGGGTGCAGAAGTAGATCAATGAGTAAAAGTGTGGGAATTCCTGCCCTCAGGTGGACTGTGGCTCTGCTATTTGCTGTGACTTGAATTCCCTTGTTCACTCTCGAGACAGCACTGCTTCTGTAGCTCTCTCTAGCACAAAGGCTGAAAGCTCTCATGAATGTGGACCTGTTGGCTTGTGCTCACTAAACAGAGAGGACAGAGTAAGGTAACTAATACATCTAGGGGGGGGTCATGCTGAGGCCTTTTCAAGGGTTATGCTGGTGGCCAGTGAGGAGACCTGAGAGCAGGAGTAGGTGAGAAAGGAGAGCACAGAGATATTGGACTGTGTGATGGTGTCAGGGCTAGATGGTGGGATGCAAACATGGGAACATAGGGCAGGGAAAGCAAGTCTGAAAGTAGGGGATACAATCAGTATAACAAAGACTGTAAGGGAAGAGGAAAAGCAAGAGTGTGAAGTGTTGTGTGAGATTGGAAGAACAGATCTTCATGGGAGTGGTGGGGTTAGAAAATGAGGGAGTAACAGATTGTACACCTGAGAGGGTGAATTTTCTGAGAGATGTCTGGAAATCCAGAGGCAAATGCTATGGATTTTTTTTCAGAGATAGATGGATAAGAAATCAAAAATTGAACCCATAAAAAGTGTTTCAGTGGTGGTCTGTGCCTGGTGTTCTCCTGCTGTAGCTCTGACTTGAATCACTGATCATTTCTCTTTCAATGTAGCAGTTCCCATTTATCCTGCTGCTTTTTTTTATCTTCTTGTTGAAGAGAAGAATAAGTTTCCAATATTATGGTTTTTGAAAAATACGATTACTGTTGAAACCTGATGATAATTCTGCTAAGCAGAGGAAAAGTATCTCAGCTGCAGGCCACAGGCAGCCTACTGAACCAAGTACCTGACCAATTCATTGCTGCCTGCTCCCAGGGCCCTGCAGGTAAGGCCTCCAAGAAGACTTCCAGCTGCTCTATTGTATTGTATGTTTTTTCTAGCACTGTGCATATGGATGCTTTTTCTTTTGAGTCTTTCTTTAGAGTCTAGACAAATACAGCCAATAAGGTGTGAAAAATGGGCTTAATCACAGGGGGGAATAACTTGACAAATGAGAATTTTGGTGGGAGATCTGGGAGTTAAAATCATCTGCAACTCAAGTTGATTAACAATTGTTAACTCCATTCTTTCTCTCAGCTGCACTGTACCTACCAAAGGCATTTCCTGATATCTAGTCATTGTAGTTGTGTAGATGTAAAGCATGCAGTGTAGTGTTTTAAGGGTGCTGAGTCTTTATTTTGTACATCGGTGTTCTGAGAAATAGATATGTTGTGGCAGGTTAGGAAAAGATAAATGTTGAAGAGCAGCTCTCTTTGGAGACAGTTGGATATTGGTTCCTTTTTTGAAGACACAACCAATATCTTTATGAGAAACTTAAAAGCTCCTTTACACTTGCTTATATAGTAAAGATATCTAGGAACTGGGTTTTAAGTGTTATGATTTCTTGGGGTTTCGTAGTATGATTCAGCTCCAGCTGTATGATGGCCCTTTCGTGGCATTTTAATCTGGGTAGTGAGTGAATGTTGGCAATAGCCCTTCTGGACTTGTTCATGAAAAGGTACCACAACCTGTTTTAATGATTTCATTAATGGTCTGTGGGAAAGAATAGACCATAAATCAAAGATTCTCAGAGGAGAAATTGTGAACAGCAGCCTGAGAGAACCTTTCAGAATGGAATTAGTCTAAGAAGAATTCAGAAAGGTGGTAGACTTCTCATGGAAACAGGAAGACATCTTATGAGAAATGTGTGAAGTGAAAAGGTTAATCTCATAAATTACAGAAGTTTCAGAATGAAAGCAGGGAGAAATATTGACAGAGGATTACATGGCTGAAACAAATGAAAATAGGAATGAATCTTAAACCTTGCTCCAAAAATAAACACAGTGACAGGTGAGTCTTTGGGAGTTGGAGAGGAAAGGTTGCATGATCAACTGGGCAGCTGCAAAATATCAGTTCATCAGAACACTGAACTGGAATAATTCAAGGAATACCACTGAAAAAAGGCTAGGGGAAGAGGAAATGATCTGGGATTGGATGCGCAAACTCAAGCAGGTGGTCATATTAGTGACTTAGCTGCTTCAGACTGTTCATGACATCTGAAGCTGCGGGCTGGTGAACTTTTTCACATGTATTCTTGCATGAAAGGGGCAATATAGAGGGGAGGTTTCCTTAGCCTTAGTTGGAGTGAGAGGACCTTGTCCACGAGAGAGGTGTGTTGTTAGAACCTTCTTGTTCTGCAACCTGTTAGTATGATAAGGGGAATACACAGAAAAGAATGTCTTTGTTGAGTTTGAGTCTTAGTATTTTGTGACCTTGAGCAAATTATTTGCTTTAACATGTGCCTCTGTTTTCCAGTTGAGATTAACGAACTGCTTCTCAGAAAAGTGTTGTAAAACTAAAACCTTTTGGTGATTATCTTCAAATACAACATTTTCAGATACTGGTGGGATTCAGATACAGTTCATTAGCTGTGAATGCTGTGGGGTTATAAAATCCTTGACATTTGTTAGAGTCAGCTTGCTGCCTACCTGACTCAGATAAGAGATATGACGTTATGTTTGCCTGCAGAATCTTGTGGACACCTTTACTAGCACACTTTCACCTCTGTCTATACTGCTACTGTTATTCACACCAGCAAAATCAAATATAGCATAGAGATCTCCTGTGCTGTAATCACACCTTTGATTGCAGAAGAGGCATAGCCTGAAACTAGTGAGTGAGAGTGTAATGCAATAGATTATTGTAAAATTTCTAAAATAGGTGGAATTACATCAGAGATAAATTTGAAATACTGAGGGAGTTAAGAAGCTGAAATCAACTCACCAGCTGTTTTGTGTTTAATTTGATATTCATACTTTATTGCAGATGTTTTTCACCACTCCTCTGTCAACTGTGTCAGATGCAGAGTTAGCCATTGTTAACTAAGCTAACAGACAAATGAACTTATTAATAGACACAGTTGAACTTGGCATTTTTTTTAGGATTGTAAGACCACAATGCATACCACAAAATATACACTAAAATCCTTAGGCGTCAGCCTAATTGGTGAGAAGTAATAAAATGAACCATCTCAATTGGAATATATGTTCACTTGCAGGCACATTTTTAGTACAACTCAATTGAGAGCATACTAGACCATGATTGTACATAAGGCCATTGAATGCTGAAACCAAATTTGACACCACTTCATGATGACTTGGTGAAATGAAGAGCTGGAAGAGGAAGCTTTTAGGTTACATGTAAATAGTACATCTGTTCAGTATTGTGTGCATGCTGATATCACTAGTAAATAGTTTATTTGAGGAGGTGGTTATCAGGTGCAATTGAAGCTTACAGTCACCTACTATATCATTGCAGTGCCCAGCAAGAACAAAGTCAGGAGTGCCTTTCTTTCTCCATGGAGCACTTCTCAGAGCAGAGAAGGTGCAGTTGTTCCCTGTGTGTGCTGGAGCCACACATTCAGTTTGTTCATTGCCTTCTGATCATGTGCTTCATTTTCCTTGGATGGCTGTGGAATGCATCGACTGGGATGTGCACTGTGTGTGAGATACTCTGCAGTCTTGAAGCACAAGTCCTAGATGAAATCTTCTTTGCCATATAGCATCATGCTATTCAACTGGTGTGCAACAAATTTTTTCTCTTGTGCTTAGTGATTGCTTTCTGGCACACTTTGTATCACTGTTCTTTAGTGAAGACTTCTTCTAACAAGTGCAGAACATGAATCTATGTGACTCAAGATGGGTTATTTTTTCCATTTTTTTTTTTTTTTTAACTGCCACGTGTCTGTAGTACTGCAGATTGCCATGGCATTGCTGTAATCTCGCAAATTATTTTGATGACTAAGTCAGAGCTTTTTGGAGAAGGAGGAGGAGGTAACATGGTTATTGTACTAGCAGTCTACTTTATAGTACGATATTGAAAACTGTCAGCTAGTCTGGTCCTTTGGAATTCCATCTGTTCCGCATGCATGTTCTTCTTTCTCAAAGGACAATTCCATTGGAATAAGGTTGAATTCTTATGAAATTACTCCTCCTACAGGATAAAACTAAAACATCTACAATTTAACGTGTTCAAACTACTTAGAATTGTGTGACCAGAAAAGTTGTCTCTCTTCTTCTCATCCTAAGGCAAGTCCAGCTATACATAAATCCTTCTGACAGAGCTTTTCTTGAGCAGTTCTTGTAGTCTTATAATGATGAAACTCCTAAACCGGTCTGTGAAAATGCTTTGCTATCTTCAGAAAACTTTTCTGCATCTGTCTAATATTTATATGCTTAATGCAATATATTACCTATTTTCTATTCCAAGTTTTAGTGACAAAAATATTGTTGTTGCCAAGTTTCCCTGCAGTCTAAGCAGACTGTATCCCAGCAGTTTTTCTGGATCTTTCCTGTTTTTCTCATCAGTCTTGTTGCTCTCAAACCTTTCCCTATTTGAAACAAAGGGCCAAAATGACCATTTTGCTTCACCTGAAGCCTTACCAGTGTTGACTGTAAAGTCAAAGGATCACTGCTCTTGTGTCTTTGCACTTTACTGATTAACACAGCTTTTTTGCTTCCATGCATCTGCCTGTCGGTGTTGACATCTGATGAACATTTGATTCAATATAACCAGCGGATCCTTCTCTACAGTGCTGTTGTCTTTTTTTAGCTTTTTATCATGTGACCCTACCTAATGGATGTACAGTGTGCTAAGGATGTTTGCAGTTCCTTGTAAGTTGTCCTCCCTTAAGAGAGTCTGAGCAATAATTCCCATCGACCAAATTACTATTATTATTTTGCTATTAGCTATTGCAATAATCATCTACTACTAAGAAGATAGCGGAGTTGTGGTTCAAATTCAGATGCAGTAATCAGAAGTTTGGGTCCTTTTCTTACCTCTGTCACAGTCTTGTGACAGTCTTTGCGTCCAGGTGTCAGAAGCTCTAGAGTAACTGCCCTAATAGGGTGATATTACAAAATAGAGTTTAGTAGTTTGTTGAAGGCACCAGTAGATCAGTCAAAAATAGCATTAGCAGTTAAGTAATGCTATTCTCTGAGTATTTGCTGTATTGCTGTCTTGTATACAGTTGTTGAAAAGCTATTTAATCACTGTAGATCATAGTTCTTACATGTTATGTGTGTGGTTTTTCATAACTCTTGTGCATCGAGGCTTCTGTTTGTTGTCAGCAGGGATTTGGAGAAGGAAAAACACCATCTTAATTTGTTACTTGACTTCTGTGTTGTAGCTTTTTACCTTCTTTCAAAGCACAGAAAGAAAGCGGCTCTGGGGCAACCAGTAATAGAGCTTCTGTCAAGACTTCAAGTGCCACTTGGTGGGTGATAGTCAGATGGCTAGCGTAAAAAACAGTCACATTTGATTTTTTTTTTTTTGGCAGGTCAGATCACTGAGAGTTCAGTCTTAGGGGACTGATTTGTAGACTTTCTTATCTGGTCAGCATATGGTTGTCCATAATTATGGAAGTATTGTACTTGATGACTCACACAGACTTTTATTTTACACTGTAATCTAGTGCTTATCTGAACAAGGCAATTGGAAGTTGAAGTGAAGTTTGTAAGTCAAGAAATATTGCAGGGTTTCCTTAGGCAGAAAGGCATTTGTAACAGCTAAATTTCTCTTTGCAATCTACAAAGTAGATTAAAGTGTGTGTGGCATCTATTCCCATTGCATAGTTTAGTTGCATAGTTGAACAGCAAGTGGGATGCAGTGAAGTAGAACTGTGCATATGTGGAGTTTGAGGAACCTATTAAAGACTGAGATATTAAAGTCTGTGCTGAGATCCTGTTTTGTAGCATATGGGAGTTGAGAGAACATTCCACTAACTGCAGTATTTGTCATATAAAGTAGTAGTAGAAGTGAGTTTGAATGTACAAGGATATCTTACCAAGTTTCACCTTTGAATGCTGGATTTTGACAATGTGGCATTCTCTGTTCCATGTACAATTTCAGAATTGGTATATTGTCATGCTGGAGTAAAAACAGAGTCAGCATTACCTCTTTAAGGGAGGTAGTTATGTATAATGGGTCAGATTGTGGAGACCACAATGAATTATTTAAATTCATAATAGCTCATGTATTACTGGCTGCATTGTCTGCAAATGAGTAAAATATGAAGTATAAGATTTAAAATCAGGGAGAATTCTTGAAAAACATTACCTGTTTTTGTCCTGAAGTGGAAGGAAAATGCAGATGACTTGATGAGTTAAGCACTCTGGGCTGAAGCACAGAGTATTTCTAAGTAAATGTATTGCTTGTAGTGTTTTGGTACTTTACTAATCATCAGCTTTTCCTGCAGAAATTTGTAGCAATAGTAGAAACTCTGAGAATGAAAAGAAAAAATAAAAATCATTCAACCTTTCCTATCCTTTGACTCCCCGGTAAGCCAGTAGCAAATATGAATGAATTCAGAAGTTTTAGAACTATGTTTAATGCTTTAAAGCTTAAGGTAATACAATGTGCAGAATAAAACCCAAATAGAATACACCATAATGAATATTAAAAAAACCCCAAACCAATCAAACAAACCACCAACTATCTGGTTTTCAGAAAAATGCTACAATGCAAATATGCCACCCTCAAAATCCTAGGTAGGTCTATATAGAAAAATGCTAAGAGCTATAGCACTGTAGGTGATACTGTGGTACCATTACCCGTGGCAATTCAGACAGCCAATTGTAGTCCTTTAACAGAATTAACACTGAAAAGGTTGAGAATTAGTCAAAACTGGCTTTACATGGGAGGCATCAACTCAGGATTTAATAGGACAGAGTAACACTATCTATTATGAGGAAATATATGTGCATATATGTGTGAACAATACAACAAAACATATATATATATGTATGTTTTGGTTTAGTACTAACTTGAAATTAATGTTCTTGGAAAAATATGCGCAGTCAAAACATTCATGTTGGAACATAATGTGCCCACATCTTTGCATGAGAAATTAACCTTTCATCTTGACTGAGTAGTATATATTTCTTGTTGTCTTAGAATATGTGGAAGGACTGCATAGAGAAGTCAAATAATTGCTGTAAGTGAAAGTAAGTGCTGTTAAGGAGAACTTGCTGTTTTAATATTGTACCTTGACAGCAAACCCATTCTCTTCCCTCATCAGTCTGGTCTTCTAGAATACAGTTCTGTGGATACAGTTTGCCAGTTTATGGCTATTACTGGTAGTATTTTGGTTTTAGGTGCAGTTTTTAGCTAAAGAAAATGTTACGGTGCTGTTAAAGGCAAGTGGTAGTTTTTTTAGTCAATGTTTCCTCTGTTAAATCATTCACTTTCTGTGAGTAAAGATTTCATGTTAGGAATTACATAATAGATATAATAATAGATATTATTAAAAATCTGTGGTGTTCTGCTTTTTAGTTAATAACTGTCCTTGCTTCTCAAAATTGGATGTCAAAAAAAATAAGTAGGACTTTGTGACATAGGTAACATCTATCTGAATTTTCCAAAATGCTTCTCAAAGAATCAGAATTAATACAGTAGTGTGCTTATCAAAAGCTTATGCTGTCTGAGTCAGTGCAGATATCTGACATCACATTTACTGGGAGGTACGCTATTTTTAAAACTATGAGGATTTATCAGGATTAATGGATTACTCCAAGATGGTACTTGGTCATAATCTTACAGCACTGTGTATGGCTCGTTATGGTAGCTTTAGCTGCACAGTGCCTAAGCAAGTTCATTTCATAGAATCATAGAACATTAAGGGATTGAAATGCACCTTAAAGATCCTCTAGTTCCAACCTCCACACCGTCACAGGGACACCTTCCACTAGACCAGGTTTTTCAGGGCCTTATCCAACCTGGCTTTGAATGCTGCGAGAGTTGAAGCCTGTTCATGTATAAGTACCCTCACAGTAAAATATTTCTTCATAATATCTAACCTAAAGTTCTCCGCTTTCAATTTATATATATTACTCCTGATTCCAGATGAAGTCCCTCCCCAGCTTCCCTGTAAGCCCCTTCAGATACTGGAAAGTTGCTATATGGTCTCCATACGACCTTTTCTTCTCCAAGCTGAACAGCCCCAGATTTCTCAGCCTATCTTTGTAAGGAAGGTGCTTCAGTCCTCAAACTTGGGAAGAAATACAGCTTTCTGACTCAGGTTATCAGTTAACTGTGCAATGTGAGCACCACTACTGTTATCCCAGAGTCATATTCTGTTATTGTAGCTACGTAGTACCATCTTTGCTCCTTACCTCCCATTTTTGTCATGGAGATTATTACACTTCCAAATGCCTTAGTGTTATGAAGCAGCTCAGATTGTGAACTGAGGGATGAACAAGACCAGATAGAAGAATCATCCATTGAAGTATCTAAACTAAATGGACAGCTTCTCAAGTTAGTCACTCTTCCATGCAGTAAATACAGATGCACTGACAGTGTGCTCCATTGTTGTTACGGTGACTTATGTTTCCTCCTACATTGGTTAATAAGCTGGAGCACCAGTGTGTGCACAAAATTTGTGTGATTATTGGCACCTGCTTCTCCTTGCTCTCTTGATACCTTTTTTTCCTATATCCAAATCCTGGAAAAATAGAAAACAAAGCAGGCATCTTTGGACTTACTATTGAAGGCTGCTATAGTGATAATGAATTGGGATGCAAATAGTAGAATTTTCCAATTTGTATGGAGGAAACTGGCAGATGTTTATCAAAGTGATGATTATTCAGCAAAACAAGAATAGCTAAAATATCTGGGAATGGAAAGGCCTTCAGGGATTTTAGGTCTATGCTACTGCCCTTTATTCCAAACTGTGCTGGAGTTTTTCAAGACTATATTATGTTTTGTGTAATTGTTATCTGTTGTGGTTGTTTTGAATACGAATTTTGAATAAAATACTGTTGTTGGTTATGGTGGAATGTAGATACTGGCTTTTTAAGAAAGCTAGGCATTCTTCTTTAGTATTGCCAATTATTTAGTATTGTCAATGCAGCAATGCACAGAGAAGAACGTCTACGTATCTTAAAACACTGTTTGTCCAAGAGTTTATATATTCCAGGTGGATCAAAAGTTCCTACAAGTGATTACATTTTAGCATTAAATATCTGTGCTTGTACTTGGTTTCTTGAATTCTCAAATTTTTGTCTGTGTTCAGTTTACTGTGATATTAAATAACTCAACATTTACAGGTATGTTTAAAAGGCACTGATATTCTTGCCAGCACCTTTGTGTTGCCTCTACTCCTGAATTTTCAGTCATGTATGAGGAGAGTTGCTATATTTGCTTAAGTTTTGAAGGCTACAGTTATAGCCCTTTGAAATATAGATTACTTTGATCGGTTCTAATCTGACAGGAAAAATTTTGACGGTCTAAAATCTCTTCTGTGTAACACATGGATGTGAAAATACCTAGAAGGTGGCAGGAGGAAATGAACCAGTTTGAGACATCTCATAATTAAAAAATTAAGACTATCTGAAAGATATTTATCTTTAATAGACACTTAACATGATGCGTATTATAGCATTTTTTGTACAAGAGCGAAGTGACCTTCAGTGAAGGTCTTTTTGGTGGTGTGATTTCAAATAAGGAAATTATTGGCTCTACTTTTGCTGGAGCTAAGTATTATTTACTGATTTGAAAACACATTTATAAAGACACTGTTGAGATGCTTACCTGCTTACCAGTCAGCTCCAAAGAAATGTAATGGAATAAGGTATCAATATAATTCTGCAACAGAATCAAATTGAATATCTGTAGAAGTCTTTCGAACACATAATCAGAAAATGTTGGAAGAATGAATCTAGAGTAGGGTCTGTATTACAATCCTCACTACTGATGTGCACAGAAACGCAAAGTAACTTAGAACTCTGTATGTGTTTGTAACTCATCATTATCTCTAATAACCTTTCACTTAATCTGACAAGGGCAAATTATCTTTCTTAAATTTATGAGCCAATTTTATCAACACCATCTTGACTAGAACAATAAATTCCACAATACTATGTCTCTGTGGCCTGAATTGAGAACATTTATTTTAACCATCTCTGTATAAAACTCCCCAAATTCAGCAAAACAGAATTGAAATTTGGTGTGTTGTTTTAATGAATGTATCCTGCCAACTCAGAACCCTTTTGAAAAGGGTATGGGAGGGTGATTGATTTTCATAAGCTAATAAGCATTTATTAAGAAATCTACTTGTGATCTAAGTATGTAGCAAACTAATCTGTGCACTCTATACTCTGTACAGGAAAAAAAAAGAAAAGGAGAAAATGTTTTCAAAATGAATTGAGAAAGTTTGTGTGTCAGGAAATTTAGCAGCTGCTATATTCCTGTTCTTAATTGTCCAATAGTCAGCATCTGCATTATACATATATGCTTGGTAATGGAGCTTAATTGGTTTGCAGGGAAGGATATGATGCATTAGATCATTAAGTAAAATTAAGTATGTCAGGAGCTTGCCCCAAACTATCTTATGTTTTTGCTGCTGTCAGCATAGAATCATTTTTGTATATGGACTGTGGAGAACACTTTTCCGATGTTCTCTAAAAGCCTAGCGTAGAATGGTAGAAAATGGGCCAGTAAAAACCAAAATCACTGGTTCATGTCCTTAGAAAGTAGCCTTACTATGTTGTCTGCCTGTGGCTGGGAAGGTATGTTAGAATCTTCTCTCATGACCCTTTTTGGAAACAACTCTAACCCAATATAAGATGGTGAGTAGGTTATTGGAGTTTCCATTCTGCTGGTGTAGTTACTTCAGGAAGAAGGGCTAGAAAGAGAAAGAGGAAGGGCAATGTGTTTATACAGCTGAAATTTAGCACCACTATTTTTAACCTGCAAAGAAATTCTATTTGAATTAAGTGTAGTTGAGATTAGGAAATACTAATGTAATGCTTTAAAAAATAAACACAACTAACCAGCTCTCCCTCCCCCCAAATGCCCTGGATTTTAATAAATGCTTTTAGAAGGAATACTCAGCCAAGCTCTTAGTTCTGTATATGTGGTCTTCTAGATCCTTGATTTTGACCTGCAGGAATTTTTCTTTGTCAGCTATGATTTTGCCTTGTGAACTTCACATATAACATACGCATGTATTACATTTTTGGAATTTAATGCCTGACTGGAAACAGTTATTACTTTTTGCCTCTGCAATTGACTGTGCATTGCAGCATGGGCACTGTTGCTGGTATACAAGGAAAATTGGTTTACCTACACTTGCCTTGGCTACATGGGGGCAATGAAATAGGGTAACGGGAATGAATTTTTTCAAGTCTCTGATTAAACTCTATGTAAGTGTTCTTTTCAGAATTAAATATACTTTAATTTAGTCTTTGTGATTGTTTGAGTAAAGCAAATTAAACCAAACTAGCTTAATTCAACACGGGTGTTTATAGGGGGCTGCACATTACTCAGTTCAGTCTAATTTCATGAACTTTTCTAATGTCTCGTTTAGCAAGCTGCATAGAAAAAGAACTTTTTTTTTTTCTTGGTAAACATGCCTGCCTTAATGCATGCATTTTTGTAGTCTCATCCTGTTCTGCTTCCAGTTGCATATTTCATCCTGTAGTTTTACTGTTGTGTTACATTTTATTTACAGTGTTAAATATGGCCTCCCCATAATCATTCATGTAAAATTTATTATTGGAAACCCATAAATGAATGGGCAGAATGTGCAGAATGATGCTATTTTTTTTCTATTCTCAAATAGAAAATCTATTCTAGAAAATAGACTCATTGCAGTAAAATTTTCTTTAACTTAAACCATATTTCTTCAAAAGGATTCTCCAGTTCATGGTGGTGTTATCTTGAAGAACTGGGGTTTAAATAAGGATTTGCCTCTGTTTTTGAGGCTTGTTGACAAGATCTCCTTAAACTATATTACTCGGAATTACAAGGAATTAGTTCTGTAAAATTGGTACTTAATGCATACTGAATTTTATTACAAGGACAGTCGAACAGGAAAAACATTTATGCAGTTATTATAATTATTTTGATTAATTGGCTGACATTCACAACCCAGAATAAAAATGATGCTGAGATATGATTCTGCATGTGTTCATGGATAACTGTTTGTGCATTTAGCAACGGTTTTCTAAATTCTTCAACAGATCTTGGGTCAGAAGCATAACCCTTGTTCTCTTTTTGTTTGTTCTTTTTTTTTTCGTAGGATGATGAAGTGGTTCTGCAGTGCACTGCAACCATTCACAAGGAGCAACAGAAATTGTGTCTTGCTGCAGAAGGATTTGGCAACAGACTGTGCTTTTTGGAATCCACATCAAATTCTAAGGTACTGCTGCGTGTTTTAATTGTCATGCGTGAAGCAAGGGTAGTTACACTATTGCTTACATTGATGTAATACACACAAATTTATCAAGGACAATAGGCAAATCAAATTTATCAATGATACAAGGAATATTTAATCCCCTTTTGAAGTTTAACTGTTCTTTGGTCATGGCCCTTTGGCTGGATTCTACTGCTGTGCTTTTTGTTTTCGGTTCCCTTTAAAGCTAGTCAGCTGCAGAAGTCCATGTCAGTAATATGCTTGTTATTTTGCTTGTCCGAAGTCAGTTGTAGTAAGCCACAGTGCAACTTTTCTGTATTGCACTTCAAAGATCAGTTTGATTACTCTGATTTTTAACTCCACAGAAAAGAGAGCAATTATGCTATTCATGGTATGGTTTTATTCTGGGGCATTTACATTAAGATGATCATTGCTTTAAGAGGTAATTCTCTAAGTGAGCATAGTGCAAGTGTCAAAATTATCTCTTCTAAACAGTTTGTTATCTAAGCCTCCTCTAACTCTACTATGTATGCAGTAGATACTTTGAAAAGACAGCTTTGTGATTTATTGCAAAGAAGGGATTTTGTTTCACAAACACATATGCTCAAATGTTTTGAAGACACAAATGGGCCTTCTGAGAGCAGAACTGGTTTTGTGACCAAAGTAATGGATATACTTGGACATTTTGTTCGTAGAAAGGGAGGAATTTTGCTTAACATGCTTGTGCTTTCTTCAGTTAAAATTTAAATGTTTTATGAGAAAATATAATAAAGGTAAAGCATCTAGAAAGATTTAGAACAAAAAATGATGTTTTTTATCTTGCCAGCTTCCATACCATCACTTTGATTCTCTCTTATACTTCACAGAGTAATGTTTCACTTTCTGTCTCATCATTTTGTATGTATTATTCATCATAATAAATTTTTCACTAGGATATTAATGATTCATTATAATAGCAGTGATCTTGGTGAATTAATTCATGCCATTCTGTTTTAAGTGAATCTTTTTAACAATAAAAATGTGCTGGGATAGAAGTGATTGTAGTGCTAGTTGCCTGTGAGGCCAGAAAAATCTATTTAATGGATTTATTATTATTCTTCAGTAAGTTTGGATATTAAATCTACAGTCTTTCTCTCTCACTGTGTAAAACTCCTAACATTCTTGTCTTTCAGGAATACAGTACAGATTTCTTATCAGTTTTTCATGCTTGTTTGTTGATAGTGCTTTTTCTCCTTGTTTTGTGAAGCAATATGCATTCTGCTCATTCTGTATGAGCTTGGGGGAAAAAAACAAACAAAGAAAACCCATGCAGTTCCTTTGTGTTTCAAGCTTTAAGGGCTGACAGTTTCTAGGATGAGCTCATTTGAAGTAATCTGTAGATATAAATACTGAGGGAGCTGTAAAATTGTCAAATCCTTAAAGCATAGTGGACTATAAGTAAGAATAAATAAAAATGTTTTTTATCCTAATGTCTGTGTCCATGGAATGTTGCTATTGCATTATATGAGGAAGAACATAGGAAATACTCGAGGCATATGATAATTTGAACAAGGTTCCAATGGAGTTCTTGAGCCAGTTAAAAAATTTCCATGCACATCTTGACGACTATTTTCCAGTTTTAATGGGATTGTGATGCGCTTTAATGTAAGCAGTAGTGTGGCATCTGAATTACAGCCAGGTATTGAGGATGAGATGTAAAACCAAGCACCAGTAATAGGCCAAACACAAGTAATAGGCTTCAGATGTAATCCTGGACTTGCATTCTTGAGAATGCTTGTTACTATCACCTGTTTTTCTCCATTATCTTTCAGGATGCATGTCCTCATGATGTAGCTGATGTTCTATTATCGCAAATTCTTTGCATGCACTTTCCTGCTCTAGGATCACTAAATAATTCACACTATTAAAATAACGGTTAAATTGAAGATATATGTTGATATAATAATTTGGCAACTGCTGACTATTAATACTTATCCCATTACAACAATAACACTGGAAGGCCCGTAATGAAAATTACTTAATTAATTTTATTTTCTTCTGTTCAGGTTCACGAGACAAGTGTTTCTTGAGGGTCATGTAGATTCCCTCAGTGTCAGAGAAAAACAATAACTCCCTGGTACACAAGCCTCAGCAGAGCATGGGAGGTGGTTGCCCATCTTTGCTGCCAGGGCACGCTCGGACTCGTGCCCACCTTGCTGCCCTCAGGCCATTTTCTGCAAAGCTGCCTTCCAGACTGGGTCAGAGGGTACTGGGCCTTTGTGTAGCAAATGTATCCTTGATTTGAAATTAATTACCTCAGCCAGTGGATTGGATTGCAGCTGTGAAGGACACACAGATAGACTAGATTCTGTATGAGTGATAGCAGTAGCCTTGGATAAATCAGGGATGTGTCTTTTGTAACAGTTGTTTTGAGTTCTAGCAGGGACTATTCTCTAGTTTTGACTGATAAAGGGATAAAAGCTATTTTGCACTCGCTATCTTTATTTTATTCATTATTCTAACTTGGTGATGTGGTTTAACCCCAGCTGTCAACCAAACCCCACACAGGCACTTGCTCACCCTCCCTGTGTTGGGATGAGGAAGAGAATCAGGAGAGTGAAAGTGAGAAAAATCATAGGTTGAGATAAAGGTAAAAATAGGTAAAAAAAAAAAAAAGCCACATAGGGAGGCAAAATAAAACAAGATGTTCATTCATCTCCTCCCTTGAGCAGGTAAGTGTAGTAGGCATCCCCAGAAAAGCAAGGATGTTTCATGTGTCATGGTGATTGGCAAAGATAAATGCTGTCGCTCTGAACATCCCCTCCTTCCTTCTTCACCCCTCTGCTTTATACACTGAGCATGACATCATATCGTATGGAATATCCCTTGGGTTAGTTGGGGTCAACTGTCCCAGCTGTGTCCCCTCACAACTTCCTGTGCATCCCCAGCCTACTCGCTGGCGCAGTGGCTTGAGGAGCAACAAAGTTCTTGACTCAGTGCAAGACTGTAAATTCCTCAAGTTGATCTCATGTCTTCAAGAGCAAAATAATAGATAAACAAGATGTCACATCTAAATTGCATGTAATTTTATTAATGGGAGACAGTTCTGAATATAAAGCAATCAAGCTTGTCCAAGATAAATGCGTGATTACTTCATCTATAGAGGTGTAGTAGCTTAAGTGAAAAGTAATTATGTTTCAATCTCTACCACTTTCAAAGCAGATCTGTCTCAAAATAGATCTTATTCTAGGGATAGGTTGCATGTTTCAAACGTATAACTATCAGATATATAAACCATCATAAATTTCTAACACTGAAAAAGTTACAACAGCAAGAATAACACCACCCAAGGAAAACATACTGAAGACAAAATTTAAAATGCTTACTTTTCTTATCTTATGCAATTATTTCTTCAGCAGGTTTTGTCAAATCCGTAGCATAAATTTAAATTTCTTAAGGAAGAAGAAGAAGAAAATAAGGGGTGGGTGTCAGAAAAAAGGCAAAAACTCCATTGTTGTGGCTTAACCCCAGCCACCAACCAAGCCTGAGACAGCCGCTCTCTCACTCCCCCACCAGCAGAACTGGGGAGAGAATCAGAAGGGTAAAAGCCAGAAAACTTGTGGGTTGAGATAAAAACAGTTTAATGGAAAATGCAAGAACCATGCACACAATCAAAGCAAAAGGAGGAATTAATTCCCTGCCTTCCATGGGCAGCCATCTCCAGGACAGAAGAGCCCCATCACACGTAACTGTTAGTTGGGAAGACAAACACCATCACTCCAAACTTCCCCCCCTCTTCCACTTTCTTCCCCCGACTTTATATACTGAGCATGATGTCATATGGTCTGGAATATCCCTTTGGCCAGTTTGTGTCACCTGTTCTGGCTGTGTCTCCTTCCATGCACCCCCCAACTTCCTCACCAGCATGGTGAGGAAGAAGCAGAAAAAGCCTTGGCTCTGTGTAAGCCCTGCTCAAAAAACGCCTCTGTATTATCAACCCTGTGTCCAGCACAAATCCAAAACATAGTCCCATACTAGCCACTGGAAGGAAAATCTCCCCCAGCCAAAACCAGCACACTTGTAAATTTCCTTTTTCACGATCATCTATGGGTAATTTTATTTCGTCAGTGTTTACTGTACTTTTAAATCTGTTCCTTGTGTGGAGGACCAACCCTGGTATTAAAACAAAAATTATCATTACTTAACTTATAGCAATGACTGGTGAGATCTATTGCTTTACATTTGAAAATTCAGATTGTTTTTTTTTATATATAAACAGTTTGGTAGTATGAGAAAGTACGTTCATTAAAAGATTATGTTGTCTGCTATTGAAGTAATTTTTCTTCAGACCTAAATAATGCATGGACTGCTGAAAAGCAAACAAGCTGGAGCTGTGTTTTAACAGCTCCTGGAAACTATTCCTGTCCATGGTGCAGAATGAAAAATACTCAGCTCTGAGCCAGTCACAAATGTGGTGAATTCCCTTGTGATATCACTGCATAGCAGAACACTGAAAGTTCAGGTATGCTTTTCCAAATGGCACAAGGTTTTGGCTTCTTTTTCTGTTTTTATAGCAGATGATAAACTCACATACTTTAGTTTCATGATGCTCTAAGGTATGGAAGAACTGCTTTACATCATTTAAAAGGACTGATCAAAACTCTGTGATTTGGATTTTTTTCCCTCTTGAAGCTTCTGTAATTTGGACTTGAGAGACGGGCGTATAACATAGTGAGAGTTTTTGAAGATCTGACAAACCTCCCAAGTTGTTTTTTTCTCCTTCAACTTTTTTGAGAAGGCAGTGCAGTGTGTGATCCTATGGTTTGAACTTTTTATATATCAGTTTCAGTGCTGAGAGCAGAGTCCAAAAATAATACCCTTAATAATTCTATTTATAAAGTGAGGAGGGACTTCACATGAAGGTAAGTAAGACTTTGATAACTTATTTTCCATTTTTGATTCTAAAGAGCCACTATTCCTGTGGCAGTGCAGAAAGGTTTGGTGCTGGACTGGGTGTAGGGCAGTTGGCTGGGACTGGTGACTCCATCACCCAGTGATGTCAGTGATGTTCTATTCTCTGTTGGTCCCTAGATGCTACTATTTTGTAACATTATAGAAAATAAAGCCTGATAGTAAGACTTACATGATGTTTCTTGTGCTGACAAATGCCAGTTCTTTGATTTTTTTTTTTTCCTTTGCCCTTTCATTGGTCTATTTTCTGCAAGTGGATGAATCAGCAGGAACTGGACAGGTGGCTATGCTCAGAGGGAAGAGGAGAATGGGGGGGAGGGAGACTAGAGAAGGTTGAACACCTGGCGCAGACAAAGCTACATGAAAGTAAAATTCTCTAGTATTTATGCAAGCAGTTTCCTTGTCAGCAGTCAAATTTTCTGTGGCTGTGTCTGGAGAAGGGTGTCATCCTGAATGGTGGGGCACTGGCCTGAACTTCTGTACCCTGATTGCCTCTGGGGGAAAAACTCTTTTCTCCATTTGTCTTCCAGAGTGTAAGATGTAAAGGCAGGGGCTGCCTTCTTTTTTTGTCATTTACAGCAAACACTTTCAGCATATTCTCAATGGCCAAGGCAAATAATCTGTTTCCAGAGAGATGAAGTCTGAAACTCTGACAGCAGAGAAGCACTACCTGTGCTATGCAGAGTTATTGATTGTGTTAATCCAAGTGTATAAAAAAGGCACATGGTAGCATGAAAGTAGATGCTTTTTGAGCAGTTACGGACATAATGAAAAACTGAGTTTTTAAAAATTAGATTCCCACTGACAAATCAGATCAGTGTTGTTTGCTTTATGTTTAAAGTGGGTCACTATGTTAATTTGCCATATAGTAAGGTGGTTGGTTGGTTGCACTTCTTTTTTTATAGTTACNAGCCTGAGACAGCCGCTCTCTCACTCCCCCACCAGCAGAACTGGGGAGAGAATCAGAAGGGTAAAAGCCAGAAAACTTGTGGGTTGAGATAAAAACAGTTTAATGGAAAATGCAAGAACCATGCACACAATCAAAGCAAAAGGAGGAATTAATTCCCTGCCTTCCATGGGCAGCCATCTCCAGGACAGAAGAGCCCCATCACACGTAACTGTTAGTTGGGAAGACAAACACCATCACTCCAAACTTCCCCCCCCCTTCCACTTTCTTCCCCCGACTTTATATACTGAGCATGATGTCATATGGTCTGGAATATCCCTTTGGCCAGTTTGTGTCACCTGTTCTGGCTGTGTCTCCTTCCATGCACCCCCCAACTTCCTCACCAGCATGGTGAGGAAGAAGCAGAAAAAGCCTTGGCTCTGTGTAAGCCCTGCTCAAAAAACGCCTCTGTATTATCAACCCTGTGTCCAGCACAAATCCAAAACATAGTCCCATACTAGCCACTGGAAGGAAAATCTCCCCCAGCCAAAACCAGCACACTTGTAAATTTCCTTTTTCACGATCATCTATGGGTAATTTTATTTCGTCAGTGTTTACTGTACTTTTAAATCTGTTCCTTGTGTGGAGGACCAACCCTGGTATTAAAACAAAAATTATCATTACTTAACTTATAGCAATGACTGGTGAGATCTATTGCTTTACATTTGAAAATTCAGATTGTTTTTTTTTATATATAAACAGTTTGGTAGTATGAGAAAGTACGTTCATTAAAAGATTATGTTGTCTGCTATTGAAGTAATTTTTCTTCAGACCTAAATAATGCATGGACTGCTGAAAAGCAAACAAGCTGGAGCTGTGTTTTAACAGCTCCTGGAAACTATTCCTGTCCATGGTGCAGAATGAAAAATACTCAGCTCTGAGCCAGTCACAAATGTGGTGAATTCCCTTGTGATATCACTGCATAGCAGAACACTGAAAGTTCAGGTGTGCTTTTCCAAATGGCACAAGGTTTTGGCTTCTTTTTCTGTTTTTATAGCAGATGATAAACTCACATACTTTAGTTTCATGATGCTCTAAGGTATGGAAGAACTGCTTTACATCATTTAAAAGGACTGATCAAAACTCTGTGATTTGGATTTTTTTCCCTCTTGAAGCTTCTGTAATTTGGACTTGAGAGACGGGCGTATAACATAGTGAGAGTTTTTGAAGATCTGACAAACCTCCCAAGTTGTTTTTTTCTCCTTCAACTTTTTTGAGAAGGCAGTGCAGTGTGTGATCCTATGGTTTGAACTTTTTATATATCGGTTTCAGTGCTGAGAGCAGAGTCCAAAAATAATACCCTTAATAATTCTATTTATAAAGTGAGGAGGGACTTCACATGAAGGTAAGTAAGACTTTGATAACTTATTTTCCATTTTTGATTCTAAAGAGCCACTATTCCTGTGGCAGTGCAGAAAGGTTTGGTGCTGGACTGGGTGTAGGGCAGTTGGCTGGGACTGGTGACTCCATCACCCAGTGATGTCAGTGATGTTCTATTCTCTGTTGGTCCCTAGATGCTACTATTTTGTAACATTATAGAAAATAAAGCCTGATAGTAAGACTTACATGATGTTTCTTGTGCTGACAAATGCCAGTTCTTTGATTTTTTTTTTTTCCTTTGCCCTTTCATTGGTCTATTTTCTGCAAGTGGATGAATCAGCAGGAACTGGACAGGTGGCTATGCTCAGAGGGAAGAGGAGAATGGGGGGGAGGGAGACTAGAGAAGGTTGAACACCTGGCGCAGACAAAGCTACATGAAAGTAAAATTCTCTAGTATTTATGCAAGCAGTTTCCTTGTCAGCAGTCAAATTTTCTGTGGCTGTGTCTGGAGAAGGGTGTCATCCTGAATGGTGGGGCACTGGCCTGAACTTCTGTACCCTGATTGCCTCTGGGGGAAAAACTCTTTTCTCCATTTGTCTTCCAGAGTGTAAGATGTAAAGGCAGGGGCTGCCTTCTTTTTTTGTCATTTACAGCAAACACTTTCAGCATATTCTCAATGGCCAAGGCAAATAATCTGTTTCCAGAGAGATGAAGTCTGAAACTCTGACAGCAGAGAAGCACTACCTGTGCTATGCAGAGTTATTGATTGTGTTAATCCAAGTGTATAAAAAAGGCACATGGTAGCATGAAAGTAGATGCTTTTTGAGCAGTTACGGACATAATGAAAAACTGAGTTTTTAAAAATTAGATTCCCACTGACAAATCAGATCAGTGTTGTTTGCTTTATGTTTAAAGTGGGTCACTATGTTAATTTGCCATATAGTAAGGTGGTTGGTTGGTTGCACTTCTTTTTTTATAGTTACTGTGGTTCATATATGTAAATGTGTTCCCACTTCATTAATTTAAAAAAGTCAAAAAAGTCTGTCAGAGCTCAGGCAAGCCTTTGTAGCTGCACCTCCAAGCCCATTTTAATTGCTTTTGTGTCATGTTGCCAAAAAGAATATTCCCATTTAATGGCAGAGGTGGCACTTAGTCTTATGTAATCTAGTGTTCAAAGGACTCCATTTAGCAGACTTTCACTGAGATAATAAATTTTAATAATTTAAATGAAGAGTTGGTAACAGATTTATGCATACTTACACATTACTTGCCCTACTTGTCATACAGTTTACATACAGGTAGAGGAAGTCTTCATAGGTGTAGATCAGACAGGATTTTGTTCAGTGAGTCACTCTTTGCCAGTAAAATGCTCTGTAGAAGCAATGTAGATAAGAGCAGTGTGTTTCACAATATTTGTATTGTTGTTTTAAGCAACATGTAATTTACATAATTGTAAATGCTATATTATTTGTGTATCCAATTCAATTTTTACTTCTCTTAAGTATTGTATAAATTTTGAGACTAAATGCAGATGTGTAGCCATATCCATCAGACCTGTTTGTGATCCTTGTACTTAGTTGCAGAAATCAACAGAATTATTTTTTGAGATGGAAAGTGAATAGTTTAAAATGAATGTGGAACATTTGGACTGTGAAAGACACTGTGTCAGATCTCCATGGATGTGAGGCAGCAACAGACATATCAGTTGAAAATTCTGGGCATTATTGCTAGGCATAACAATGCCATTTGGCATATTTGTACTGTAATCTGTAACTCGGGCAGTTTTTAAAAAGGAAACAAATTGTGTGATATCAAGCAAGCCATCACAGATTAAATAGTGTAATAGTAATAATATAGCCAATCTATGATAGCTTATTCTCATTGTCTGGATTGTAGTTCCTGTTGAAGCAGATATTTGAAATTTTAAATTCACACAGGAGGGGATTATTTCTGGTCTTACAGAAATATTTTTTATCAAATCTAGTGTTGCCAGAGGTATGCATTGAGTTTTACCATGATAAGGCATTAATTGCTACCAGAAAGGAATTAAAAGCTCTTCCTATCTTCAAAATGTATCTTCACGAATAAGAGAGAGTTCCCTTTTCAATCATCCTCACTTATTTTAATATTTTTAAAAGTATGATATTGCGATAGACCAGTTGTCTGTTATTTGGGATAACTCTGCACGCTTAAAATCAGTTATTTAGAATCTATGGAGTTTTATTATAATACTTTAAATATACTGTGTATTTGGGAGTTTTTTGTTCAAAATGTGTTTTAGAAATGTTTAAGACTGTCAGTCAGTAAAGCAGCCAGGAAAAAACCTCCAGAGGAAAGTCCTAAATTCCTAAATCTGCTGGTAGAATGCATGACATGTAATCTGAAAATGCAGAAATAAAAACTGAGAGAGAGAGAATCAAAATAGTTTTGTAGATAAGTTTAGTTGACGATAATACTCCAAGTGATTGCACTGAATGAAACATATATTATCTGTGCATATCTGTACATATCTGCATATCTGTACATATATTATCTGTGCATACATTAGGTCTGTTATCAACTAACCAATGCAAGACAAATTTTGAAACTCTCATTTTCTTTTTAATAATAATGATGGGTTTCATACTGTTGGTGACATAGGCTATCCATTCAAGAAACTTAACCCAAAGCTGTATAATTTATGTAATTTAGCAAACAAAACATGATTTGTAATTTCTCTAGTAGAATATGTAGTTTGCAACTTTGTTCATTATCTAGATGAATGTTAAAAACAAACAAACCAAGCCTAAATGTTTACAAAACCATATATGATAGTGGCTGGTGGTTGTTTTTTTCCCTTGTTTGTTTAAAAGGTAAAAAGAAGCAGATACTGTGCTGAGATACATCTGTGACACAAACACCATGATTGAAGAAGGTCAGATACATGGTGTGCAGTCCTGTAATTGGTTTGGTGAGGTATCTAGAGGCTTCTGAAAACCTGCCAGTTTGCTGTGATTTAGCTTCTGAGTCCTAACCTTTTTAGTACTGTTCCTCTTATAAAGGAGAATTGCTATCATTGCACAATGGGTTTGCCTACTTGAATTTTGAACATTCTGTTCAAAGCAATGCCCTTAGCTAAATGCATACTTGGTGGATTTTGGTGTTTGGTTTTGTCTTTTCCCCCCATTTACTATACAAGTCCTGGGACTCTTTAATAACCTTGGGACCAGGTGTTAAGGACTGCAAACAGATTATTTGCCTTCGCAAAGCCAGAATATTTTGAGGTAGGAGTTCTTATTTTCTGTACATTCATGTCCAATGAAAGTTACAACTGCTGGCTCGTCAGTGCAAGGGCAGCCCTGGCAGCTTCAGGCTTGCTGCCTTAGCTTGGGAAACTGAACATCACAAGGTTGCACAGTGGCATATCAACATTTCAAATATTTTCTCTGATGGGTTTATAGCAGAATGTATTTCATTAGCAAATGCAGAGTGGTTACAAAGAAGTTGTTTGAATTTTAATGATTGATATGTAGCTGTGCATCTGAAACCACGAAAAAACCAGATTCGTAAATCTGTGTTCCAAGCTAAGAACACATGAAAGTGTATTATTTTAAGCTCTTTAGATGAGCATTTGTCTAAAATAGCAGTTTCACATTAGCTTTGTACCTCTGCTTTGCACTTAAGTCATGGTGTTATTACTTTGTACTCAGTATTTTTAAGGACTGTTGGGCTAAATCTGGCTCAGTAGACTCCTGTGAATAATCCTAGCCCAATGGGCTCTCAGAAATTAGGACAAAGAAATGTGGCCTATTAATGAGTGAATCATTGTTTATTTGAGGTATACCATATCAATCATATCTGAAACAAAACTAAAATACCAGTATCAGACACTTGTTGTTGTTGTCTATTTCTTAAGACTTTTGGGAACTTAGACTTTTTGACCTTAGACCTTTTGAGTTGTGATTTTCAAAATTTTAGGCTTTTTCCTCCTAGTTATTTCCCCAAGAATGAGGAAGATCATCTGTGCTTTTGTAGCAACCAAGGGAATGCTGTAACTTACTATCATAACAAGAGTATTTACAATTATAAATAGTCTGGATTGGAAGAGGGAAGTTGGGCAAGTGGCAGTAGTTTGGAGGCTGAGGATTTATGCTTAGTGTCCCTTTGAAACCCAAATGCAAGTTGTTTTAGTAGCTTTCCTAATGCTGACTGGTGGGTTGCCATATATGAATGCAAGAAGAACTTCTGATTTTACAAATAAAGGAACAGTTGCTTTATTTTGCATTAAAAAAACAGAGATCAGATGGTAAAAAAAGTGATTATGCTCTTAAAGAATATGTCTTTAATATCTGGAGGATGTACGCAGTAAGTCCAGTTTCTCACAGTATTATTAGCAGCTGAAGATGTCCTCCTTATCTGTCTGTTTTTGGCTTGGCCTGTTCAAATACTGTTTCTAATCCAAAAGGACTTTTATAGTTCTCCGTGCCTCAGTACAAGGGTCTTGTAGAGCAGTGATTGTGTGCAATCTAAGTTTGCACTGCCTGCAACCTGTTAATTGGGGAGTTGTGTGGGCTGGAAGGGGTTGAAGCTCATGTTCTGCTTAATGGAGTGTGGGATAGTTTTTCTTTTCTTACAGAAAGTGATATTTTTGTAAACATAATGAGTCCCTCTGAATAATGCTAATTGGTGTTTTTGAGCTTTAACTCCTTAGAAATTATCTTTTTCTTCTCTACTGGATATAAAGAATATATTTAGAAGTAGAAAGCTTGTTCCATCTTCCAGGTATTTGTACTCTTGACTGGGCATATTTACGAAGATACTAACAACAACAATGTTGCTTTTTCACAAGAATTGACTTTTTACATGCTATTAAAAAAGAACAAGAAACTGATGTCACTGGGCTGATTTCAAAAGACTGATACAGTCTTCCCCTAACAATCCTGCAACCTCTACTTCTATCCCCGATTTAAATGTCTTTTAATGGTAACAGGGAGTTATGAATTTAGGGTTTTCTTGTTTCTCTGAGTACTGATGAGTTAGAGTTGCACAGTACAATGTTTACAGCTCGTGATAAGGCAATAAGTGTGGGAACTGTGAATCAAAATCAACACCTGTTGTTCAAATGGCTTTAGATAATATAGGATTAATTAGTTTAGGTAGTTTAGGATGATTGAAATGGCCAAGGTGGGTATTGATCAGTTAAAGAAACAGCAGGGACAAGTTATTTCTATATGAAGGACAATGGCAAATGCCTACAACATTTGAGTTCCAGGAGAGAAAAAGAAACAGGACTAGCGTGACAATTTTACAGAGGTCCCAGAAAGCAAAACCAACATTCTGCTCAGTGCAGTATGAAATATGAACAGACTTGCCAAGGAACCATTTGAGTGTCCATTATTCAATAAATTGGAAGATTCAGTAATACAGATTTTTTCTCTCTAGTGTGTGTTAGTTGATTTTGCCAAGGCAAAAGGTCCATACAAATGAAGTCCAACTGCAATGATGTCTTATTTTTAAGTAAGAAATGTGCCTAGTGTGGTTAGCTGTTGTAAGAATAAAGCTTTATAAGCTTTGAGTGCCATATTTGATAATTGATTTGCTCAGCAGTACACTAAAAATTAATTAAGCCTCTTTGGACTGATACATCTGCAAGAATGTGTACAGATTAATGACTGTAAAAGTATTTGTTAACTCAAAATGGCAAAAGAATTCCTTCTCCTTGTGCATGTTTCTGGCAAATTTATAATGGAGGTTAGCTCTATCTATAGTTTCCATCGGAGCTTTGATTTTCAAATACACATAACTGCATAGTTCTGCCTAGAACTGTTTTATTTCTATAGAGAAGGCAAATTCCTTAGGAGAAATAATTAAAAAGAGTTCTGGTTATTCTTCAAAACTTACAAGTAGTTGGATTTTTTTGTTTGTTTGTTTCTTAGAAAATAAACCAGTATCAAAGACATTTGAAATGTTAAATCCTTAGCATAGACATGGACCTTAGTAGAGGAGTGGAATATCTTTGCTTGGTTAGGTGAAAGTTGAGATATTGGTAAAATAAAATTAAAGCCATCTAGAAAATATGTGGTTGTGCATAGTTGATATCTTCAAAGGTGCATAGTTATTATCTTACGTGATGTCAGAATGTGAAATTTTAAAAAGGAAGAACTTGACTGTGGCAGAGGAAGAAACTCCAGGCTGATGAATGATCTAAATGAGTGCGATAGTCCTGTGTAGGAGTGATATCTGTGAACTTAGTGTTATACTCCCTCCTTGAAAATGTATTGAAGAGTAACAGGAAAAGAGTAAAAGTCCGGAGAGTTTGCCAGGTCCTTGAGACTGTCTTTACTGTCTGAATTTTTAAGCCTCTTGCTTTATTGCTTCTTGCTTAATTCACTTCGGAGGCAGGTGGGAAATGCAAGTGGATGTTTCTGTCTAGACGGTATTTTGTGGCAGCTTTTTGTTCTGGTGTGCTACTGAATGATAAGCAGAGAGCCCTTTAAAGCAGTAGTTGGTTGTTTCTTAAGAGCTTACTAACAATATTTCAGCATCGTAGACCAAAAATTGAAAAAAAAATTTGAATCTTTAAGAAGCTGAACAAATAATCGCTAATTACTCTACCAATTAATTAGTCTTTTTTGATTTTGTAGTTAGTAGAGGTGCGTAGTCAAGTAAATGTTTATTTTTTATGTCATGCAGTGGATATGCAAATGTAGAGCAATGCACAGGCAAGCAGGGGCTTTATATATTTTACACATTTATAGATAAACCACAATTTCTGAGTATACATGGTGAGGGTTGTTTTTTTTTTTAAAGCAGATATTTATGCTTGAAAGTATTACTGCACTTCTTATCACCAATGGAACTCTGACAGTAGAGGTCCTTAAATTCCTGGAAAATTTCCTGGCAGACAGTCTTTGCTCTTAGGATTCTTAAAATCTTCCTGACCCAAATATTTGCTAGAGTTTCTCTAAGACTACAAGAATTTTTTTATTAAAAATACTTTTCTTTTTTTTTTTTGACTGAACAACTTTCAATATACCATTCTAATTGTTTTGCTTTACATTTCAGAAGTGAATGTATATACCTTTTAGGAAAATGTATTTTTTTGGATATAATTATTATTTTAAATCACATAAATCAGATCAAACAGTCTGGGGTGCCAAATAATTTGTGCATCACATCCAGCCTGAATCAGAATGGACTTACTACCTTTAAGAGACATAAAACAAGCAGGAGAAAATGAATTAAAGAACTGAGGTATGGTACAATATTCATAAAATGGCTTTAAAATGTACTAGTTTTTTGCACACCTAAATTTGAATAAAGAATGTTATCTTCTGTTAAGGTGGTGGGATAGATTGAAAATTCTGTGGGTGGTTGCATTTAATTTGTTTTGAATAATTTTTTAAATTGAATTGAGCACATGAATGAGTACTGACTCAAAACTGAGGTATGCATTATTCATTTTAGTTATAAAAACTGATTTACTTTAATGTGTAAAGAAAATACTGACCGTTAATATGCAGTTTAGTACTGCAAGTGCCTAACTGCGTTGTTGCATCTTGCCACAAAGGATTTGGATAGTTGTGTCTGCTTTGCTACTTTTAAACTCTGGTGCCCAAGAGAGAGCCGATGATGCATGTCCTTTTCTTCATTTAAGGACAAGTCAGGAATGACTCAGAGCATAAACTCCCAGTCCCCCATTCCAGCAATATTTGATGGGCACCGATTTGTTCTTATTTACACGGGTTGAACACTGATTTCAGCAACATAAAATGGAAAATGTAGTAGTTGAAAACTTAAAACAAAATCCAAAGAAGTTAAACTTGGCCTCCAGTCTGTTCTATAGTTGATAGCTTACAAGAAAGATAAGCAGGTTTTGCTTCTCTTAGACATACTGTTTCACATTCATTGACAAGTAGATGAACTGCTTATAAGAGCTGGTATTCTGGAAGTGGTAGTAATTATGTTTATTTGGATGCCATTTATTATAATTCTACTGTGAAGATTTCAGCTATGGGATAAATTTAACAGTAAGAGAATCATGGCAAATAAGGGTCTATTGATTATAATGCAGAGTGAAGACTTCCACTGACATAGGTGTCAGTTATTACAGCCACAAAATATGTGCAAATTTGCCCTATTTGTTTGATCCTGAAAGGTTATAGGATTCCTACTTTGAAATATGATTGTTATAATGTGCATGGCCAGATCTGGCCAGAGATTAGAATGATTTTCCTGTTAGGTGTCTGCTATGCTTTTCAGAAAGGGGTGAAATAGTGTTTTATAAAGGTCATCTTTCCAATGCTGCAAGAATCAAAGAGTAGCTGTTTTCTTCCAGTTTCTAAAGTAACAGTACCTGCCCAACTGATAATATCCTAGATTTTTCCATTACTTGTTGCAGTAGTTACAAATATGGTATCATCTCTAAGAATGAAATGAAACGTTAAAGTTTTGAATAATACTCATAAGATTAGCATAAGATAGAATTTGTAGGATCAATAGGAAGTTAAAGAAACCATTTTTTCTTTATTTGGATGTGTGCCTAGACCCTCTGTAGTACTGTTGATCCTGTAAGATTTTTTTATTTTATTAATCAGCATGGAATTTTCCTAATTACCCTAAAAATTAACACATTTACAATGCATTAAGGTGGCACACTATTAGTTCATGTTCATCTAAGCTTCTGGCTACAGCAGCATATATTGCAGTGGTTGTGGAGTCGGTTGACTGGGTTTATCTGGTGATGCTGTAATGTAGTTGTTGGATCCTTACCCAATATCACTTTTATCTGTTGCTAAGAGTTTTAGATATTCAGAGAACAGGTAAAAAAGGAAACAGCTCTCAGTAATGTAGTTATGTTGGACTTGCATGTAGTTAGAAAGGAGACTAGATGGGAGAACTGGCATGTAAGAGGAAAAAGCCTCTGTACTTACCCATTTTAGAGATGGAATCTATGAGGCCCTTAACCTATAAAGGAAGCAAACACCATACCAGGAATTACAACTTCCTAGCAATTGAGACAGTCTACTCTGTTAATAATGACCTGAAGACCTTCGACAGCTCTCAGAATTAAAGCTATTTGCAAAGATCAAAAGCTGATAAATTGTAAGATAAAACTTTGGCACTGTTTTCAGCATGAAGGAAGATAGTACAATTGTACTTACCTAACGACAGCCTAAGCAGCAACAAGTTTCTTATGGATCTTTAAAGGAGAATGTAAGAGGAAAAAAGCCCAAGAAGCATGAGTTTCATTCTGAATTTTATTATACCTTCAAGTTTGTACAGCCTGTTTCAGGTACACACAATTTTCTTCACCGGTGAGCTTGTGGTGACCAGTAGATGACACTCACCATCTGAAAATAAGAGCAGGGAAGGATTTTGGTCTTTACTGTTGTGGAAATTTATATGGAGATAAAAACAACTAACTCGTTGTAATCAGACAAAAACTACTGAGTGTTTATATATCAAGAGAGAGTATACTCAGTGTATCAAGATTTTTTTACAGTGCTGGGTTTATTGAATCTAATGCTTTGTTTGTGAGAGAATTCCTCTCTTGGAAATCTGGACAAGATGGGAAACTTTGTGTATGTGACCATATAAGTGAATATATTTTTAAAAATTAAAACAATTGGTTGTTTAGGTCAGGTTAACAAGGAGATCAGCATGTAGAGGCATAGGCACTGGGAACCATAGGCAAAGAACCACTGAGGAAATGGAGCTGTCTTGTGTTCTAGGATTTGAAAATAAATGGATTACAGTGTACTTGGGTCTGACTTCAGTTCATTCCACTGCTATCTGGTTTTCCCTGTGCTTGCCTTTTTCTTTATTTTTTTAAATTGTGGACCCTGTTGTCATTTTATCCTGCTGGTATTCCCGTGACTTTTTAAGTTTTATCCCTTGAAAGAGTTGTCCTGTGAAAAAGGACTCTCTAGAGCTTATCAATTGCTAAGAAAAAACTTTTCACTACATGAAAAACTACATTTTTCAGAAAGTAGAAACTTGACCAGATTTTCAAAGGTTTCCCTGGAAAAGGTGGAAAGGCACTCTCTTGTCAAACTGCTCTTCTGAAAACATGGAGGCATTACAGTTTTTAGATACAGTAACACAGAAAGTTTTGAATGTTGGGAACTTCTTTGCTTGTGATGGAAACAATGGTTTTGGACAGAATGTCCTATGAAAGCCTCATCCAGAAAGTGATAGTTTCAGACTGAAATAGTCATAAACAACTGATAGCAAACTTTTTGTAGGAGGTGGCCAGGTAGCCTTCAGTCTGCTGATGGTGAACACAAGGGAGCTTGACACTGTTACTGGAGAAGTGCTATGGAGAGGACAGTGTTACCTGACACTATCCTTTCTATAGAACTGAAAGTATAAGGCTTATAATTCATTCTCTCTTCTTTGGGATTTGATGAATATGGCTCATTCTATTTTGTTGATGGGACTTGTAGTCAGACCCATATATTTCTGTACTGGGTCCCTTGTTTTGATGACAAGCGTGAAAACATGTATAGCTATGCCTTCTATGTAGAGTTCTAGAAATGGGTGGTTTTACTTGGTAATATTGAGTGTGTTTCATCACTGTCACTGGACAGAATCCCATTTAAGTAGAAAGGACTGCCAGAAAGATGGAGATGTATAAATTTAAATGTAACTTGAAAATAGCTCATGGGTTCAGTTTCTTTCAGGCTACTCCCACAAATAGCACTACAGATGTTTTGCTTAAATTCTGTACTAAAATTAACTTTTTGAATCCTCCTCCTTGGATTCTCAAAGTTAGGCATCTAGTAAATGAGCTAGTGTTAAAAAAGTTATGAACACCCACATCTCATTTTTTTTTGGCAGTGATGCAGATGATAGATGCTTTGTAAATCAGGCTACTTAATTAGGTGATTTTTTTAGGCACTGCTGTGTGAATATTTAGTATACAGTTAGAAAGAAAATAGCTGCAAGTCCATTTCATTGGGAATTTGGTAAGAAGAGAAATTAAAAATAATTCATGAGCCTAGGAAAATAACTAAGAGAAACAACTAGGAAGAAAAAGCTGAGATGAATCCGCTTATTCTTAGAAACAGAATTCTGTTTGCTGATGTAATTATTCTTCAGTCTTGTATTAAAATTTATGAAGGCAGAAGCTCGGTGTACATTCACAAGATTATATGCAACATATATAAACAGGTCATACGTTACTTGTGTAGCTTGTTAGTACTGTGTGACCATCAAAGTAATGACAGAGGGACTGAGTTTTTCATTTCAGCCTCTTGCTTTCACTGGAGTGTGGTGTGCTTGTAAATAGTAATTCACTAAAAACTCAAGTAGAGCATACTGAATACATCCAGTATCCATGATTCAGTTGTGGGTTGGAATACAGCTAGGGATATTTTTAAATAGTCTTTCAAAAGCTTTACTCAAAACACCTTTTTAATAAAGGGTATGATTATCTAATTTGCAAATCTGCCTCCTACAGAGTAAAGCATAATTTACTATGCAAATATTATTACAGAAAACTAGTGTACACAATAAATGTTTAAAATGATGGGAAGAAATAAAGAATTCACCGATTTGTTCAAAATAATCCAGTAATTGAGTAATAGATATGCTTTAAAATTTATGGATGACTATTACATTATTTTAATTTGTCTAATTTTGCTGATTGTGCTATTACAAACAACAATGAAGGAACAATAGAAAAAGTTAATGGTAATGTATTGTTTCTCTCCTAGCAGTACTGAATCTTCTTTTGAAATTTAATACACAATTTTTAGTTTATTTGTGTAATAACATTTTTTTAAAAAAAAAATCAAGCTACTTGCATGTTAGTAACTGTGACTGAGTAGAAGAACGAGAACTGTAAGCCAAAATCAGTAATGCTCTAAACTCTGAGATACAGTGGAGTTAGTAAGTTTTACTTTTTAACTCACTGGGTATATTTTAGGTTATGTCCATTAGGTTATCCATTTAGATTATATCCATTGAAATGTGTCAAAAAGAAACTGAAAATAAATTGTTTTGAGTACTGCCATTTCCTATCAGAATTTCCCACCAATTTTTTGAATTGAAGTGATACAGGTTCCCTGTATCCATGTCCAAGGGCCTCATTATATACTCTGTCACAAAACAAAACAAAACAAAAAACTGTTTTGGAATATGAGCTTATTTGCTATGCCTTCATTTAGAAAGTTACTGCAGCAAAGCTAAATATGATGAAAATTGGTGGAAAAAAAGATTGAAGATTGCTGACAGGGTTATTCATATCTGTTAAGTCATCTGCTTTTGAACATTGGTCAATTTTTGGGGTTATAGATTGTGTTCTGTTCTCAAAATAGAGGTGCATTATAACTATAAAACTGTTGAAAATTTCCTGGTAGTTTTGATATTTATTAAAAATGCACTGGTGAGTGGCTGTTTGAAATGTAGCAAAATATTTTCTTTAAGATTATTTATTATTTAATAGTGTGTTCATAGTCTAGCAAAGCAATCACTAAAAAACCTGCCTACACATTTCACCTGTCCTCAAAAAAGCCTGATACTGAAAACTAGTTGCTACAGATTTTTCTTCCAGCCCCTAGAATATGCAATTACTTTCCAGACAGGGTACTAAAATCTACCCTGTACTTTGTATGAAGATATCTTTTGATAGGGAATATTAGGCTGCCATATAGTACAGAATACCTTTATTTTTCATATTCTATCCTCTGTCTCTATGTGAGACAATATGAGAGATAAGGTAGATAAACAGAGGTCTGGCAACGACTCTGGTTTTACTTCCTCGTTTCTATTTTTTTGCTTTGAAGAGATGAAAAATGCACTCTGAATAAATTGTGGTATATTTAAATGAGGGTTTAAAAATTACCTGGAATTACTGTTTTATGGAGGGGGCTATTCAAAATAGCAACCTTCAATTTGTGTCTGAACCCTGAAGCCTTGTCCTTTAAATCCAGAGCTTTAAAAGCATTAGCACTGAAATGGAGTGTATAGGGGTGAGCAGAGCTGTAAGTGAGCTAAACACATTGGCAGCTCTGCATCTGTCCCACGTTTGTCCATGCTTCGATTGTTGAACATGCCATGATTGATGCAGCGTGGGCCTGTTGGATCTTCGGCAGAACAGATCTGGGTGAGGAACTGCCAGACAGGAAGGTCCAATTCACGTTCTTACTTCAGGCATCAATAAGCCCATCTTCCTTCAGCTCTTAGGGGAAACACATTGCTTTCTGAGGGCCACCCAGTGTCTAGGCATTCATGCGACAGAGATGAGGTGAGTTAATGTGCACTCCCATTTGTCTCATGAAAAAGAAACTGGCTCTAACATTTTGCTAGACTATAAGAACACAGTACCTCTTTCACTTAATTAAAGCAAAATGGTCTCATACCATTTTCCTTTATTACTCCCTGGCAGCAAAAAGTGTGCCTTACTCCCCTGCTATGAGAATAGCTGAAAAATGTTCACTGGGACTTCATACCTCAGTTTTAATGGGGAGGGAAGAAAGTGCTCATGACTGTCCTGAACATAAAGGAGAAAAAAGTGGAGTGTTCTAGCTATGTCAATTTGATCAACATGTGAAATTATGCAGGATTTTTGGTATTTGAAAGTGTATAACCTATAGGGTAGGTTCAATACTAAAAAAAATTGATATATCCAAAATTGTATGTGTGAGACACTCTGCCAGCAAAAATTCTGCTTTAAAGAACAGTAATGACAGTAGGAATATTGTTATGGAGACTTTGTTTGCTTATAACCAGCTACAGGAAATATAGCCTTGGCTCATTTCTGAGCACAGTGTGCAGAGCACCTTTTTCTGCTTGGTTCATACTCTCGTTTGTCAGCCATTCAGTCTACACTGGGGAGAATTGAGGGTGAGCTGGGCTATTAGGCAGTTCATTTCTCTGAGGCTTTCTAGAAGGGAATATTATCCTTGTATTTCCTGAGTAGAAGCAACACCTTAGCAGTCTTTGAGTGCCCTCATTCCTGCTTTGTAAACTAAGGGCTTATGATAGTACTTATATTACAAGGGTCTTTTGAGGAGAATCTAATTAGTTGTCTCTTGGCCTTGTACTAGCATGAAAAGGACTGTTGTAGTCTCTGAATAGCTACAAAAGAAAAATGGTAACGAGAACACTGACAAATAAGTAGAGGCCTGATGCTGGAAGAGTTGGCTTAAAAATATTTCATGCCTAAGTACCATTGCATAAGTCAGTCAAAAATGATGCAAAAGAGGATGCTACTTATTCATTTTTTTATCTGGCTAAAACTTTAAATTACAATTTTACATTAATTTTATTGAAATATAAATAGCGGAAGATGATGAAAGATCTGGTATATATTAAAAAAAATCTGAATTGCTGTAGTTAGGAGGGATGAACAGCAATTTGGTAAGCTACTAAGAATGTGAGGTATTCTGAATAAACTAACTTTTGGAAATAAAAAAGTGGGAATTAAATGGTTTTGCAACTACCTTTTGCAATTTAGCCTTGGAAGAGGGCTCTTTACACTGTACACTGTTTGAGTAAAGGTGCAGTTTTACATCTTTAGCAGCAAAAGCATTCATAGTGTAAAAAAACTGATGTCCAATAGTCAATAACAGTATTCCTAAACTTAAATATGCAACTAACTTGAAGAGACTAGAGAAGAAATAGAAAATAATTTCTGGAGGCAAGTAAAGGCGTGTAGGAGTCAATATTCTATTAACAGAAGAAAAGATCCCCACATAAAGTCTAATTTTACCTTGCTACTTTGTAATTTAGACATTGCTATAACAAATCTCTTTCAATTTTATATGAATTTTTTTATGATAGTCTGGAAAAATATCTTTTCAATAATAGCTCAACGATATTTTTTTCAGTCATGACAAGTTAAATATTTATTTTTGTAAGATTCTTTAGTTTGATCCCGGTTAGAGTAGACTATTGTGAAGCATACTGCCCTGCAAGGCTGAGAAGCTGCTGGCCTGGCCTTGATACTCAATGTCTAATGTTTCTGCTATGAAAATTGATCTTGACTTTCATCATAAGAATGAGGTTTGACTACTACCTGTATCCTAAAGACTGAATTTGCTTTCCCTCACAATCTGAGCATAATGCCTAAGACACATGTTCCATATGCTAATGTCCAAGCAGATATTCCCCTGCTTTGCTTGGCAGCTTTTCTACTACCAGTTTTCTCCTGCAATGTTTTGGTACAACTTGTATTGCTGCTCCTGTTCCTTTCAAGGAGCACCTCCAAGGAGAGTCTGCTTCCATTTGCTCAGTAACCATCACTAGGTTTGTAAGATCTCTCTCTCCTCCATCTAGGCTGACCAAGCCCAGCTCCCTGCAGGCACACAGGGTGAGCACAGCAGCCCTGACAGTCATGGTGATCTCTGCTGAACTTTATGAAATTCATTGGTTTCTTCTTTGGGAGTTTCTTTTATTGACAGGGGACCTTGTACTCCGGGTGTCAACTTGGAAATGCTGAGCAGAGGGCAAGAGTTGCTTCCTGTTGTTTGCTGGCTAAGACTTAACTGTTGCAGTGCAGCATGTGGCTGGCTGTCATAGCCTCAAGAATATAGCAGAACTTTCAGATTTAGGGAGACCAAGGGAATATAGAGGCATTGGAAAGTGCTATTTAGCAAAAATGTGACTAATGTGATCTCATGGTTTTTTCCCGCCTAGAATGTTCCACCTGATTTGTCCATCTGCACCTTTGTGCTGGAGCAGTCTCTGTCGGTACGGGCCCTCCAGGAAATGCTGGCTAACACAGAAGAGAAGGCAGAAGGGGTAAGATATTAAATGTTCACTTTTCGTCATCTTGAAAAATACTACTTTTTTCTCACTGTACCACAGGTTTCATGACTGTCACAAGCTTATAGCATCAATAATTCCTTATGCTAAATTTTCCGTCTTTGCCACCGGAATGGTCTGTTTTGTGAGAAATTATAAACACTTGCAGCTTCCACTGAAGTTTGTCAGAGGTGTAAATTCACAAAGATTTCAATGTGTTGTGGTCAGTATAGAGCTACAAAGATATTTTAATTTGAGATCTCATAATTACATAAAGCTCAATCGCTTCTTCAGAATAGCTAAGCTTTCCTGACGGTATCAGTTGAGACTGTCAAGTAGTCTTAAAATGTGTGCTGGTTTTCTCTAGAAATAATGAAATTGTTCTGTGTGGCCTGAGCTAAAATGTCTTGTAACAGACTTTTAAGCCGAAAATAGAATATTATTGAGTTTCAGTAGACAAGAAATATAGAAACTAATGCATTTTTGCAGTCTGAAGATGAAGACTGTAGGAATTAATTAAATCCTATAGGAAATACTATTATTCCTAATAGGAATTAATTAATTCTTTGACTAGGGAAGAAGTATTTACAAATAAATCATAGTAGTGTAATTAATGTTCTCTGCTGTGTAATTAATTTGATTTGTTATGCTGTAGTTGAATGCTCCATATACGCTTTGTAGTATTAATTTGAATGATATGCTCCAACTCAAATCCTATAAACTTTAAGTAAGGAAGAGTGACTGTGGGAACAGGAGTGAAAGCTGACAGGAGAGAGACATGCCTCTGAGATTTCTTGGAATGCTTAGAGAAAACAAACTTTAAGTTAATGTAGAGTAGTTAGTCTTACAAAATGCAAGGTACTGAGACTGAAAATGTATTTGGGAAATGAAGTCTGGGAGCAGTCCCATGGATGATCCAAAGCGTGTTCTATCAGTGAGAATTCCAAGGAGTTAAACAGCAAGAAAATGAAAAGCACATCTGAGAGAAGAGGTGGTAGCAGAGTAAGCAGATAGATGCTTCTAAACCCCTCTCCCTTTAGTCTGTAAATATTGAAACCAAGAGCAAGCAAATCCACAGTAATAAATAAATAAATACATGCATCCATAAATAAAATAAAAAGGACAGACCCATACAGGCATATTGTCACAAATCACAGTCCAAACCTCAGGATGTGCAGTGATAACTGTGTACAGCTGCATGTGTGAAGTAGAGCAACAGTTTTCTTGCTGTTTATTCCCAACAGGTGTGGGCAGGAGCACAAATCAAAGAAAACATAGGGGAATGTGTATTAAAGTAGTGCTATAGGGCAGAATACAGTGAATGAAAACACATTCAAGTTTTGAATATAAAGTATTGAAACATGGCATTGATTGGTAGATTTTCTGCCTTTAGCAGAGTGTTGTGGTCAAGTGTTAAGTGAATATTTACTTTTAATACAGAGTTTGCACCCAGAAAACATGGGAAAATGAACAAACTTCTCTGCAGAATGATTAGAAAGTGTGAGCTCAAGTATTCTGCTGGGAAGAGACTAAAGACAGCTTTCTAGAGGTCGCAGGTGGAATATTTGCACTAGTTCTGGACTATTTTCTGCACCAGATGTGAGCAGGAAAAGACTTTTGTAGGGCACAGTGACCATGTTTGATGGTAATTTGGTATGTTCTGGAAAGTATTATTGAGGTTTTCTGTGAATCACCATGGAGGTCAGAGTTCTGGGCATTCATAGTCATGCCTAAATAGAACTTATGGCAGCTGTACTGATGTACAGTGCTCTGTACTCCCTGATCTTCTGAGATGTGCACAAGAAAGACAGAGTTTGTGAGTGTGGTCACTGTGTGGCTGTTAGCTGTTTACAGAGTAGTTTACTGTACTCTCAGCACCTGTTAAATACCAGCACTAGCAGACGATACAGAGCTACAGTTATACCAATGCAGATGGATGGTGTTCATTGAATAAGAAATATATTTCTACTGCAAAATTTGGTGGCTCCTGTACAAATGTATTAGGGATCTGCCTGTATGTCTCTTGCATGCTGATATATTGATATTAGAAGAGAATTATCTTGAAACCAGTAGCTGGTAGATGAACAAAGTCATGTTGTTGTCAGTGTCAGTATTTTTCTTTCTAGTAAGTCAAAGTCAAGAGTGATGATGATACTAAAATGACTGAATATATGCTTGCGGATAATAAATTAGAAGAACTGGCATTTGATATGTCTGTACTTCCTATATACAAAGTTTTCCTTTACATTTATATTTGTATACCATATAGTATACATATATGTACTTATATAGGCAGCTTCATATTTGTTTCAAGTAACTATTAGAACAAGTTTTAAGAGAAGAGGTAATTTTGTGCATACATCTTCCTGGAGAAACTTCAGTTTTTTATTAGAATAACAGTTTCATTTGACTTAAGAGAAGAAAGTATAGCAATTTCTTGAGAGATTGTTACTATAAACTGGATGCAATATGACCACAGTTTTCTAATGGAAAGAATCCTGCAAAGGGAGGTCTTTTCAGTCAATTTCCATTACTTTTCAAAGTATTTTCAATTACTTTTCATTACATTGGAAATCATTAAGGCTGCTATGCTTGTAAGTGGTCTCCTTGTGCTGGTTTGCTTTTTGAGTTGTGTAATCTCTTGAATGCTATGTTTATATAACAGGCATTCTTGTTATATAACAGGTAAGTTAGCAATAATGAAATGGTTGAGTAATATGAAAAACATCTCATGTTGACTTGAGTCAGAACAATAAGCAGCATTCTTGTGCCTAATAAAGAATAACTGTGTGCATTAACTGGATTTAATGGTACTTCTTAAAACCAGACCTATACATTGTATGCAGCTACCAGTCTGGCCTTTTATGACAAGGAAAATTATTTCCCTTTGTCCTACTGTACATCCAGGAATGGGATATTGGATACCTCTGCAATAAATACTGACCTTTTTACTGCAAGAATCGCAAAATGAGAATTTTCATACTTAATGAGATCAGTGATCCTTCTATCTGGGTGTACCTTCTTGTCTCTCCTGAGTCAGCTGAATGCTAGTTTCAAATGCAATAATGGAAAATGAGTGAAATTTCCTAAGAAAAGGTAGTGTAGTGCTCTGTCTCTTCCAGCCCCAGGCACTGAGTAGTTACTTTGTGCTGAGGTTTTATCATATCCTTGTAAAATACTGTGCTTAGTTCTGGCAGTTTATTAAAACATTGAAATTCATAGCTTGATTCGGTTTTGGTTTCAAAAATAAAATCACAACCTCCTTTGTTTACTCAGGTAGCATTATTTACACTTTTCATTTTGAACAGGTAATTTTTTTTTTTTTTTATTCTACTTGGGACTGGAGTGCTATATACATATACCACTTTTATTAGTTCATCCACAGGAAAAAAAACAAAGAACAAAAAATGAGAAATAGAGAAGAAAGAAGGGAGGCATCCTGAGGAGAGAGAATTGTATATAATTTTATAGGTGCAGACTATCATTACATAGTCCAGAGTGTGGGCTGTGGTTTGTTAGGCAAGCACCATCCTACATAGGCCTATGTATTATTTTGTAATAATTTTGGCTTAGTTTTTGAGTGTAGCTTTTTATTTTTAGAAAAGCAGATGAAAGATGAAAATGGAAATCCTTATGTTTTTGCAAAGCATTTAATACCATAAAAAGTGTTCAGGTCATCTACCTTACCCTAGTTAAATTTTTCCAGTGAGCCTTCTGAGCACAGTGCCTTGTATTTCACTAGAGCCTGAATGATCCTGAGAAACTGAATGCACAGCTTTCTGGAATAATTTAGGAATGGTCACTGCAAGATGTATCTGTATTTTGCTTCTGATTATTTTTACTCTGATTATTCTTCCTTTTGTCCCCCACAAATCAGGTTTCCTTTTACTAGATTCAAGAGCTCTAGCATTTAGTACTTTCTTCTTGTGAAAGTGATGAAATGCCATAATCAAATCAGTTCCTGGAAATTTTGCCTAATTTTATTAGGAAATGAAGCCTGGCCATCTATCCATTAGTACTCTTGAATTCACTAACTTCTGAGATTTCTGGACAATATAAACAATATTAGAAACAGGAGTAGATAGTTATGTTCTTCCAGATGTTATGGATATTGGGTGGGCGAAAAAGATCGAACTTTAAGTCCCTTATAAGAGGAAAGGAAGGTGAAACTGTCTGTTTTACATTACTATCTGCTGCTCCTGCACTGTTTTTACTTCTGCACTACTGTCTTTTACTCAGCAGAGCTGTCACAGGGACATGGGAAGGAAGTTGCCAGGTTTCAGGTGTGAGCAAGAGATTTGTAATTTTGTATCTTCTTTAGTTTTGAGATCGAAACATCTTTTTCATAAAAGTTGAACTATAGACCTGTACATTGCATGTACCAGTCTCACCTTTTCTGACAAGGCAAATGATTTCCCTTTGTCCTACTGTATATCCAGGAATTGCTTTAATTCGCAATATGTCATGTCTTGCTGATAGTGGTGCTTCTGATATGACATTTAGATCCAGCATACAGATTTTAGCCCTGATATATAGCAGGCAAAGTAGGTGATGATGCTGGTTGTTACTAGTTTGTTCACCAGAATCAGAGGCAGCATGTGTGCTCCTGACCAAGCCTACTGGCTTTAAATCTCCATTGATGATATACAAATGAATTTCCCAGATTCTGCTAAATTCTCCAACAAGTGTTCTATTGTGTGGCAATTACAAACCTGCTGGAAGAAAAGGTATCCAGACATACTTGACATGGAACATCTGGTATTTGCTTAGCATCAGACTTTTTTTCAGACTTTTCTCCGAAAGTTTTTTTTTTTTAACAGCATTCTCAAGCAAACACGCTGCATGAAAAATAGGTATTAAGATAAAAATTTGCCAAGAGGGTGTGAAAATTAAAATTGTGAAGTAACCTTCATTAAGTCTATTGCTACTATCTCTTGCTTGAAATATATTTCAAAGGGTTTTTTTCATATGATTCAGTATAAATTATTTTTTTCTAATGGGACAATCCAAGGATCCAAAACACTGCTACTGTCTGTCTTTATATAACAAGGGGTTAGTTTGAACTTTTATTTTATTCTAATGCATTTATTACTTCAAAAAGATGAAAAAAAGTTTTGGTTACAGTGACTAGGTACAGGAAATTAAATTAGCTTGGCATTTAAAAGACACTGGACAAGTGCAAAGTCACTGTATTTTGTATTGGCTAGAATAAAAGACAAGCTTGTTATTCCTTGAGTTACACTTGTTTTGCTTGCATTTTCTGAAATATATCCAGCAATATCATGATATAAATAATGTACTACTCTTTTGCCTTATGTCTTTTGTAGTCCTCCATCATAATTATCATAAATTATGCCATTGAAATTTGAAGATTCTGGCTTATAGCTTACATGTGATACCTGGTGACTGAACTATGTATATGGGTGTGTGTCAGTTTATATATGACACATATAAATACAGCTGTACGTGACTTGCTTTCACATGCCAGTCTCAGGTACATCTTTGTGTGAATGAGAGATGTTATATCCCACGCAGAGAACTGCTAACTGCACTGTTCCACTGGAGTGGTTGAGAATTCTAAATAAACTCTTTTACAGCAGCTTTAATTATTTCTTTCAGCAATGGTAAAACATTCTTTTCATTCTGGTCTACTAGAAGACTGGTGAGTGCCAAGCCATCCCAATTTTATTTTACCATCCATCCACAGCAAAATCTGATGTCATTGGGAGGGTGTAGAGTAAGAGACATCTATTTTGGTGAGAACTTCTGGAGCTTATTTTTGCTAATCTCTGCTTTGTTCTACCAACATGGGGTGTAGGCATGGGCCTTTTTTATGTATATAGGAGTATGAGACTGCTGTGGATTTTGTTTGGTTGGTTTTTCTTCCAATATTATTGGCAGAGTGGGTGGAACATTCAGTTCCTCTGCTAATGGGTAGGCTTCATGCTACATGAACTGCTCGCTATTACACTTGAAGTGTAATGTGTTTCTGTTGCAGTTGTGTTTTAATGAGTCTTGCAGGACAGATGCACCAAACTCACTTATCCTCTATGGAACCCGATGGATTTCTCTCAGTTGCTTTTGTGTCCTTTCATTTCAAGTGTCAGCTTTTTGGTTACTTACTAGAATAAAATGTAATACTGAAATCAGTAAGGATTTCTTTGCATGTCATCTGTAGCAGGAAAGTAAATGTATATGTAGTTATAATTTCTGTATTTTGCATGACACAATAAATTAGGTACTAGAATATGTCAGGAAAGTGTGGGACTTTCCAGAATTCATACTGAGATGATTTTAAGTGCTTATTCAGAAAATCACACTGTATTTGTTCTTTACTTTCTGAGAAAACTTGAAGTTGTTTTTTGCTATTTGTCTTCCTAGTCTTCATTATACAGGGGAAAAAACATTGGCTCCCACTTGCCTTAATATGCTTGAAATTTGTTTACTTGTATGTAAAATGAAATGCAGAATTAAATCCCTTGTTAGTTTCCTGCAAATTGATCTTAGTTTCTATATTGTCTACTGAACACTTCAGTGTGCAATTTTCTGCATTTTGCCCCGCCCCCGTATTTATTTGCCTGGCAGCTGTGCTTTTCTAATACTGAATGCCATGGAGATTTGCTGTGCTTGGAAGGTCTAGCCAGTCCTTCTGGTTAGTAATGAAGATATGAAACTCTGTCCATGCCACTATCAACTTGTGAGGCTTGGTCTGATGTGGGATAGTGGAGTGGGAGAAAAAAAACAGGCAGAAGATCTTATTTCACATTTCTTTCTCAGTAAAGGCATTTGAGCACTTATAACAAATGCCTCATACTAAATGAAAGTGCAGGAGTTTCTCAGCTCTGCTCGTTCACTAATTATGCCATTCTCAAAGAGATGGAGGTTCAGAGCTGGAAGTCGACTTCTGTTTCACACTTTTCAGTGTTCTGCTAACCCATCTGAAGCTGGATATTGGTCCTGAAAGCAAAAAACTGATGTGTGTGATGATGTTCTTGGAACACTCAGGCACTGTTACTGTTGAACTCAAGGAGAACTGTAGCCAATTTAATTCTGGAAAAGCTAGGATTAAAACAAGAACTGATTCAGATTCCATGTGGTCCTAGGAAAGAAGCTGAGAGGAGCTGGACAAAACTGAACATGACCAGTGTAAAAGTCACTGAAAGTGGCACTTTGATGTACTGGGATGCCATGAGGACAGCTGAGAAATATTGGCAGAGAGATTAAGATGAGAAACTGAAGGTGTGCTGTGGGGATTTTACCCTGGATGAAATAACAAGGGGATTGACTGTTTTTATGCCTTTTACCAGTCAATTCCATAGGTATTGTACCTTTGCCATCTATAACGAAGAGCATAACATAAAGGATGGCAACATATTGATGGTGTTAAGTAAAGGTTCCCTGTAAAGTTTTGTAAGAGTTGGGTTTTTTTGATTTGGTTTGGTTTCACAAACCCAGCACCCACCCCCACTCCCAATGAACTTTAAGGACAGTGAAATTGAAAATGATACAGTTAAATTTGCCTTCAGGACCAAACCCTCTCTCTCTTTTTTTTTTTTTTTGATCTACTAAAGGCTATTTGCACAAAATACAAGATGCAAAGATAAAACCCACTAAATCCTCACATTCAGATGCTGTTCCAGAATACTGAAGAGTCTCAGTTTTGTTGCTCAATCTTATGTAAAGCTGAGATTGTCTCTTAAACCACTTGGTTTCTTAATGCTACCAGATGTCTCGCCAAAGCTATTAACACTGTTTTTAAACCAGGTCAGTCTAGATAAGCAGTTAGAATCAATAAGCTAAGCAGTGATTGCTAGTTGTATTTTTTCTGGTTTTCTTTGTCTTTATATCTCGGCACAGATTTGTGCAGTTGTTGAGGAGGATCGTTGCTGATGAAACTTACACGTAAAGTAATGTTCGAAATCAAGTCCCAGGCATCTTAAACTGAACTCCCTGGTTTGTGTATTCTTTTGATTTTAATAGATCAATGCTTTAGATTCTTTAAATCTAATGATATGCCATCTGGGGTATTGTGAAAATTAAATTAATATATGTAAGATTAGCATTACAGTTGTGAATATCATAAAAATGATGGCATTTGTTAGGTCTTTAGAAGAGGGGTTTTTATTAATATGCAGTACAGTAGTTGCATATTGAGCTGAAAGGAAATAAAATAGTGAGTACTCTCTTGTCTACATGCTGAATGCATCAGATTTGATGTTGAAAAGGATATGGACATGTGGAAAAGTGTGTCAAAAATCAGTGACAGAATTGAATTGAAATTAAGGTTGAACAGGTGGCATTGATCACTTTTGTCCTTTTTTATTTTTCTGCTTGCCTTAAATTAACTTATTTTTTTTGTAAAAATAAGCATGATTTTTTGAAAATTCAAAAAAATTTGATACTTTAGCTTAATCAAAAGTTTCGAAATATTAAATTCTTCATGAATATATGTAGCTCTTGCTAGTGTCTGCTTCAGCTCTCCAAGTGCAACTTTAGATTAATTTCACAACTGAGGCAAGGCCTGGATAGTATGATATACAAACATTGTATTCTCTTCTTTGGCAATGCACACAGCTGTAATATGAATTATTTGTAAAGCACAAGACCTTAAATTAAATAAAATACAACTTTAATTTTTGCCAAGTTATCTAATTCCATGAGAATGGAAATAGTAATTATGTAATGTTTTTATACAGATTGTTTATACTCTATGTAAACATCTCATCATATATATGAAAATTCTTCAAATCTGTGTTCTTGTTATGGCTTCTTATAGGTATAGCAATATTTGGCTAGGTTGGTTAAAAATATAAAGAAAAGGCAGATCTTTTGTCTTGACTCAGTGCCTTTAAATAGCAACTTGAAAGAATATTTAGTTGACTGGTGCGAAATATAAATGTAGGAAATACATAGCAGTGGCTGGGAGTGTGGAAAATGCTAATCATGTCTATAGTACTGTGTAATAAGAAAGGAATCTCCTATCAGGCAGCTATATAGGACCTCAGCGGCTGGAGCTGGAAGATTACACAGGGGATTCTCCCTCCTGAAATGTGTTCAGTGTGCTGATCCCCCAGGAGTTACCAATACCTTCTATGATAATTGAAAAAAGCAACAATCCCCTCTAATTCTCAAATTTAGTGAAGATTTTCTTAATGCAAGTTTGCTTCTAACTCTTTTATCTTGCAGGGTTCAGCACCTTGGGGTGCTTTTGATGCTAATGATGCTCTATATGCATCATAGACTTCCATATTGTTCAAATTTAGATGGCAATAGTCCTTCCCAAAGGAGTAATACTTGAACAACAGCAACAAGGGTAGCATTTAAAAGAAGAGATAGAACTAGCATCATGAGACTGAGTAGGACTGAACAGACTGGATTCCTCTCCTGAACAGGAAATGGGGAGGAACTGAGTTTGGGGAGGAACAAGGTTTCTCTCTTTATTGCATCGCTGGTGTCTGTCAGAGTCGGTGATAAAAGTGCATGATTTCCCAGTAGCTGTTGATGAACAGATCTGGGTAGGTACTACAAGCATGAGGATTCATCTGCATGTATGTACTTGCATCTTCCCACAGCAGTAAGAAATTTGAGTCCATGGTAGCTACATCACTGAGCAAATCTACAGTACCTTAGTACAAATAATTGGTCTGGTTAGAACAGATGTTATTTTACACCTGTCTGTCCGTGGAGAAATTTCTCTTGATGCCTGGCTCTTCCCTATTGACTGTGATAGTGTTGATTTCTGGTTTTGTTGATTCATGGAGAAGGTTTCCGTTTTTGGAATGTTGTGCTGGAGGGTCATCAAATGGTTTGTCTCCATAATTAGAGTAAAACTAAAACCTTCCAAGCAGGTGAGTGTATCCGTCTATTTTAAGTATTTAAGCACTACTGTAGTGTGTGTTACGCTTTTCCAGGTCTAGGGTGGACATATCTGGGATATGTTCCTCTGTTATCATACAGAATTACCATTTTTTATTTACTTATGAGGATAGCAACAACTCTTGAGTTGTGGATAGGGAGAAGGAAAGTGAAAGAAATGAAGGGGTTTAGGACCATGCGTGTTAAGCGAACAGAGAGGGGCTGAGAATAGGGAGCAGCTCTGTTTGCAGTGGTGATACTCTGTCCCTGCACTCCAGGTGCTGTATTTGTAGCTGAATCTGGGACCTGAGCACAGCAGAGGCTGTGAACCCCTGCTCTTCACAGGGGCACTGATTTTCCTTTTTGATTGGTAGGATCGTCCACCTACAGACCATGAGCTCGCCTCTGTATATGTCAGGAACACTCGGCTTTTCCTAAACCTGGGTTTTACTTTTGGGCATTTGAATGGCCCCTCTATGAGCAGGACCTTGTTCCTGCTGGGTTCAGTCAGCACTGCAGGCTCCAGGGCAGGCAAGGGAGCTGCCCCTGCCCACAGCAGCCTGTGCAGCCAACCTGCTTAGCCACGTCTGGCCTCTGTGATGAGTAGCAGGTCCCATGCCAGCAGGCTCCATTTTGGAGTATTTGCAAGATCTCAGCTGCAGTAAAGGCTCCTGCTGTGTTCCTGCAGGCAGTCTGGATTGACTTTTTCCCCTTCAAAAGTATGTCTGTTAAATATTCATACATATACACACACACACACACACACACACATTTATGTTAAAAAAGAGAGAGTATGCTTCTTTTTAACTTCCTGAAGTCGTTGTGTGCATCTGTCCTTAATTTTTGGAATGAAAATCGAAACCTGTGCTTTTAGAGTATTGTCAACGTGGGAAGTGAAAAGGGGAGGTATTATCCCCTCCTTCATTGCTGTTTTAAGGTTTTTGATCTTGATCCATACATGTGTCTTTGATAAAAATGTGATGGTTGCTGAGCTCTGAAGAGTGTCCTCTCTTTCCCTAGAAGTCTCTTCTTTCTGCCTGGGCTACAGACTTTTCCTGCTCTTGCTGGTTAGACAGTTAATTGCTCTTTAGTCTTCCAAATAATTGTCATTGCCTCTGTGCATAAATACATAAGGCTTTGATTTCCTTTTTTATGTCATAGTAGTGAAAGCTCATGCCTTACTTTTCTTTATGGAAATAATGTACTTTTAAATGGGCAGAGCAAAGAAATGTAACTTGACAAGAACAGAGGGCACTCAGGCTACAACCAGTAAACTTGAGTTCTAATTATGCTGGGTGTTGTCATTTGCTTTAGACCTAACTCATTCAGTTTATGAAGTCCTGTATTATTGTATATGATTTTTGCAGTTCTTGTTTCTGCAGATTCTGCTGATGGTGTGGAATGTGCTTGTAATTATGGTGGTACATGTGGCTTCCACTCCTGAAGCAGCCTTTGGTAGCTGACAGTCTGTTGATAAATATGCAGAACACTGAGGTTTTTTTTGAAAGAAGTTTCTATTTAAAAAATATTGGGATGAGTCACAGAAGATAACGGTATATAATGAGCAGAGAGAACGGGACAAATCTGGAAATCCTGCTTTTTGTTAGTGGTGATTATTTAATGTGGTAAATTCACCTAGTCTAGTGTATATGTGGGTTATTTAGCAACAGACTATTCTAGTTAACTGGGTATTCCATGCATTTTGATATTTTTGTAAAATTCCATTTCCAGGTGGTGTTTGTTAGCTTGTAAGAAATCTACTGGGTGTTGCTCTGCTTTTTCAAAAGAACTTGTGCATTTACCCGAATTGTAATCATGTCACTAACTGATTAAATCCTTTGGCTGTTGCAAGAATTTCAGGTGGTTTCTTACTCTCTTTCCTCAGCCACGTGCAACTATTTTTTAGGTATATTGCTTGGTGAAATACAAAACCTTTGTCTTAAAGAAACAACTTGTTGGTGGTTTTGGAGATCTTCAGAGGAACATGTTAGGAAGTCAGAATTTGCCTCTATCCAAAAGAAAGACCACAATTCTCTTTCTGTACTCTTTCTTGCTATTACTGCAAGAAGTACAAGACTCCAATGCTTCTTGTGACTCTCTGAGTATTCCAAGAAGATGCAAAATATAAAATAAAGCTTTTTTTAGGGATCCAAGACCTTTTTGTGGAAATAACAATTAAAACACAGACTTGCTCCATTTCAAGATTGCACATTGTTTAGCCTTTTTGTAGTTTAGATATCTGAACCTAGCCAGCTTGCTGAGTCCTTTCTCAACTCATGTCTGCCATGGCATAGGCTGAGAGGAGAATGACTATGCAATAAGCTTTCTACTGAGATTTCTTCTGAAACTCCAGTGACTTTTCCTACTTTTTTTTTCCCAGTGAAATTGTAATCACTTTCATAGGTGATTAAAAGATTGTTTTGGTTTGATGTAAAATAGTAAAGGAAAGTAATGCCTTAACACAGAGATCTCTTTAAGGCATTTAAAAGCTTAAGCAAGGGATTAATGAAATAAATTGATGTACTGATCTTCACAGTAAAAAAATTGATCATTTCTGCCTGATATGGTTTATCAGTGAAGTACAGAAATTGTCTTGCTATGTGCTGAAGCATTTCGGAAAGCATTTGTGACTTTTTTTAAACTTTCTTCTTATTCTTCCTCTCTGTTTTTTCTTCCTAGCATTGATAATCTTATTCATGATGTCTTTTACCACAGGCCACTCTGAAACCTTTTGTGGATAGGACAGGATAGTGTTTACAGGCTTTCCATGTAATGTGAAATGTAAATCTCCTGAGGATTTGGAGGCTACAAATATAGCTGTTGTTTTAAATACAGTACAGTAGGAAGAATTTTCTAAATTCTTTATTGCATGCTTATTTTGCTTGTATTTACAAAAGGGTGGTATTTTTAGCTCATAGCCATCTTCTTTTTATAGTCTAACTGCATTTCATAAAGGGAAATTTCATTGCTTTTGCTTCCTAATGCTGGGTGGATTTTTCATTGGTGTCAGTTTCCTGTTTTTCTTTTGGCCTATTGGGTCAGCTCAAACCGAGGATAAGATTAGACTAATCAAGAAGGCAGATTCAAAGAGCCAAATATGAAGGAACCCTACTGTAGTTGGGATTTGGAAAGAGATTCTTGAAAATGATACTGTGAAAGTGATGCAAACACATAACATTCAGTCATGTCTAAGTGAAGACTTTAGTCTGTGAGGAAATGCTCAGCTAAAGGTTTCATTTGTTTTACGATGTAACCAAGTAGACTGCTGTTGAATTCATTATCTTTCTAATATAAACCTGACACTGATTTTGGCACTGATTTCAGAGTACAACAATAAAGGACACATACATCTGTTTCTTTTGCATTAATGTAACTTTTTTTTTCCTAATTTTTAAAATTATTTTATTTCTTTTACTAGCTTTTCTTTTCTTCATTTATGCTGTTATTTTTGATCTGCTGCATGTTTTCCCACATCTTGTGAGACTGTTTTTATATATTGTTGTTTCATTCCTCTTACTATCAGGAGATTTTAACTTTGGAACAGAACTGATTGACCAGTATGCAGCCTGGTTACTGACACTAATATCTGACTTTTTTTCCTTCCTTAGTAATAGTACTTCCAGAATGTCCTTGTTTTCTTCCAAATGTCACAGTCTTTGCCTCACCTCCCCACCCCAATCCAGTTATACTAGAGATGCACTGAAATAGAGACAGAAATAATTAATGGGCAACATGAGAAAATAGCCATGAAACAAATATTTTTTTCTCTAAAAGTCTCAGTAATATCGTGGTAAAGCATTGTAATTAAGGCTAGGAGATTTTTTCAGACTTGTGCACTCATAAATCCATGTCAGACCTTATTAAGAGAACAAAAGCATTTGGTTGCATACACTGAATGTGAATTCCAAGCTAAACTGTTTCTGTAATACAAAAAAATTTAATTTCACAACCTCTATGCCAATATTTGACAACTTCATTTTTCAGGAAAGCGCTGTCTGCAGATACCCATCAGTTAGGCAGCGTATCAGCTAAATTGCATCATGAGCTTATTAACTCCCATCTAATCATCCAGTCATGGCTGATTAATCACTCTTCCTGGTGCCTTGTTTTAATAAAATCTGTTTTCCATGCCGCTGACCAGCAAACTGCTGTCTAATTTCATGTGTGGGATAGTCTTTGCTGAAGGGATCAAAGTACAGCTCTTCTCCTCTGATCTTACGGGCTGTGTGAAGAAATCATCACATGCAAGCGTCTTGCATGTATGATTTTCCTTCTTTCTTTAATGGGTAGGGGAAATATGTGTTTCCTCACAGAGGTAAAAAGCTTTCCTGTGATGTGGGGACAGAATGGAGCCATTTTGGGATAGGAATGCAACTGTAGCTGGTGGATTTTTAAGTATTCAAATCACCTCTCTCCAACTGCGGAACTCTGAATTCATTAATTACTTTGTATTAGTAAGCAGCAAGATAACACAAGAGCGCTGGCAGCTTTGTCATTTTCTCAGCATGGGAGGAGGGGGAAAGTAATTTCATCTCTCATGCCGATGGAAAAGTAACACCTCCCATTTCTTTTAAGAGGTGTTCTGTGTGTTAATGAGTAAGCCAAGTTATTGAGGTGCTTCCTTAAAAAGAGTATGAAGATTGGCAGTTAAATGCACTCTTGACAATTTAAGCTCTCTGATTCACACTACAGTAGCCTGGTTAATAACATATTTGAAACCTAACAGCAACTGTGACTATGACGGGCTGAAAATGTTTTCACATTTGCTAGCAGAACCCCCACAGGTCAGAAGGGAGAGTCAGAAATGAACCAGAGATCTCTTGCTATAACAAACCAGGGCTCTTCTGATTTCCTAGCACTGACCAGAAAGTTTTCTTAATTAAACTTTTGAACAAAAAGTCCAAATTATAGCTTTGTATTTCTGTACTTTGAGTGTTTTCATTAGTCCAGAGGTTGTCTACAGGTGCCAGGCATAGCTCACTAAAATAACAAAATATAAACCCAGTTATTTTCTTAAGACTTTTTTTTGATAAATCTTTATCAGATGATAGTGTGTCATAAAGAAGGAGACAGTTGCTTTGTCCAGCAATGTTACATTGTTCTTATTGTAAGGTATGCCCTATCAAACTTGGAATTTATATAACCTAAATGTTCCTCACTGCAAAGAGAGAAAGTGAGAGAAAGGAGAGGAAGAAGAGGGACTCTATTTAATGTAGTGTGGGCTTTCCTATCAGGCAGATGGACTTACTTGCCACCAGTGGAAAGCTTTATGAAAAGATGAGGTAGTTTAGAGGTTTATTCTACTTAAAATACTGACTATTTTACAGCTCTTTTAGAGATGGCTCTAAAAGGAGAATAGGAAATAAAACAGTGGGGAAAAAAGCATGGAACTTTTGCAGCCAAACAGGTACTGTCATTTTGTCCTCAGTGCACCTTATTTAGCATCAGAAGTGATTGTTAGCAGGCCATTTCAAGTAAGGCACAAAAAGAATAGGAGTTGGCTTTGATCAGCTATACTTTGATGAAATGGAAGGACTGGAAAAGATCAAGAAGGGTGGGCACAGTATTTTAGCATTCTGCTTATCTGCAGGGAGAAGCAAGGACAGGATCAAAATCATTACCTATTTAAAATCACAGAATTGTGACAAGCAAGTATTTCTAGCCTGGCACATGGGCTCTTCTTTTGTGTGTGCTGTATTTGGAATGAGGATGTATGAGGATGTGTGGTATATAAGTAAACATCTTTATCATCCTAGACAAGTTTCTTATTTTGGAGGTAGATAGCAGCAAGCCTTTTTCCAGTCTTACCATACCCCTTGGAATGCTAATGTGCTCAAGGTTTTCTTTCAAGGGGTAATGGTCAGTAAAAACTGACTTTGGGGGAAGAGAAATTAATTTGTTTTTTCCCAGCTTTATGATCTAAGTTGCATATGGAGTAGGAGTTAAAGCAAACAGACATGAAAGCACAACTCAGGGAGCATCTTGAAGATGAAAGTCTGCAGTGGAAGACAATCCTGGGCTGGAAGAGAAGACATATCGTCAATTAACTTGTTGAGTATTAAATTCAGGAAATTAAGGTATCTATGAAGCTAATCAAGTGTTGTAACAGAAGTGAAAAATACAATTCAATTTGGAGTCTGTCCAGTTCAATTTTAGTTATTTTTACCTTGCTTATCTCTATTAAAATTCTAGACAAAGGTTTTGCTATATGCTCTCAGTTTGCATAACTGAGAAATGGAAAAAAAGATCAGATTTTTCTAATAAGAGTTTCCTTCTTCAGTTCAGAAAAACTGGCTATAACTGCAAGGGAAGATAAAATATCCACTAGTGGGAATGCATTTCTTCATTGAGATTTCAGCTCACAATCCCATCTGTGGATAATAGTGGTATAAGTATCATGGAGTTTTCATAAATATTTACAGAGAATGTGATTAGCCATAGTCAGCTAAGATTGTTCTATACTGTGTGGAATAAAATTCCTTAGTGTTTTTATATTCTGTTCAAGCAGGTGAAAGAAAACAGAATACAGAAGCCAGAATTAGGAATGGGAGATGGTTTTCATAGCTTAAAGTAGCTTTGTAGTTTTTTGCACTGATAATTAATGTTGCTCTATTAGTGGATATTCAGCACATGTTCTGTGAGCTTGCTTTATGTCAAGATTTAAAAAGTGAGTTTGTGAATGACTCCTCATAATGTTGAAGAGGTCCCTCTATTTCTCCTCATTTAGTTCATGGCTCTTTATGGCAAGAGAAAGTAGGGATAACAGAACTATGTTCCTGCGCTTTTAACTGGCTTTTATGTCTGGTTAATGTAATGCTGGATATCTGCAGTGCTCAGGAAAAAAAAAAAAAAAAGATGAAAAACCCTCCAGCTTTCCAGTTTGGATTAAATGCATTTAAAATGAAAGCTTGACTGAAAAGGTTGGAGTTCTGATGTGCCTCTGAAGAGAAGTCAGCAAGTGCAGATCCCTTAAGTTTCTGCATTTGCATAGCAGTAAATTATTAAGTTGCGACTTTAAGTTCCTCATTGAGGACTTCTTACTAGAGCTTTATAAAATTCTAAGGGAAGTATTAAGACTCTGTAGTACAGTGCTCTCTTCTAGTTCAAGAAGAGAAATTATTTTGTAATTCTAAATGCCACCTTTGATCTTTTGCTTGATTCTTAGAATACAACTTTAAATGCTTGTCTTTTTCTCCTTATTCTACCTTTATTTCTTAGACATCTACATACCTGGATGCCATACTGTTTTGTTATCTGTAAAGCACTCCTCTCTAGTTTGAAGTGTCATATTTTCTACTCATCAAAGTAGTTATGTTGATGGCTACTTGCTGGCAGTAGGCAGTGAAATAATTCTTTAAAGTTCAAGTTCATAGCTTTCTGTAAAATGATTATTGAGTATAAGTGGTTCACAATCACCCAGTATATTCTGGAGACACGATATCCTTCATCTCTTTGCTAACTCTGATGTACTTCTGGCAAGATAATAATTTTCTGTATTCAGAAGTGTCATATGACAATGAACCCACTAAATTTTCATATCCAGTATTAGACAGGGTCATGTTCTTTTTTTTTTTTTTCTAAAAGTCTTCAAGTACCCAAGTCTATGATGAAAGAATATTTCTAAGTAGCATGCTGTCTTTCAGGTATCTATGTTTTAATTTGGATTGTGTGTCCCCTACCAGAGGAAATGTTGTAAATCTAGGTAGCCTTTGCATAAAGAAAAAGAGAAAAATCAGTATATACATACCTAGGCATTTTATTTTTCCAAACAACATGGCTTAAATGATCAGGAGAGAAAATGAGCCAGAAGAAGAATAGTTATTGAATTCCAGGGATTTAGATTTATTGTGACCATGAAGAATTTACTGTGCTTTATAAAATAAATGTTCTTTCAGGCTGTGTTTAACATAATATATGATAGAAATGAAGCAGCTTTACAGTGTAAGATGCTATAGTGAGAGGGAACTTACAGACGTGAAGGTCAGTCCCTGCCTGCCATCCCCCAAACCCTTCCCGAATTGTAAACTTCCTAGACCAGTTGGAAGTTCTACACCTCCTAACAGGTGAACAGCTCAGCAAAACCTAACTTCAGTAATTTATAGTAAGAACAGGTGATTCCAAATCCGAGGAGAACTAAACACTCCAAAAAAAGGGAGGTGACAAATTGTGGTCTGAGAGAAGAGAACGTTAGGATGTGGTTTTTTTTTTCTGTTTATTTGTTTGGTTTCTTGTGTGTATGTGGAATTTCTTGGTTGGTTGGTTTGTTCGTTTTTGGGTTTTTTTTGGGGGGGGGGGGCGGTTTGGGGATTTGTCTCATTTTGGTTTGTTAGGCTTTTCATTTTTCTTCAGTTCTTCCTCCAGATTAATGAATAGTGCGTATATATCAACAGAAATTTTTATCCTAGTGTTTCCTAAATTTGTATGCATACTGGGAAATCCCAGGAAAAGGTATTCCTTTGGCTTGTAGTCTTGAAGGCAGACAAAAGATGGAGGTCTCAGTGTGAAGTAGAACTTGTATATAGGTGTGCTGTGAAGTATCTGCTTGCTTGTTACCTGAATCATGGCTTAGATCTTAGATACAAACACTAGGCTGAGATATCCATTGTTTCCTTTAATTTCTGTTTATGTTATCTTTACATCTCTTTTGGATGTTCCTCTTGGAGATGAGTAATCTTATTTACTTTTAGCTTTACCTAATCTGCAATACTAGGAATTTCTAGATGAGTAAATGTTTTATTATGTCATGCTTATGCCCTTTTTTTGCCCCCAAATGGGATACTAAATGTTCAGAAGGTCGTAAGTCTTCCAGAATAGGTTCCATAAGGTAAAAAGAACAACAAAAACATTATCTCCGTATGTTGCACAGCCAAGTTTTAGAACTTAGGACAAAGTGGTCTGTAAGAAAGAGATGTCTTCTTGTGACTTCAGACACTGAATGAGCACTCCCACACATGAAAAGGGAGCACACTGGATCTGGGAGGGCTCTGAAGAAGCTCATGGCAGAAGGCCCATAGAATATGACCATAATTAAAAATGCAAGATTTTATTGTGCCATACACTGTACCATGCTTTCTGAAGCAAACCTCTTTGAATGCATTCATAGTCTTTGCTGTACGACTGTCATGTAGATATCAAACTGTACAGTTTGACAAGTGTACATGCACCATTCAGGTCCTGAGAGACTGCTGAAGAGAGGTGCCTTTGGCATGTGCCAAAGCCTGACAATTCTATTTCAAGATGAGTATACCAATGCAGAATTTGTGTGTAGAGTTTAAAAATAGTTGGCCAGTATTGCGCTTGACTCTTGAAACTAACTGGTGTTCATTGAAATAAGTAAATGGACAATTCAGCAATTATAAGGCAATTAATTGTGGAACCGATAACGTATGTTGAGCTTTGAGTGGATTCTTTATGATGCCAGTACTGCCCTGTTCACTTACATTTTGGGACAGCAAGCACTTCTCAAAGTCAGGCAATACAGCGTGAATCAATTCACCTCTTTCTAGACTTGGCACACAGGCAAATTGCTTGCAGTGCTGTTTTCAGAGTATATACAATTTTAAGAAAGCAAAAGATGTATCTAAAACAAGGTAATAAATGAAATACTAGTACGTAAATCTAGCTTGGCTATTCCTTACTCTCCATTTTTTAAGACATTTTAGTTGTATTGTTTGAATTTAGATTTAAATTATTGCTTACTTTTCTAATTTATCGACATTTTATTAAGTCTTTTCTTATATTGCATCTGTTTTAAAGTACTTAGGTGTTTTTAGGAGGGATTTTTTGCAGCTGTGGCTGATAACAAAAGTCACAGGAAAGATTAGTTAAAAAATAAAGGCAAATCAGAATTTCTTGTGCTAGGACTGAACAATATTGAAAATATAAAACTCCTCTTTAACTGAAATATATATTAAAAAAGTGGGAAAATTTGAAAGAACTGTTCTAACAGATGAGAACTAAATACATTGCCTTTTATTTACACTAATTTCACAAGGAGGTTGGAATCTGAATATTACTGGTTTTGAAAATTACTTATGGTTTGCCCTATGCTATCTTAAATTATTGTTAAACTTTTATGTGGCCTCTACTAACAAAAGGTCAGTATGTACCTGCAGTAAAACCATGGAAAGCATGTTATGCTGCAGTGTCTTCTGTGCAAAGTCCAGAGACAAATCTACTTCAGCTATACGGCTGTTGGTGCCAGCTAAGTTTTTAATAGGTAGCGCCATATGAACTGTTCTAGTAGCTGAAATGTGTTCTAGTAGCTATTCTCAGTCCTTTATGAGACTGTAAGATAGTCCAAAGACTTTTTAGAGAAAATAGTTTGAAATCTGTTTCTTTAATGAATCTTGAAACAGTTTTTTTATTGCAAAACCTTAAGCTTCTGGAGTCATTCTGTCCTTTCCCATAGGAATATTGAATGACATTTTGATGTGCTGTTCTCTCTTCTTATGCAAGATATTCTCTTATGTTGCAGGTTGTAGGGTCAGGGTCTGACAGGTACCCCTAATTTTACCTTTTATACTTATGGCACTCATTAAAATAGCAGGCCTTGAATAGCAGCAATGAAACCTCTACAAGTGAATGATGTTCACTTCTGACATAGACTCAAGAGGAAATGGAAATATAATTTGTGGAAAACTGTGTTCTGCATTTTTGACTGATTGGTACTGAATACAGTGTGGAATTAATTCAGCATCAGTCTTCCTTTGCTGCCTATTATCTGATATTTAGGTGGACATTTTGGACTTCCAGAATTTGAAATGCTTTCTACAAAATAAAGACAGAAAGTGAGGTATTGACATTTTAAACAGAAGATGCAAGGAAAATAACTTCTACTCATACATTTTCTTTCATACTAGATACATTTCCAAAAATGTGAACTGTTAACTTCAAAATAGACTTTGATATGCTGTATTTAAAGAAAGAGATTTACTGATTTCTTGCTTTTTCTTTCTACAGCTAGTTGATGTGGAAAAATGGGTATGTGATTCTGTCTTTTATTCACTTGATCACAAATGTTTCATGTTGCCACTGAGTCTAACCTGTCTGTTCTGATACCCTGTGTGTTCATGACCCTTCAACTTGCATGGCTCAAAAAAAAAAAAAAAAGAGGCGTATACATGGTCATGTAGAATCTGGTCATTCGTGAATTGTCATGTCAAATTTCATGTTATTACAAAGACTTTTCTCTCTTTTAATTTGATCACAGAACTGTGTAATAGAAATGTATGGTTATTGCCTGTCGGTTTTGAGCCTTGCTGTCTAATGTTATAACTCCATTCTGTCTAATGTTATAACCCACCCTGTCTTTTCCAGTATAGACACTGTAATCCTAAACTGCATGACAGTAAGATAATTAATACTGATAAATAATGTGTGATGCCATATGTAGCTGCAAGTACATGAAATATTTAATGATAGAGAACAGTTTCTATAGAATAAAAAATATTATTTCCTAGGTCTTAGCAAATAAAGCATAGCTCTCTGCTGAATGTGTTTTTAAAGCCTTTCCTAATGTGTCTGTGTATACCATGCATATTTGTTTGGGCATCTGATATAACTCCCCTCTGTGGGGCATATTTACGTATGTTTTTCTTCAGTGTAATCACTAACGTGCATATGTATGAGTTAGTGGTCATAAAAATGTGTGTAGAATTGTTTGTTCACATGGAAAATGTTAGAAGTCTCTCTGAAAGCTTGGACAATAATAGGCCTCCTTGGTTTATTAAAACATAGTTTGAGCTACACATGACTGGAGACAACCTCAGACATCTTCTGGAATATGGCCAATAACATAACTATAGCATAGGTCTCATTTCATCCATAAATTATAGAATTTTAATTTGTGATTATTACATCTTTATAGTAAGTTCATTATTACACTTTTATAGTAAGTAGTCACTCAAGTTAGAGCTTGTCTGAGACTTCCATCGGTAAGTACGTTGTTTAAATGGTGGCTTAGGCTTTTCAACACCCTTTCTGCTGTACTCACAAGTATCTATCTCATGTGACATACATAGGTAGATGTTTATAGTATTTATTAAACAATAATTGCAGTTAGGTATTAATTTTAGCTAATTGTATCAGTATGACAGCATTATCCATATTCTGTGGATCTGGTATTTATGACAACTGCCAGTTCTTATACAGATTGATTTTGGATGTTTTTAAACCATACTGATGGTCAAGTTACCTTCTCATTTTGTCCACCTCTTTAATTACAGTTGAGAAAGTTTGTTTTTATTCCTATGAATAATTTTGCTATAAAGAGAAAAAAATAGCTATAAAAAGCATGTTCAGACCTCTACAGGCACCTAACCTCATACTTCACAAGGCATGAAAAATTATATACCAGGAGTTTATTAGTGACACTGTAATGTGACTTGTTTTTGACTGATGTGTTCATAGTCAGTTCTTGAAAAATGTAGTATTTCAGATCTGCTGTTTTGGTTTTTTTGTTGTCTTTGTTTCGTTTTTACTTCAAAACTTAGTAACATCAAAATATTACACTTTGGAAAGACTGTTTCATCAAAATATGTCCTTAAACCAGTTAAAAAAGAACTGATTCCTGTGAGAGAGAAGTTAAACATTTCATTCTAAGTTACATTGACTAAAGACTTTTCCTAACAGACTGATTGTGTAATCCAGGCAGCCTGTCTGATGGGGATGGAGTGGGTGCTGGCTTTACTTCACATAAAATTATTCACCCTCAGATGGAGCCCCGGTTTGGCCTGCAAAGCAGCTTTTTACACCCTCTGTAATTCCAGTGTGTTACAAGACGTCTTCTGGTGGACGGCAGATGTACATAGTGAATTAATGCAGTAGAAATCTGGCTGCTGTACAGCTGCATGGTCACTGAGGTCAGACATTCTAATACATCTATTTCTTCATAAGCCATTTTCCAATACAGAACACACAAGATTAATGCAAGTATGTTCACTTATGTCTGTGTATCTGTGGGGACCTTGAAGCCCAAGCCCAGAGACAAGCTTCATGTCAAATTAATGAGGAAATTAGTAGCTGAACCTTGCTGCAAGCAGTTTCATGCCGTTCAAAGGATAAGCTAAAGTCACTCACTTCTAAGCTGTTCAAGCCTGTAAAGTGGGCTGACAAAAATTATAGAAGAAATTACTCCAGTTCCTGTGTAGTTCTGTTGAATGACTATAATTCTTCTGGTGATTTTGTTCCAAAATCTTTACTCTACTTAAGGGATGTGCTGGCAGTTGAAGCTGAGTATAAATTAAATGGGCCTAAGATATTCCTTGAACCCTTGCCTTTTTCCTTTTGTCTCTGAGGAGGTGTGAGTGTGAAGGCTTGAAGGTCTGCTTTGGTGCAGAATCAAACAGATTTAAGACATCTTGACAAATGTAAAGCCTGATTGAAGAAACGTTTACTTTTTTCATCCTGCTTTTCATTTTGTATTTGAAAAATGGCTTTTCTGCTTTTTATTAAACTACCAAGGTGGGGAACCCCAATATTTGATCAGAGGAATTTACTAAATTTCAACTGAAATTTGAAAACCCTGAATGTGTCTTATTTATAGAGAAAATGGCAGCAGTGAAATAAGCTGAAACTGAACAGCGTATAATAAAAGGAATTTAAGCTCCCTGACATTTTTTTTTTGTCTTTTCATATATTTATGAAATAAGGGAAATAATGTCTCTTGATGTGAACTAGTAACTATTGGTACTAGCAAATTTGTGATCTCAAGGTAGGTGGTGTATACTTTCAAGGGTTTGAATTTTAAAGGACTTCTGTACTCATAGAAGCACCTGAATGTGTCTTGACTTTCAGAACAACTGCTTAGCACTGCAACAGACTTCAGTGTAAAGAGAAGGAACTTTCTTGGGTATCTGTGGTTCTCAAAATTTGGCCTTTTCCACATATTTGACTACATGTAGTTGCTGAATTATTTTGAAGATTTGGCATTAAGAGCCATCAAGAGTGATTGTTTTCAGGACAGATTACTCTGAAGAGCTTTTTACCTGAAGCAAAACAAAGTGTATTGTTTCTTAAATTTAGAATGCAAGGTACAAGAATTTTCATATTTACCCTGGCTGATGGCAAAGCTGTGCTAACAATGTAGGATTGTTTTCAAATTGTAGACAGAGAAACCTCTTCTGCTGAAGGTAATGGTAAATCTTTTTCTTTTCCCCTCAAGTAGTTACTGCGTTAGCTCAGTTTTAGGCCACTAGTAAAACTCATTTTCAGTTTCTTTGGAGAAAAGAAACTTGCAGAGTGAGGAAACACACTTCAGACACTTTCCAAAAGAATTGCTTTCATTAGAGACTTCTGAGCTGAGTAGCAGGTAATAAATTCTGGCTTTGAGGATAGTGTGGACTGATACATGTAACAAATGGATTTCAGTAGAGGAAACAAGCTAGGATTGTTGTAGAGGTTGCAGTCAACCACAAGACAAAGCTTCATCCAGAGAAATGGTTCAAGTAATATGTATTCAGTGCTCTTAACATGCTTAATTGCACATTTGTACTTTATAATCAGTATGACTTTCAAGCATTAAAGGAATTATATAAGAACTTATAGATTTATTTTTCATATTACTGTGGGAAAATATGCTACAGTATATTGTGCACAAATATTTTTATCCCCCAGTGTAAAGCATTTGCATTCAAATTTTAGATGTAACATGGACTGCAGAGGTGGCTTAATGTAGGGAGTGGCTTAAAATGCCACACCTACAGTGATAGTTTCTACCACGTCTGTAATTCCATCCTTAGTGTACTGTAGATTGTAGCGGATGCTAATTGCAGACTAAGTCTATTTCACATCATCAAAAGAAAGTAATACAAATATTTTCTAAGTACACATTTTCTTTCCAGCAGAAATCTGCATGCAAATCTGCGTGACTGAAACTTATTTTAATAGAATAAGAGCATTTCCAATTGGATTCCTTTGGTATTTCTCCTTCAGTCACTATTACAGATCTGAGAATTTCAAGCTGTGTTCCATGTAGCAGTAGTAATTTCTGTGAATTGCAAACAAACTTTTTGGTTAGGTTAGGGTAAAGATCTGATATTTCTATACAAGCAAATGCAATGCTACAAGAATTGTACACAAGATATAGGAGATGATTTCTAAATTAAAGGACTTTTGGCAACTATGCTATCAAAAGATTCCAAATAAAATATCAGTACTATTTTTCTCTTTTTATCTAGACAGAAAGCCCAAGAATTAAGGTGATATTCTGATAAATTAGAATAGTAAGTGATACACTACCCAAAAGCTGTCCAAGGAGCCAAGTAATATAATAGCCCCAAACAGCTGTAAATGTTTACAGTAAGAACACATCCTTAGTGTCCTCAGATAAAGCTTTAATAGGTTTTAGGTTATATGTATTTGTTTTATTTTGAAAAAGAAAGAACAGTTAGGAGGATGAATAGAATTATGGGTGTTGTGTGCCAAGGTATTCTTTTTTTTTTCTTCCTTTGTTTCTCTCTTTTTTTTTTTTTTCTGTTTTTTCTTTTTAAAGTCATACAGGTAATCTGGCTTCTGAGTACTCAGTTTAGTTCCTCCACAAGGATATTTATGTGATTCCAAGCACTGACATAGGCATTTGTCTGCAAAAGATCAGATAGCATATGCAACTGAAGACTTAATCAATGGAATAGGATTATCCAGTTTTTGGTTTCTTTCAATTATCAGTCCTACCTCTCAGAACAACTTTTGAAAAAATTCAATGTTAGAGAAACAGGTGCATGTAAAACTTGGAGCACTTTCTGATTTCTTGAGTAAGTGAAGGAGGAAGTGGTGTTTTCAATGCATTTAGTTGTCAAATTTGCATTGATTTCAGTAGTACAGGATTTAACAGAGACACTTATTCGTAGTCCAGAAGTACGCTGGATGTCCAAGTACATCAGTACTTCTGAATGCTCGTAGAGAGCCCTCACTGGATTATGGAAATTCTGTATCCAATGCATTATAAAGTACAGTGGTCTCTACTTAAGTTCATAGCTGGTCAGCTCTTCAGGTATTGAAAGTGCTTTAGGTGTTCATGCTGTATACAGTGCAGGGTTAGCAAGTTATTTACAGTCCTAATTATAGTCAAGGCAGAGAATCAAACATTTCTAGTGCATAGTTGGTCCCATTCTACAGAAAATGTTAACTTCATTGGTCAGATGAATTGTGTTCTAGAAGTGACTGTCTGTCAAGTGACTTGACTGTAAAGTAAGTCTACACGTTTAGCTGAAATCTACATAGTGCAGATAAATTTGATCCTTACTAACACTTAAGACTGACCTTATTTTTAGTAGTTTCATACTGGATATTGCCTACATCTGTGTAGTATGTAGAATGTCATATTTCAAATGTAGGAGTGGGAGATCTGTATATAACTAAAATACTGTCATCACAATTTATTCTCTTTTACTTTTAACTGAATTAGTGTGCAACAATTATTTGTTATGCTTAGTATGTATTTGTCTTAACATTTTGGTGTTAGTGTTTGGCAAGTAATACCTTTCAAGAGCAATGCCCTGCAGGCAGTTAAACACCACACAGCTGCTTAGTCTCTCCCCTTGTCCCACGGGATGGGGGAGAGAATTTTTGAAAGTAGTAACATTCATGATTTGAGATAAAGACAGATAATAGAATACAAGATCAAATTATGGCCTGCACTTGGCTGTCAAAGAGATCGAGAAAAAAGCATTAGTGGTATCAACTGTGGTTACTACTTGACTGCCTTTGCCTCTGGTTCATACTGAAGTTCTAGCGCATTTAGTATGGCAGCGCTCAGTGGCATGGCAGTGTGACTTCTTTCAGGCCAAGGTAACCCACTGTTAGTATCCACTATCCCTTAGGGTTTTGCACTGGCTATATGGGGTTATTAAAAGGTGAGTGGGTCCTGCTGACCACTCCTTTGCTTTTCAGTCAACAAATCAGCTTATGGATGGAAAACAGAGAGTTTCGGTTGGTGTGATATTGCTGCTGGTGTAGCATTGTGGTAATGATTGGCATCCGTTGTTCTTCAACCTTCAGCAACCCCATAAAAGAAAGGTCCTCTGAGAGAGCCGACAAGGTAGACAGCTGTTTGATTTCCTCTGTCTCCAAGGTAGCTATACCAAAAGCCCACTGATATCCTTTAGAGTCTTTGACATACCCTCTCCTAAGATAGTCTGTGCCAAGGATGCATGGAGCCTCTAGGCCAGTCTGAGAAGTGCTTTTGCCACTCATTGCCAGTCAGGGTCACTTCAACCTCCAATACGGTCAGTTGTTGGGATATCCCTGTCGCTCCAGAAATACAAATAGGAATTGATGTCATTGCAGTACACTGTGCATCAGTGTCTACTAGAGCCGTATCCTACTGTGAGTCTGATGTGCCAGATCCTTGGATCTGCACACTCCAGTAAACCCTCTTCTCCACCTTGTTGCAGGCAGGGCCCTTCTAGCCCTACTAACAAAATTCAGTACTCACTTCTTGTAAATATGAATCAGGAGTCCCTTCAAACAGGAGTGAGGTCAGCCCTCCTAATCTAGGTAACTACCCACTGGAAACTGGAGCAGGAATTTTCCTGGAAGAACCCCTTTTGTGATTGTTTTTCCTTGCAACTCACAGGCCTGTGCCTCTAGGACCGAGGCAGATTTTTCAGCCCACTTCCTCATGTCCTCTCTGTGGTCAAAGGGTGATGTGTAACCACTATATCCTCTCTTATGAGCAGGGGAAGGTTTACTTCTAATAGCTGAGGTACTGGTCCATACTGGTGGGGAGTAGGATTTTTGTGTTGTTGGACCACTTTTTCTGCAGGTGAGGAAAGAAGAGAGATTTTCTTTATTGCTGGAGTTGATCAACCAATTCATCCAACTCTAGCATGGCTAATTCCCTCAGGTACTGGATACCTTTTTCCATGGTGGTCCACTTGCCTGGGTGACATCAGTTAAGGAATTGTGTCCCTTTTCCAAACATTTTGTCAATGCATCCTTCCCTAGAAAGGAATTCCAGCTGTTTGTCTTCCTTACCTTCTAATTCCAGTCTATCATCCCCATTTTCCCAACAGCGGAGCAGCAAGATGACAGTATGCTTACCTGGACAACAGCTGAAATCTTTTCAGACATCTCACAGCTCACTTAGGGACAAAGATCCACTGGTTAGCGCCTTGTTTATGACCTTTTCCTTTTTCTCTTCCCTGATCAGTGTCTGCCTCTCTTCCTCCTCCTGTTCTTGTGATGGCCCTGCTTTGAAGGAGTCTGCCTTGTCCACTTTTCCCCTCCTGCTCCCTCCACTGTTTCATCTCTTACTAAATGACCTCACTTCTGCTCACTTGCCTGTACTATCCCACACACCCTGACACTCATCACTATCCAGCCTGAGGGCACATCTATAGGTAGTATTCTTAAATAGTTGTTTAACCATAAACAAGACCTGAAACGCATTCAAGAGACCTAGCAATAGGAACGTGCTTGTTTGAAAATCCCAGGGATATTCAAAATTCTCCAACACTGTTATAATTAGCCTGGAGGAAAAGGGCAAGATGGACTCTCTGAGGAGTAAAGGTAAAAGGCGTAATGATTAATAGTTTCCAATAGATGGCTCCTGGAATATGAAGGTGATGGCAATGCTGAGTACAAATGCCAGATTAGTCACATAACCCTCAATTTTTATCATATCCTAATGCAGTGTAGCAAAGTACAACAAAATAATGACCTTAATCCAGCCCCAGAGGTGATAAACAGGATGGCAGGGAAGATATACCTCAATAAGATGTTACGTAACACAACTTTACGAACATGCACAACAGCTATAAGAAAGATTGCATTTTTAGCAAGGCCAGTTGTGCTCGGACAGGACGTAATGATTTTAATCTCAAAGAGGGTTAATTTCTGTTAGATATAAGAAAGAAGATTTTTTACAATGAGATCTGTGAGAGACTGGAACAGGATGCCCAAAGAGGTGGTAGATGCCCCATCCCTGGAAGCATTCAAGGTTAGGTCTGATGGGGCTTGGAGAAACCTGGTTTAGTAGATGTCCCTGTTCATTGCAAGGGTTTGGACTAGATGATCTTCAAAGGTCCCCTACAACCCAAAACATTCTATGATTCTACATTCTCATGGGTTCTGAGAGCAAATAAATCAACATTGTGATCAGAGACTAATAAAAGAATACAATGAATGCTCTTAACAAATTTTTTATAACACACTCTGGTCAGATCTGTTGTTATCTCAAGCCTTTGTGCCCCATCTTGGGCACCAGAGAGGACTGATGTGGTTTATATGTGCAGGCAGTTAAACACCAAACTGCTCATCACTCCCTGCCTCCCCAGTGGGATGAGAGTGAGAACTGCTAAAAAAAAACCTTAGGATTTGTGGGTTGGGCTAATGATAGTTTAATAGGACAGAAAATAAAATAATAGTAATCATAAAGAAAAGAAAATTACAATGTTCAAAACAGGTGAAGCAAATGCAGTTGCTCACCACTCACCAACTGATGCCCAGCCAGTTCCTGAGCAGCAGCCCTAGACCAGCTTCCTTCCCAGTGTGTACACAAAGCATGACTCCGTATAGTATGGAATATCCCTCTGGCCAGTTTGGATTGGCTGTTCTTGCTATGTCTCCTCTTAGCTTCTTGTACCCTCCAGCCTATGCGCTGACTGGGTGGTATGAGAGCCTGAAAAGTCCTTAACTTAGTGTAAACACTGCCTAGCAAGAATTAGAATATCACTGTGTCATTATTTTCATCCTAAACTCAAAACACAGCACTGCACCAGCCACTAGGAAGAAAATTAACTCAGTCCCTGGCAAAATCAGGACAGAAAGTTAGAATGACTTTAAGAAATTTTGAATTATGTCTGTTCTATCTGTTTAATTTTCAAATAAACATTGCTAATTTTAGCCCAGAAACTCATGTGCACTGTTGGGATGAGATACCGAGATCAAGTATGTAGGAGCAGGAAGTTCTTCCCTCTGCAGGGAATGAGTTGGAGAAATTTCTCATGTAACAGCCCGTTGCCTACATAGTTTATAAGTCCATAATTTCTGCTGTGTTGTTTTCTCTCTTTCTTTCCTTTTTTCCCCCCCAAGCTGAGAGTTAATGTTTTTCAAAGTAAGCATTCTCCTTTAGCTAAGAAGAGATTTGGTCTAAAAATCTCAGAGAATGCTCTTGCAGAAGAATATGACAGTAGTATCAGGAACCCTCTGTCCTGGCTGTTTGCTCACAGTTCCTAACTTCTCAGGCTTGACCTGAAGCTTCACAGGGGCATTCACTTCACATTTGTGGGTGTAACATACAGTTAAGTGTTTGCCATGAAAAGAAAACATTTTTGCAACCGTTAAATTTCGGAGCATTTCTTTCGCTGGTGCTTTTGAAGCAATAGAGGGATATATGTGTTCAGACTTCCCTCACCTGATGTTGTCTTTCAGGTTTTCTAGCTTGAGGGGGACTGTTCATGGCACTTTCTGACTCTAAGAATGATGTGTAAATTATCTTCAAAATTATTAAGGAACCAGAGTAACTCTAAAGAACATGATATGACAGATCCAAATAGATGACAGTTGTTTCTCTCTCATTTGTTATAGTTCATTTAATAAGTTAACTGAAGAGAATGAACTGTTAAATCTGGTCTTCCAAAAAATCCAGCACAAGGAGCTGCTCTATAAACTATTCACTTCACTTTGAAGGTAGTTAAGAGATTACAATCAAGCTGTTAAATAAACTATCAAGAAGAGAACCAGACAGTTGCACAAGGCTGCTGTTTAATGTACTTGTAATATGAAAAAAGCAATGGGGTTACAGAGTTTTCAGAATAAAATTTCCTAGATGAATGACAGCCAAAAGAGACTTGGATGAATCTAATATTCTTGATAAACTGGCAGCACGTGAAAGTATTGACAAATATAGGAACGGTTGTATTTGAATTAATCATGTACATAACTTGTTTCTGTATTAATGAATTTATACTCAACCCAATTTAGACAGCTCAGTAAAAGTTTCTGGTTAGTTTCTGGAGCCACACAGTAAAAGCAAACAAAATTTTAGGGTGATAAGTACCAAGCTATTTTAATAACAACCAAATAGATCTAGAAGAATTTTCAGGATAGAAGTCTTTGAACATTTAAGATGACTGGATTATACCTTTTTTTTTTTATCCTTCAGCTAGAACATCTTGTAATTCTTCAAGAACAGATACTTCTGTTTTAAAAGCATGTATGAAATGAAAGCAGACAGCCTTGCTTGGAAGCTCTCCAGTTAGACTCTCTTTTCGTGTGGGATAGAGACAAACTTCAGCCCTCACTTTCAACCTTTGTGATATCAAAACATGAACTGATGAGGTCAGAAGGCGAAAAGGTGGCCATAGGTTTCTCACAAAGGCAAGCAAATCATTGCATTTAATGTATCATTCTCCTTCTGTTCTTGAGCAACCTTCATGAAAATTAAGCTGGAAATTTCCATAGTCTTCTGGCATCAGTCATGTGTCCCTCAATCTTTTTTAAACCCCTGCATGAAGTCTTATTAAATTTTCTTAATTTACTTTGCATTTACATGCGATATGTTACTACAGTAGTGGCACTGCTCTTCAGCACTGCACTTTGAATGCAGGACTTTACTACTCACATTCTACCTCTCAGCAGAGCAGGTTGTTTAAGATGATCAGGCATGGCTCCTGCTTTACCTGTACTGTGTTTTATCTTTAAGCAACCAGTATTTCATGTGCTATATTATTAAAAGTAAAAAAAAACAAACTGAGAAAACTATTGCATAAAAAAATGATGAAGCCTTATTCTGAGTAGCTGTTTTGCTTTCCAGCACAAGCTATAATTATGCTAATTGCAATGATAAATGTTCCTTTTAAATGTGGTTTCTAGTGAGTGTATCCCACTCACTTTTTCAGGGAAAACAAATCCCATTTTTAAGCACCTGAAAGCAAATATTCATTTCACATTTTATCTTTTTCCCCCCTTCTCATGGATCTACAGAAATTTATGATGATGGTAAGCAAGTTAAACATTGGTTATTATACTTCCTGTGAATTTCTACAATTTAATTAATTATATTTCTTTATTTTCAACATCAGCATCAAACTTACCTTCACTAAAATAAAACATACTGAATTTTTTAAAAATTTGGATTTAGAAACCACAGTGGCTAGTTGGGATTTGTATTAGAGTTTGTTTAGATCATGAAGGACCAAAAGCCTTTGTGAAGAAAGGACTTTTTGCTGGATTCTCTAATTCTCAATTCATACTTATCCTTTCAGTAAGAATGTAGCATTATTTGGTAAATACAAAATCTTGAGACAATGAATAAATAACAGAGTCACAATAAAACATTTGGGCATTTTGGAAAGTAGGGACAGCAAACTGTTTCTTCTGTCACAACCTTGTGATGGTTTGGTGTCTCAGTGGGGTGAGTGGGAAGCTTTTGGGATAGGGCCGTCACTGAATCAGGTCAGCAGGCAATTGCTGTGGCTCTGCTTCTCAGGGCTGCCTTTTTATGTCCCCCCTCCCCCCACCCTTTTTTTTTCCTCATTAAAACTATGACAAAGCACTTTGTGAACCTCTAAGCATTTAGCATTTTACATAACTGACATTTGAATAATTAGCTGCAGTTTTCACCAAAATAAGTTGCTTATCTGTTTTCTACTTTAATTATCAATATCTATTCCCAATTCAACTTCTAAAATGATTTCTTTACTGCTTTTTATCCCCTAAGAGTTTGCTTTTCTGTGGTATGGTCTTGCTTCATTGTCATGCTCCCAAAGCGAGAAATTCTAGGCTAGATAAGCAGTTCTATTTTAAGAACTGGATTTAATGATGTCAGAGGAATTTTCTTAGCATGATTCCTCTGCTTATCCATCTTTTCTTCCCACTCAGCTGTCTTATTCTTTATCTGTGAGTTTCTTTCTCAAGTGACAAGCATGATTCACACTCCTTGTATCATACAACAACAGAAAAAGCTTAGTCACAATCCTCAACCTGTGAAAAATGCCTCCCTCCTCCACTTACTTAGCTCTAAAATAACCAGGAAGATTTTTATTATTTCTTCTATGTCCTATGCAGATAAGGAGGACGAGTACGGGGGAAGAGAAATCTTCACTAAACTAAGGGAAAGGTCAATAAATTTTATCCTCTTAGCCAATTTTTTTTTTCCAAAACACTGAAAGGGCTTGAAAGTAGGCATTTATAATGGAAATATTGCCTTAGCCATAAATATAAACATTTGTTTTAAATATAAGACTGGAAACAGGTGATCAATATTATTTATTTTTGATTTATTTTTACTGCTCTGTCTGTGAAGTTTCTGGGAAAGTGAAACATACTATAAATATAGTGTCAGAAATATTAATGATGAGGTATATTTGAAGAGTTTCTAATGCTACCTTCCAACAGGTCAATATTAGCAAAATTGGGATAATTTAGCTTGAGGCTGGCACAAATATTTGTCCTCATTACCAATGCTTCCAGTCTTTTTAATGTAGGTAGTAAAATATTTCTGTGTTCTCAACTGAATAAGACATGCTTATTTTTTATTGACCAGTTGATTTATTCTGGTTCAGATTTTTATGTGATATTTTTATAAAGCATAGTTGCACATTGTGATGCATCTTTTTATTCAAGCCATCCTTAGGAAACCTGTAGTTTAGCTAAACTCTTTTTTTCTGTTTTATTTTTGACTTGGTTCAAAATAGGAGGTAACTGCTGATCATGTCAATGAAAGAAGCTTGTTTTGTTTCTATTTTTTTTTTCCCCCACAGTGACCATCACAGCAATCATCAATCATACTTATCTCCATGCCTGAATTTTTGCCACACTTACTGTTTTGTAGTGTATTTCTGTCAAGTCACTCAACTAAGTACTAGTTAAGAAGCCAACTCTAAATATTAGAGTATGTATAGCACGTATTATGTAGATTAGAGTATGTATAGCACATATAATGTCTTGATAGATTTAACTTCCTATTTGTCATTCTATTGTAATATACTGTAAAGGCTACAGTGAGACAAACTTAGAGAGGTCTTAGTCTGTTTGAATTTACCCTTTGATGTTGCTGTTAAGTGATAGGAGCAGAGCAAAGGAGTATTAGCTCAATGCCATGTGTCAGCAAATTGATTTACTTTGTGTCTTTAAATTCTAAGTGACTAAATGGTGTGGGTTTGGTGCCAGCTACTGGAAATGGCAGCCCAAGAGCACAGTAATTGCAGAAGGGTCTCATTAACTGTTTGAGTTTTTTTGGTAGAAGAATTCAAGGCTTCTGGGCCTGGATGCTGTTACTTGGGAAAGGGAATTCTGTCTGTCTTGTAACAAGATTTTTAAAGAAAAGGGATACTGCTGTAAGCAAGAAAAACACGTAAAACTTCTTGGCTTATGCTCTATAGCTTTGTTGATAGTCTTTACTGCTTGCAGTGTTTTCAAGTTCTCTGATACTGCTGAAGATTTAATTTCCCAGCGTTAGCATTCCAAGTGTCAGTTGTTTAGTTTTGCCTGCCTAATTTTGTCTCACAAGCCTTCTAGATCTGTTCCTGGGCTACTTCACAAGTTCTGCAGTGATTCAGCCTGTTTCCACACACACTGTTTTCACCACTGGTTGGGATTTTCTGGACTCTTTTGTTGGCATTCATCTCACAAGACTGAAGTGCAAGACTTATAGCTGTGGATATTCTAAGCTCCCTGTGTAACCGCAAGCAGAATGCTCAGATTTTAAGTTGGCTGAATTACTTAACAAGAGGGCCTTTTCCTCTCCACTGGCTATTTAGTTGCCATAGGCTAAATTTATCTGAGTTTGTATTTTGTCATTACGTGTATGAGGGCTAGGTCAGATAGAGTTCATTTCCCCAAAACAGCCCTCACAGTGCTGTGCTTTGCATTGGTAGCTAGAAAAGCATCAATAACACACCAGTGTTCTGCCTACTGCTAAGCAGTGCTGGCACAGCATCAGCACTGTCTCTCCTACATTCTGTCCCGCATCTGAAGGCTGGGGGTGGGCAAGATCCTGGGTGGGGGCACAGCTAGGACAACTAACCCAAATTGACCAAAGGAATATTCCATACTATATGATGTCAGCTCAGATACAAAAGCTAAGAAAAGGATGAAGTGGAGGCATTAATTGTTTACATTTGCCTTCTGGAACAAGCACTACATGTGCCAAAACCCTGCTTCCTGGGAAGTGGCCAGACATCTGAGGAAGGGAAGTAGAGAATAATATCTTTGTAGTTTTTTCTTTACTTGTACACATGCGTGACCTTTCACTTTTGCTTTAGTAAAATGTCTTATCTTGACCTAAAAGTTGTTATCCCTCTAACTTTCTCTCCTCTATCTAGCTCAGAAGGGGGGATGGTAGAGTGGCTTGGTGGACATCAAGAATTGTTTTTAGCTTTTTGTAAACTATAATTGATCATGGCGGTATTAAGAGAACAAGCCTTCCCACATTTTCCAGCTGGCTGTTGCCTAGTGTCAGAAAGAATCTCTTAGTCATCTGAATTTGTGTTTAGTATGAAAAAATTTAGACAGTTTATAACTGTGGGGAATAAGAGGCCTCATCAAACACTTACCTTTGGTGGTCTCCTATTCTCGGCATCTTGTAGGATTGCATCATTGCTGATTTTAGATAAATACTGGCCTCCGCCAACATCAGTCTAGAACAGATTAAGAAACTGCACATTAGTAATGAAATCAGTAAGTGAATAGTTTTTACATTACTATGGAAATATTTTGAGTATCACCTCCTCTACAGAAACAGCTGGAGCATCATGCAAATACTTACATGTAGAACCATAGTGAGATGGTTTTAGACGAACATCCTTCCCTCCTATTCCGCATGGTTCCTTTTGGTCTTTTCCTGATTTGTTTCACTTCCCTGCTAATTCTGCTGTCATGGAGTTTTCCTTCTCCTGTGTGAGGATTCAAAAGCTTTCAAGATCTTCATTTATTCCACATCCTTTCAGTAATTTTCATTTTATTATAAGAGTGCTTAAATGGAAGACTTCAATTTGCTTAAATGAAGTCCTAAAGAATTTCATATAAACAAAACGTGATTCTTGTACATTCACAGGTTTCTTTTTAAAAAACTAGCTCAGATTAAACACTTATATTACCCTGCTGGCTTAAAAACTTTTATCAGTGTCTTGACAAAGGCATTGATGCCAACAGCCTTACATCTCAGATCTTGAGATGCATTGTTTCTGATTGGGAACAGCATAGTCCAGGGCCTAAATGTAGTTTTACTCAAAATGCATGGTAGTTGATTTTTTTTTTTTCAAACCAATACATGTGGTCAGACCCAGATTTCCTATTTGACTTCTCTTCCTAATGGACCAAACCCACAATTTCAGAATGTAATTAATTCTCCTGAATGAAAAATTTGACAGATGCAATGTGGGTCCCAGGGAAGGGACCTGAAAATTATTCCATCACTGGAGGAATATGTAGGGTTTTTTATATATAATTCTTTAGAGCTTCCATCACTGGTGGGTGCAATTTCCTGCTTGGTTTATTTTTGTGGTGGTGATGGTTTTTAAAAGGGTTCAAGGCAGGTAACTGTAGGATATTCTGTGTTTAATTCTATACTTCGTATGCATTTAATCTTAGTGTCTAGATTTAGAACTAGACTTTTTTCATAATTTTGTAATTTTCTCACAGTATAAATGTTAGAAATAAACTAGTGAACTTCATGAAACTTAGAACATACTCATGATGAAGAAAATAATGCCTTTGCATATATGTTTGCAAGTGTTTTTATGGATAGGTGTCCTCTGTTTAATATTCTGTTGTCTCCAGCATCTGTTTCATGTTGAAGATGGCCTTCATGTTGAAGTATGCTCCATTTTAATGAAGTGTGAGTACTCATTGCTTTAAAGGACATTGTTTTACTCAGGTGCACATATGAAACAGCCACTAGTAGTCATATCTGAAACTTTTAACATCTTGCAGTATTTGCCTTGAAAAACATTTGTAAAGGAAAACAAGGAGCATGTTGTCTCTTTTACTGAACAGCTGCTGTATGTGGTTTCCCATATGAAAAGTGTTCAGGGCCATGAAAGTAGTTGTGTAGTATTTTTTTAGAAATCCATTCAGAGCAAATGCTGAGTGGTCCTAAGTTCCATCTAGACTGTGAGGGCTGGAGCTGGGGCAGAGAGGATAAATGAGGCTGAGCCGCTGATTGCCATTAGGTCATGATTTGCCATTACTGTAAGTTATATGGATTACATTTTTGAAGGATTTACTACTGATGTCTTGTCACTTATTGTTTTATTGGATTTTTTTTAATTTTTATTTTTTTGAGTCTGTCAAAGCTATTTTCCCCAAAAATTTATTCTTTGTACTGTCATCCTCCCTATAGCATGTCAGTAATTCCATTCTACTGATATGGACCCATCATGGAATGAAGCAGGAAAAGCCATTATATTGTTCTTAGAAACTCACTGTGTTATCTTGTATGACTTTTTCTAGAGTGTGAATCAGTTCCTGTGTTCTTGTGACACATTCAGTATTTTTAAATTGCTTTCGTGGGTGACTAGACTTGTTTGAATTGCCATGTGCTAAATGCAGTTGCTGTCATGCCTTCTTAAGCATGAGATTTCTGAATAATGACAATGTTACAGAAGCTTTGTATGCACACTGAAATAACATGCTTTCACATTAATTGTCTGGTACCTTCCTGAAGCTCATAGCTTTTTCCTGTTTCTCACACATTTGAAGATTGTGTAGATCTGTGAAGAAAAGTCAGCCAAAAAACAGCAGCATTTGCTTGCAGTAAGGTACTCATTGGTCTAAGAAATGTTTTCCTCTAGTAGAAATAAGGCTGTTCTTTTGAAAATAATAGAAAGGTGTAGTGGGTTGACCCTGGTTGGATGCCAGGTACCCACTAAAGTCGCTCTTCCCCTCTGCAACTGGGCAGAGGAGAGAAAATACAATGAAGGATTCATGAGTTGAGATAAAAGCTGGGAGAGGTCACTCACTGATCACCACCATGGGCAAAACAGACTAAAAGTGGGAATATTAATTAAATTTGTTACTGACAGGATTAGAGCAAAAGAGTGAGAAGTAAAATAATCTTAAAAACACCTCCTTCCTTCCAAGTTCTACCTCATTCTCCCTTAGGAGTGCAGGGAGTTGGGGGATGGAGGTCATGGTCAGTTGTTGTTTCTGCCTCTGTCAGGGAGAGGAGTCCTTCCCCTGCTCCCCCTGGGGTCCCTCCCATGGGAGACAGTCCTGCACGAACCTATCTGGTCCATCCCATGGGCAACAGGTGTGACCTATGGGACACAAACTGCTGTCCCATAGGTCACTTCTCCATGGGGTGCAGTCCTTCATGGCCAAGCTGCTCCAGCTTGGGTCCCTCACAGAGCCACAAGTCTTATCAGGAACACCTGTTTCAGCATGGGCTCCTCCCTCCACGAGCTTCAGGTCCCTGCCAGGACCCTGCTCCATCATGGGCCTCCCATGGGGTCATAATTCCTCTGGGCATTCACCTCCTCTGGTGCAGGCTCCTTCACGGGCTGCAGGTGGATCTCAGCACCCCAGTGCTCCTTCATGGGCTATGGGGGTACAGCTGCTCCACCATGGTCTGCACCACGGGCTGCAGGGGAACCTCAGCTCTGGCACCTGCTACACCTCCTCTGCTGCTGCACTGACCTTGGTGTCCATATTGTTGTTCACATGTTCTCACTCTGTTCTTCCCTTGCTGCAATTTTCAAGTGCCCAGTAACTCTCTTTCCCTTCTTAAATGTGTTATTACAGAGGTGTTACTGTCATTCCTGAATGTCTCAGCCTTGACCAGTGGCAGAAAGCCCACCCTGGAGCCAGCTGGCATTGGCTCCACCAGATGCAGGGGAAGCTTCTGGCAGCTTCTAACAGAAGCCACCCCTGTAGTGTGTTCCCTCTCTCCCCATCCCCCCTCAACAAAACCTGGTCATAAAAACCCAGTACAAAAGATAATGGCTGGCTGACTCAAAATCCTGGATGCCACAAGGCTATTCACCAGCCTCTAAAAAGTCTCATTGTGAGGTCGCCAGAAGCACAAATGGTTCCAAAACACTTATTCAGTGTCACCATGATTAATTCCCTGCAGCTTCTCATGTGAGTCCAGGAGCGTAGCAGTGCAGCCACAGGTGATTGCATATTTGTACCCATGACAGTCATGTATATACAAAATTGAACAGATACAAAGGTATCTGTCAAGTCAGGTATAATATATCTTACTGCAACCTTGGTATTCACAGGAAAATAGATATTTTTGTTCAATCTAATTATAAATATGTTATTTCATGTTATGCTACTTCCATAATTTGCACATTTTACTAGAGTTTATAGGTTGTAGTGTTGGAGTACTTTTTGGCATTTTAATCCTCTTTCTAGTAAGAAAATAAGGAAAAGTAAATATTTCCCAATTTTAGCTTCTTTTCCTTTTTTTTTTTTTTTTTTTGTTTCAAGGTAAAACTCTTTACATCAAATTAAACAGCTCAGAACTTAGTAGTCTATTCTCATTGCTTTGTCTCACAGTGTATTGAACTTGAAAGCTGTTTATATATTTTGAATCCTAATTTCTTCAACTCTTGTTATTTTCTAAGCTGCCTTGTCTTTGGAAATGACTTTTGGGTAATGAGATGACTCCAAATTAATCTTGTATTCCAGCTGCAAAAGTATTAGGTTAGAGATTGGCAGTTTACATGAATTTTTCACAAGCATTGTGAATTTGCCCCATATGCTTTCAATCTCAATCTTTTGTCCTTAGTGTTTGCCAATTCTGAAGGCTTTTCCAGTCTTATTCTAAATCCCAAACTCTTGGGGGATAAACTAAGAAGAGTTTTGTATTAATGTAATTGATAGTCCTGAAAGGCATAGTTTGCAGAACTTCAACGGGTAAGTTCTTCTTTGCATACAAGTGTATTTTTGTCCAGCTTGGTTTCATTCAAGGATTTTATTGATCAACTTAGAAATTATTCTGGAAATTAAAAATATAAAGAAAATAAGACTCATGATAAATAATGTGATTGTTAGCAACTTGCTTGCATTATAATGCCATTCATATATTTTTGCAAAAATCTGTGGGCATTATGGATTGAATTAGTCAGCACTGTGGTTTCCAAGAAGTCTTATTTGCAGAGTTTTCTGAAAGGTTTTTATTATTGTGATATTACTAGGAACTTGTTAAAACTTCAGTGGCAGATCTCGGATGTTGCAACTTTGCCACAGAAGTCCAGCTGTTAACTTTTAAATAAATTTTAATTTTTTTTTTAACATGTGGAAAATTTACAACTTTCTGCTGGAAATGGAATGGATCATTTTGAAAATCAAAGATCCTTTCCATAGAAAATCATGGTCCAAGAGCTACTTCCTGTGCAGTTTCTGGCATAAGGAGAAGTGCTGAGTATTTAGTGATTAAATGAGCCATTAAAATAGGAAATGAACTTACAGGTATGTAAATATCCTGGAAGACAAGCTCCAAAATGGAAGGCAGTTGCATAGAACTAGTGTTCTTTTCTAGCCTTTCCTGTATTTTTCTGTTTCATCTTTTCACCGTCCCTTCACATAGTTGGTTTGATGACTATTGCGTCTCAGAAACCTTTGGAAAATGCTTATGATGTTTTTTGCAATTCTATTTTTCTTCAGAGAAACAAACAAAAAACTTGTTTGCATTTTTTAATGGGCAAAATTGTTTAAAAAGAATTGCTTTAATCCTTTTGGAAAAAGTATCTAAAAAGCCTCCCATTTTTCACAGAAGTGATTGAAGTTTTTTTGAGCCAACCTTTGTCCTATTCAGCTACAAGTGAGCATTAACAAAATAGGTGCTAGACAGACAAATGGATATGGCCAAAGTAAGAGCAAACTATCATTGCTGGGATTTTGTTGGTCACACTATTCCTCTCATCTTTTGTACAATGGACAACTAAAACTTGATGTTAGCTATCAAATTTAGAGATAGTAACACAGAATAATTTTGATAAAAATATTGGTGAAATGTTGGTAGGGCAGTATGTTTAGAGCAGTTCTGTCTCTCTTCCCCAGTCTTATGAGCAGCAGACATTCAGCATTCATCTTTGGCACAGGGGGCCTGGCATTATGAAATACCTTGTTCTTTCCTTGTGCCTTTGGAAAAACAGATGGTATTAATGGTAGTTCAAAGCTAAGCCTTCATATCTTACTGTGAAGACTGTGTCTGTGACAAACTCCATGTCTTTTATTCTTTCTTAATAAAAATTCATGTCATTCAGTATTCCAGAGAGATTGTTGAATGTTCCTCCTTGCATTTTGACTGCTATGCAGTTTGTTTAAAGTCAAAATATACCTTGTGTCCATCAAGCTGCTTGTTTCTCAATAAAGGTAAAAGCCAGGAACATTTGGTAGTTTCTTAAAAGTGCTAAAACTATTATATTTTGAAGTACTTGCTTTTTCACCACCTATTCCTGTGTTGTTTTTTTTTTCTTGACTGTGTAACTCAAAGATCTCCAAATGGTAATGCATAAAAGTTAAAAAAGGACAGCGAGTAAACAAGGAGGGGAAATAATTGTGTGTTGGCACCACAGCCATTCAGTTAAACTGATCTTCAGCACTGAAGTGTAGTTACCAGAGACATAAGATAGTATGATTGTTCCAATTTATTCTGCAATGAATCTGATGCTCCAATCAAACAGAAGGTCAGTCTACTGTGGTAAAAGAAAGGATATAAATATTGTATTTAAGAAATTAAATTAGGAGTCCTATGTGAAAGAATAATTCTGCTTATGGAATTGTCACATGTACAGACTCATAAAATATGTCCTTATTGATACTTCTTGAAGAGTGTTTTGTGCATGATGTTATATGAGCTGTTCTGTCAAGTATGAACTTATGCTCTTGACAGTGTCTTGTCAGACAGTCGCTGCTCCTGTCCAATGCATCTCAGTCTAAGGAATACATGAATCTTCGGCAGAAATTGAAGCATTGCTCATTCTTTAACAAGATTTATTTGTTTATTCTTTCATGAGTAGTTAAACTGATTATTGATAAACAGAAACTGTAATGAAAATATTGTGTAAAAAAATAGTTTCTTGGGATAAAAGTGTGTTTTATTACTTTAATTTTCTTTCACCCAAAATTTATGCTGCGTTTCTCACGAGGAACAATGGATTTCATAATGGATTTCTGGATTTTCATAATCCCCAAATACTGTTGAGTTAGCTTAGATATCTTTGAGTGCTTACCTGTCCTAGCAGATAAAGAATTCTGTCTGATAGTATTTAAGCAGTGGGCCACAAGTAGTCTGCAGGCTGATGATCTTCAATGTGGTTGGTTAATACTTTCTGGGAAAACAGGGAGAATACTCCAGAAGCTCCCTCTGCATACCTTGTGCATATAAAAGTATATAATTTGAAGGGAAAACAGGTGAATATAAGGAGAGTCAAGAATATGTAAGTGTGTAGAGGGTAGCGTAACACACATCAAAGCTGCTCTTCTCTACGAGCTGCCTGCTGTCAGCCCAAGGAAGAAGGATTCAAGATTCTAGAACATATTTTATACCAAATAGTTGATGGTACAAAGTACATAGTTTTCTCTTGCCTTTCTTCCTTTCTTTCTCAAAAGGCCCCATTTTATTATAACAGACTGCTATATGGTGTCTTTTTATCTTTCAGTCTGCGCAAGGTGGTGGTCATCGAACACTACTCTACGGGCATGCAATCTTGCTGCGCCATTCCTACAGCGGCATGGTATGTAACAGGAGTTGTGAGCAGCAATGATTTCTTTCTTTTATGAAAGTTATGTTTGAAAGTGCCAACAGTATTGCCATTTACTGATATCTGGAGAATTACTCACATCAGAAAGGCATTTTACTTGTGGTTGTTGGGAACCTTTCTGAAGGGTAGATGCTTGGAAATATGAAAGTGAGCTGGTTCTGTCTGGGTAAGTGCTAAAACTAAGTCCAGCTCCCATAGTGCTCAGTCTGAGATGGTGAATTCTCATTTCTTTTCCCTTGGATAGTCCATATTTCATAAGGTTTGACTGAGTCTACAGCTAGCATCTTGCTGTCAACCTGAGCATATGTTGGAGGCTGAGTGGAAAAGGAAATTCCTTCTGGTACGTATTTTAGACAGAAGTCTCAGTCTTCAATTCCCTGATGAATTATACAGGTTCCAAACTCCTTAACTACAAGTGAGGCTTCATGGAGCTGAAATGCAAGGCAACTAACTCCTTTAATTTCCCTCTCACTATTCCTGTCTCAAAGGAAAGATAGCCTGGGTAGAGTGAGAGGTTATTTTAGAACTTTGTCAAGTCTTCTTGAGTGTCATTCAGTTTCAGGCATACATACTCTTGATAGTAACTAGTGGGAATAATGTAAGAATAGTTAATCCTGTGTTAGTAGGTTCATGGCTTGTTATATTTTAGTGAATTATCAGAAGTGAGCAGAACAAGTACTGTATGCTTTGTCTTTTGATAGTATCTCTGCTGCCTCTCTACATCTCGATCATCAATGGATAAGCTGGCATTTGATGTAGGATTGCAGGAGGACACAACAGGTAAACACTAGTTTAAAAGACTGTATAATGAAGAATACTTTCAGTCTAAAAGAGACCTACGTATAAATCTTGTACAAAGTAAGGCTATTTTAAGACCTAAAGAAACCAAACTTAATATTCAGTGTTTAAATGTTCAGTATCTTATCTTTATATTTTCTTATAGATTATTTAATTTTTTTTCTGTGGGATATAAATATGTCTATGTATATTTAAATATAAATTTATATTGGTGACTATAGCTAAAGGAATATTACCAAGTTTTAAGTCCTGTAGAAGCCTTTCACTGTTATTTTTTAAAAAACTTGTATTATTTTAATAAAAATTCTATTAAAACTTTAGAACTGTTGGTGACTTAGACTTATTTTAATTTTTTTTAAGACTAAGACTTCTTCTTACAATGCCATCAGTTTGGTGGAATTGTTTAGTTAGACACAAGTTTGGTTGTTTTTTAAAGCCTTGCTCTAGCTAGGAGTAGTACAGGTAGTAACTTCAGCAGTTGAACCGTTGCAAGATCAAAGAGTTCTCTTCTAAGAAGCATGCTTTTTGTTCAGGAAGCATATCCAAAAACAAGGTTTGTCATGGGAACAGAATATGTGACTTTAATACTTATAAATATTCTGGGCAATTAGAGACTCAATAGATGTTGAAGGATGTATTTGATTTGGGATTTATGAGATCTTTCAAACATTCTTTTAAGCGGTATTGTAAGCGGTTATTTTCATTGCCCTTAGTGGTGGGTTGCTTTATTTCTTTGGTGTAATTCTCAGCAGAATATTCTCCAATGTCTTTTCCAGAATCTGTAAAGAAGGTGACTGGGAATCTTTAGCAAAAGCAGCCTGGACCAGGTTGCCTGGAGAACACAGAGCTGCCTCCTTACTCTGGAATCACTGTTCCAGAGATCTTCGTCTTCTGCTTATGTGTATTATTTCCAGCTGAGTTTCTGACAAGGTGCAGCTGGAAAGATACTAGTTATTGAAAACACCTGGTTTAACCAACTGAAAACTGCATCACAACTTTAGGGCTGTGATAAGTGTGAAAGTAATGTCAGTAACATTGGGACTTCTTATTTCTTTCTTTGCTCTTACTCAACATTGGTATAGGTGAGGCGTGCTGGTGGACCATACATCCTGCTTCAAAACAACGATCGGAAGGAGAAAAAGTGCGTGTTGGAGATGATCTTATTTTAGTCAGTGTCTCTTCAGAAAGATATTTGGTAAGTTATATAAAAATATCTGTACAGTGCTTCTTCTACAGAAAAAAAACAGTTAAAAAAAAAGTTATGATAAAGGGTGGTTTACATTTCCACCTCTTGAAAGTAAAATTTAAGGTGTTTAAACTGTTTTTTTGTACTATTTTACAACACAAGATACTGAAGGTGTGGAAAGTGTGACTGCAGTACATGGCTAATCTAATTTGTGTCCATTTCAGTAATGGAAGAGAAGTTGAAAAATTTACTAATGATGAAAAAAAACATACAGTGGAAAAAAAAAAATCTGTCCAAATTGGGTGATTGAGATGTTTAGAATCCCTGTGAATGCTCAGAGGTTAACAATGCTGTTATATATAAATTAAGGCTTTGAACCAAAATTTTGGAGTGTTTAACTTAGGTACATAGCATTTGTGGTCTTAAAAGGTCTATATTTTATTAGGATTATTTACAGTGTAATCTGTTGAGCTACTGACATGTCATAATTAAATATAATTAAACTACTTAATGATTAAATATAGTTGAGATATTTTAAAAATGTTGGTGGTAGCTACTTCTTTTCACTGGTTTAAAGAACTTCTCCATCAAAGTTTCTCCCATTTGTTCTGTGATGAAACACTTTGATACTTTAACATGAATTTCTTTTGGAATTCTTGGTGTTGCAAACACCTGAACTATTCTTTATGGCAAAAAGAAGATGAAAATAAGAAGAAAATAATTCAGGTGGGGGTTTCTCTAAAATCAGCCTCAGTGATTTGACAAAACAACTTAAAAAATCAGTCTCTGAACAGGAAGTGTTTTGTGTTTGTCAAAAAACTGTTTGAGACCTAGGAGGGCCACAATGATGGTGAAAGGCCTTGAGGGGAAGCCATATGAGGAGTGGCTGAGGTCACTTGGTCTGTTCAGCCTGGAGAAGAGGACATTAACTGGAGGCCTCTTTGCAGTTACGACTTCCTAGTGAGGGGCAGAGGAGGGGCAGGCACGGATCTCTTCTCTGTGGTGACCAGGGACAGGACCTGAGGGAATGGCCTGAAGTTGTGTCAGGGGAGGTTTAGGTTGGATATTGGAAAAGTTTCTTCACCGAGAGGATTATTTGGCACTGGAAGAGGCTCCCCAGGGCAGTGGTCACAGCACCAAGCCTGACAGAGTTCAAGAAGCACTTGGACAATGCCCTCAGGCACATGGGGCTGTTCTGGGCAGGGTCAAGAGTTGGACTTCATGATCTTTATGGGTCCCTTCCAACTCAGAATATTATATAATATCAGCATATAACTTTAAAGTTTATACTCTGTTATTCATATTCTTTTTCCCCTGTGAGACATTATTTTTGATTTTTCTACAAAATTTAGGAAAAAAATTAATACCTTAATAAGACTTCAGTTATAACTGAAGATGTTCTTCTTTCTTTTGGAAATACATAGGAAAATGAGACTATAATAATTAGAAAATAATTGTAACTTCTAATTAGACGCTCGGTAACTCATTTAATGAGTTATTTTCTGTAATTAGGCACTCTGGCAAGTTTCTTATCATCATTGTATTTTAAAATTGTTTAAAATAACTACTTTTATGATAATTGCAATTAGCCAGTGAAAAAACCCAATTTATTGTGGACTAAATTAATGAAAAATCCGATTCATGAAAAGGTTTTATTTAACAACATAGGATTTTATTGAATTGTTGAATTGGGTTGCTGAAGTTTAATTTTATTCCAGATTGTGTCTCCATACAGTCATATTCCTGAACTTATGCTTTCTGCCCTGTCATTAGAAAATCAGTTGCTCTTTTGTATAACTGAGGGTTTGTGCCTCAACTGTTGATTCTCAAGGTTGTCACATGTACTTTTATACAGCAAGATGCATGAGGCTGTCAGCAGAGAGGGATTTTCCTCAACAAGTGGTGTTAATGCATATAGTGCATCTTCCATGCAAAATATCAGTATACTATAAAGAAATTACATTTTCAGTGTAGAGAGAAGTGACACTGAATTACAGTCTTAAAATGATTTAGAGCTAGACTTTATTGAGCCTATTTCAGCTGTACAGCTTGACAGTAAGAAGGACCAAGGTTTCAGCAAATTAATTTTGCTCTTACAGGCACTCATATTTTTATAGGCAGATGTTTTTTGAGACTAAATTAAGATCTGGTAAACTATGTACCTTAATTACAAAAATATGTGTTTTTTCTACCTATTCAGTAATTATATTAGCATTGTTAATAAAGCAATGAGACTTCTATGACTAAACAGTTAACAAAAACTGAAATAGCCAGCTACAAATGAGTGAATATTTTTCATGAAAGCTGCCTCTCTGTCTTAAACTGTTTATCTTAATCCATTAGGCCATTTAGAAAAATAACTTCAAAGGATGTAAGTTTGAAAATTATACATGTATTATAAATATACATATAATAATGCAAATTATAAGTTATAAATAGCATGGTTTTTTCATGTTGAGTGTAATGTCATGTTGTAGCTGCTATTTTCTATGACTCTTAAGGCAACATAGCAACTTACACCTTTTACAATAGTTAGGACTATAGAGAAGTGGAGTTATTTTTGTGAACCTGCTTGAATTGTGAGGCCAAATAAGATCTATTGAATCCAGCTGAGGAATGTTGTTCTGAGGTTGCAGAGTTCCTCAGATGGATCCCTTAACAGAGAATAATGTTCATCAGGACGCTGAGGGTTAGGTTTTTGTATGTTGTGTACTCAACCGTTCAAACCTTAGGAAAAAGTAAGTTTTTTATCAAAAGTTCTGCATGAATGTGCTGTTAGGAATAGGGTTGGAATGTCACCTTTTTATGTTGCAGTCTTGGTGTATGTTTTCAAACAACTTGCTAATTCTTTCCGAATGAAGACAAATAGGTTAACCATCCTGGGGCAAAGATGTGCATGTAAAAATAACAGATGAATAGAGTTCATTCACAGGGCATGGCTGTTTCAAAATGTAGTCAGCTCTTAGCTGAATTTATATAATGTAAGCGGAGTGCAGAACTGTGTCATCTTTATAAGTTAGTCTTCTAGTCTTCTGACTGCAGCTTGATTAATTTAACATTGACTTTGTGAATTTATCATCTCGATGTAGTCAGTAGATTAGTGTTTAGACTTCATTTGGTTGGCAACCACTATTGAGTATTAAGAAAATATCCAGACTTTGCTATAGTTGCCCTTCCCCACTTTCCACACAAAAGAAATATTTTGAGACATTTGGGTCTATTTTTTTTCCCCTGAAGAATGATCTTTTTACTTGCAGTGAACAAGTGCTAAACTTAAAGGAAGATCAGTGTTAAAATAATAAGCTAAAGGTCCAGAGATGTGGATTTTTACTGTTTGTTGACTCTCAGCAGTGTCCCAGGGCACGTCACTCATTCTGATTCTCATTATCTACCTATACAATGGAATTTTGAATCCTTATTTTCATGTGTGGAATTTCTGAGGAAAAGCACTTACATAAGTGCTTGTGGCATTATATAACATGCGAGCTGTGCTATTGCCAGATATTTCAGAGAAGAAAGTTGGCTCTGCTGAACCCTGTTAGCAGGAAGATGTTCTGCTATAAATATTGCCACCATTTAAGTTCAAGCTAGAGTTGCTATGTTTCCTTTCTTGAGGCAATTCAACCTGATAAAGAACAGATGTAATATTTCTAGCATGTTTCCCCAACTTGTACATAATATCTACCCTTGCACTGAGGTTTGGCTATGCCTGGTATTAATTATATATCCTGATTGCTTTCAATATTGCCAATTTTCAATGATTTAGAAATTCAGTTTGTTCTAATTGCTTTCAAATTTATGAAGCCCCTGAGTAACCTTAGCCCTTTAAACATAATTCAAGAAAAAACCCCTTAAACATGAAATTGAAATACAAAATGTATAAATGAAGATAAAACTGAAAATTGTTATCTATGAGGTTAGTGTTATTCTGGCTGGGAAGTCAGGGAAGAGGGACAAAACCCCAAATGCAATCTACAGTGCACAGATTTTAGTATAATGCAACTGCATCTAGTTTCTGCACTGTGGTATATATTAGTTTCTGAGTTGCTGTCTCAGTGACTGCAGCGCTGACCTGCAGCTGCATTATGCAGATCTGTGAACAAACCTTGATGTTTATTTGACTGAAGTGACCTTTTATTTATTTTTTTTTAAACTACTGGAAACTAACATGAAACTGATTGGAAACCTCCCTTTGAAGTGTAAGCTTCTCCTTGAAGATTTTTATCATGGTTAACTGATGGCAGAGTTCCCTTTCAAAAATAATACCATCCAAATTAGAACAAACTGTTTTAAAGATGGAGTTGATATCTGTCATTACCCCTGAACAGGAGGACAGGTTCCTTAGTATTGCAGAGGCACTGCCTCTGCATCCTCTTGCATCAAAAATGTTGTCTATTTTCAGCTCTCAGTTATATTTCTCTTTTTTATTATCATATGCTTGGAACAGCTTCTAAATATCTGTATCATTTGTTGGTGCAGTAGTACCAGGGAACACAGGACTATGTGACTTTTTTTTTTCAATTAAAAAAAGAATAAATTTATCCTTTCATTTTCTTTTTGAAAGTATGAAACTCAATATTGAACTTTTCTTTCTGGTTTGTAAATTCACAATTCCATCATTTCTTACTGTTGGAAAATTATAAAAAAGGTTTTTTCAAAGAAAATTTTAATCTGCATAAATAAACCTGAAATCAGTGGAATCAAGGTAGTGTTGAGCTGGTCTGTTACACTGATCATAATGCAGTTTCCACAGAGTCTTTATACACACTGAAGTGTTATTGTGGAGGCTGGTAGAACTTCCCAATAATTAGGGTTGTCAAGTTACTCTGCCTTATAGAGTCCTGCTTCCAAGTGCTCATAATCAAGTGTTTGCAGTGAGAAAAATCACTTACTAGAAATAGTAGCATGTGTTTTGTTTTTTTCTTAATTTTTATTTTTCTCCTTGTTTGGTTCTTTTTTATCAGTCTGAGATAATTTTTTTTTTTTTTAGTTTATCTAGAAGAGGTCAGATGTTACTGAGCTCAGGATAGAAAGAAAAGTCATATCTTTAAGAAAATTGATCTCATTTTCTGGTGTACTTCTTGGTAGCCTACAAAGACAAAAAAAAGAAAAAGGAATAAAAAAGCCTCTCCTTGCTTAAGCCTAGTAAAGAAACATTCTCCTGCAATAATGGAGCTTGGTTATGCTCAGGAATGATTGTTTAAATTTTCTTCTAGTAGCTAGAAGTCTGATGACTGTTTTACATAAGTTAGACCTCTTGTGCCTCCTGTGTGTTAATGAACTGTTTAAACTCCCTCTACAGTGAATAATTAAATACACCCCAGCCCTGGTGGGAGTAGATATTCCTTGAAATGGGTTGCTCAAGGCGGTGATGAAGTCAGGCACTGTATTGACAGCTGAGAACTCAGTGTTGTGTGTGCTGCCGGTGATCTGCTGTCATTTAAGATATGTGGAGGAAGAAGCTATGACAAAGTAGAAGGTACAAAAGGCAGGTGATGTATCAGTGACAGGAGTGGGACTGAAGAGGGAAGGAGGAAGACTGAGTGGGACTTGATGACTGGCTGAAAAGATTGTCAGCTGAAGGCAGGCAGGCAGTAAGGGACTAACAATTTGTCTGGGACAAGAAGATGGTGACAAGGGAGAAGTAGGCATGTGCTGGTTGAAGTTGAGTTCAAAAATTATGGCAGAAAATTGTGTGGTTTTGGCAGGCAGAATTGATAGAAGAACCAGTGGAGTGGGACTGGGAATGAAGGATCACAAGAGAGATCTGTAGAGGAGTGGGCTGTCTGGGGAGAACCAAACTGCTGGACAAAGATCCAGAGAGAGGAAAGTCTGGGGCCAGGAAACAAGGAAAGAATTGAGAGTCAGGAGTTGTGGTGAGTTTATGGAAAGAACTCCAATGCTGGCTGATGTGGGAAGAGGTTGTGCAACTGAAAAAGCCAAAAGACCCTGCTTAGGCTTTGTAGGTCTGAGGAGAACCTTCTGAAGCAGGAGAAGATCCTAATTCTGAGTGATAAGGTAGGCTGTAATTGGGTCAGGAAGCTGGTTTGGCTAGGTGAGAGATACTAAATCATAGAATGGCTTGGGTTGGAATGGACCTTAAAGATCATCTAGTTCTGAATCCCCTGCCATAGGGAGGGACACCTTCCACTGGACCAGGTTGATCGTACCCCATCCAACCTGGCTCTGAACAGTTCCAGAGATGGGACATTCAGTCTCTCTGGTCAGACTGTTCCAGTTCCTCACCACCGTCACATTAAAGAATTTCTTGTGATACACGGGGAAAAATTTGGAAAGGAAACGAATGGTAGAGGCCTAGAGCAATTAGGTTAGGTAACTATTATCAGTAACTATCCAGGAAACCCATGGTATTAAGACACAACAGTGACATGTGGTATGCTGTGGTATTCCTGTTGTGATTTTTGTATTAAGTGGCAGGTGTCTAAAAAATGGTTTTGAGGTGAACCACATGAACCACAAATCACTGTCACTATGGAATTTTTTTTTCCAAATATAGTAAAATGACATACAAATTATATAAAAATAATTTTCTTAAACTTTGAAAAATCACAGCTATTAGAAAATGCAAAAATCATGGCACTGGTATATTTTTATGAAATCTCTTAAGTATACAGTCACACTGGCTTTTTATGGAGTGCTATTTCAGTGATGATAAAAGTTTGATGGATGTGTCAGGGCTGAGTAGCAGAGAAGCTGTGGAATGAAGCAACTTTGAAGATGAAATTTCAAGCTGGGAATTGCATTTGAAGGATTGATGGTGTGATGCTTAGTTAATTATTTTCCTGAAGAATGAGACCCTGTACCAGACACTGCTGTGGAATTTGCTGAGCAGATCTTCTTGTATACTAGGCTTGCTTTCACGAGGTCACTACTCATCCCTTGCTGGGAATATTCCTTACTGGAGTTGAGTCTCTCCATCTCCTCCTTCTGCTAGAGGTTAAAGTCTCAGAGTTGTTTAGTCTTGATGCTGCAGCTGAAGTGAATGTAAGATTTGCCTTGAGCATTGAACTACATATAATGCAGTCTACAGCGGGAATTGAAAAGGTCCCTGTCACCTTAGCTTGGGCATCTTAGATCAATGAAAACTTCTTAGTGTAATCTATGTGCTTCTACTCTCCATTGGAAAATAGGCTATAATGCTACTTCTTTTGGGCTTTGAGAAAGTTAATTCATTAATATTTGTTGTGTTTTGTGAAATACTGTAGTTGGTAGCAAGAGAAAAGCCTGTGAGGAAATGAATAATTCTCTTTTCAAAGCTTTGAGGAATTGAGACTGCGGACTGAAGATTGAGGGGAAAACAAAGCACTGAGCAGCTGTTGACAAAGTGATCTCCTTTATTCTGTATATACAATGAGGCAGCACATGTGTAAAAAACTGTACAAGATCATGCCATTGAAGACTGTCACACCAGAAGCCATTCTTTTTCCACAGGGTACTTTACTTGATGTTTCCTAACTTTTGATGCTTGCTTCTGTGAAATTAATATTTTGTTAATGAAAACTCTTGTGACTAATCATACAAAATGGTAAACATGTGGAGGCATAGTAGCTGATGTGCTTCAGGCTTTTTGTGGTTAGAGCGCAGAAGAAAGGCTGTTACAAAGAGGGGGAATGCAAACTACTCCCATCTACCCTCTGTGGATTCCTTGTGCTTTCCTGCTATGCATCTGCAGTTACCCAAATTCAGCTCCGTGGTAGAAGAGTAAATGGTTTTCGATGGCTGAGTTGTAATGGTGGTTTCTGAGTGTCTGTGGGATTTGGCTTCTACTCTTCCTTTGCTGACGGCATATTTATGCTGAGTGGAGGGGTAGGAATTGGTTAGTATGTTTCCTACAATTCTCTATCAATGAAAAAATACTCTTTGTTTTTGAATTTGCTGGCCAACTGTTTAAATTACTTCAGAGAAATGCAAAGAAACCAGCACTTTGTTGTACTTCAGACCCACTGGAAATCTCCTAAGCTTTGCCTACTTTGGGTCAAAAGTTAGATTAGATTTTTTTGTTCTTCAGTGTAAGTTTACCCATATTTATTCAAACTTCTTCAAAGTATTCATAGAGGTTTCAATGAGTATGAATATATTGCCACTTTCAGACATAAACACAAAAACCTAATGTTATAAAAACTTTACACAGATGCAGTTATTCCTTGTAGTTCTTTCCATTATCTCCCTTCCTTGTGAATAAATATTTGCATTAGTTTTGACAGTTTCAGAATACTTTTTCAATGATTCAGGTAATTTAGTGGAAACGACACCTCATAAGTAGGAAGTTAACAAGTGATTGTTTTTTGTTTCTAGAGGCAGCATGTCTAGTTTAATCCTTGAATTTTTTCTGAAGCTTGCTAATTCTTTCTTTTTTTTTTTTTTTAAATGCAAAATGTTTTCCCCTTCCTAATTAAAAAAAAAAGAAAGGAAAAGGAGTATAGTTTGTTTTGTTTAGTATTTTAATTTTCTTTATTTATAAATACAATTTATTAGTACAGTATAAATACAATTACATTCTTTTTGATTTCTTTCTAAAGATATCCATTATGAACATCATCCAGTTTTGCTTTGCCTGGTCTCAGAATGTCTGAGGAAAACTAAATTATATAAATCCCTCCCTTCTTCCCCCCACACACTCTGATATATGCATTCTCATGTGTGTACCTGCCATGGGACTGGTGTCTGTTCAAGACGTGGAACATCTCAGAGGTTCTTGGGTCATGGAGCATAGGTGCCTAAATGGTTTGAAATTGCTTTTGTCCTGAACATTTTATTAATTTTAAGTCAGAGAGAAATGGGAAACAGCAAGGGCTGTCAAAGTCTTTGTGTACAAGGAAGAAAATAGCTTCCATCTATCTCTGCACCTGCTGGTACTCACAAATCTGAGGGAGTGTGGTTGATGCTGCTGTTGTGTGCAGTACTTAAGCATTCTGGGCAATGCTCTGCTTTTCTACATTGTTCTCAAAATCTACCAGAAAATAGTCTGTCTATTATTTTTCCTTTGCTGTTCTCTCTATTTGGAATGGCCTGAAATTGAAGGCAGAGTCATCAAACTGCAAATAGAAATACATATAGATAGTTAAAGTGTCAGTACTGACACACCTTAGCCAAGAGGAAACCTGAAGCGAAAATTCTTGTTTCTTTACATTTTTCTCTTTGCATACATGCGTGTTTTGGAGAACAGAAGCTTTCATGTAGACTGTGCAACTTAAAATATATCATCCAGATATTCAGAGCTGTTGTAAATGCATCTATGCTGCTGCAATCACTGCTGAAGGGTTCTTGTGAAAATTACCATCTGATTCCTAAGCTCTTCAGTGAGCTTAAATACACTGTGTTCTTGAATACCTAGGGACAGAGTTGTGATTATGTTACTTTTCTGCAGAATAGTATAGATTTTAAAATACGCCATTAAGTTCCCTTGAGAAACTTGCAACATTCTCAGAGATTGGAGTCTTATTCTTGAGAAACTGCCTGTAGACTGTAGCGTTAACCTGTATTCATAAAATAGCATGATTTAATTCTGAAAAGAGATAACCCTATTGCAGGTTAAGTGCTGGTTTAGGAGATTATCTATCTATTAGAAGGAAAATCAAATCTAGCTTTTTATTTGAGCTTGGACACCAGTGCAGAAAACATATTATTTGGTTGAGACAACCTGCATTTAGTGGGAAAGACCCATATCAAGATTAGAACAGACAGCAGGATTCCTGAACCCAATGTGTCTCTGCTCTGCAAATGTTTTTACTGCATACCTGAAAAACATGCTACGCATGTGGTCTGGTCCCCAACCTGCTACTTCTGCCACATGCTCTGATATGCCAGCTAGTAAAGATTGTGCTGAGAGTACAAACCCAAGCAGATAAAATCCAAAGAAGTTATAGACAGAGAGCAGATTGCTTTAAAACAATGTGGAGATTGTTAAAGTGTATCACTGAAAACTTATGCAATGCCTGGATAAATAACTGCATCACTAATATTGTGGGATTTTTTTAAATACATGATGTAATTGAATCCTTGGATATCCATTGACAGAGTATTTTATCTACACCATCAAAGCTTCCTTGAATGGTTCAAGGGGATGAACACCATAGTTTATGGAATTGTAAAAGGTAGGACCCTTGCTGTCAATTGTAAATTAAAGGATGCTACAAGGAATCTAGGGAAGTGAAGGGAAGAGGGGAATTGCTACTGTGGTGGTTATGTGTTGTATAAGGTAATTTAAACCATCCTTTTTAAAGTTACAATTCCCTGGTGACTCAGCTTGAGACATCTGGATTATAACCAGAGCAGCAACTGGAGTCAAATGAATGGATGAAAATAACAGGTGCTCTGAAGAGAGATGTCAGCAATGTGTTTTTGTTCAGTGCCTATAAAAACTGTTTGTGTTCTGTTTTTGTTCCTCTCTATAAAAACAGAACACTAATTCAATTGATACCATTGTGTGTGAAAATAAATTCATTAGCAAGTACATAGAAGAAGTGCTCTACTGATGGCAGGATCTAAATGACAGAGGAGTTATCCCCTTCCTCTTTTGTCTACACTGAATGATGAGTTTTCCTCAAAAAGTAATATTCCTGCTTTGCTCTAGTGGTTGAATTGCCCATTGTCACTGACTGGATCTGTGCAGTGATCTCAGAAGAAACTGAACAAAATTAGGGCCTGCAGGGGAAAAATGGGACTGGAGCTGTGCTGCAGATTCTAATCTCCCATCCTGTTTTCCCATTCACTATGTTCTAGTACTGCAAGAAGGGCAAAATAAGAAGTGAAGACCTGCTTTGTTCATTAATGTTGTCCATTACATGTGCTGAGTAACACTGGTGCAGTGTAAACATGGCTTTTGTGAGATGTATTACTTTGTATGTCATTAGCTGGTAGGGGAGCCTTCTAAATGAGCTGATGTGTTGTTTCTTGCACTGCTGTCCAGCTAGATGATGTGCAGGCAGGAAGACAGAACTTCGCACATGCCATTGGGAATCTACCCTCTTCTGACCTCTGATACTGATCCTATTGTATTATATATTTTACGCAGAAGTTGTTAATTTTGGTCATAACACATGAAAATAGAGACCCGTATGCTACTCTGTGGACACAGTTACTGTCCAGTATATGAAGATAAAGTTCTGATAAAAGTGTTTAAATGTTACTGCACTTGAAAAATTATTACCTAATAAGGATAAACAGTATACTTCAAAATGGCTGCTTATTCACAGAATACTCGGTTCCATAATCTTATATCAGGTTATGTTGTTTGACACTGACAATGTATTGTCAGTATTTGTTTGAAACGGACTAATGGTATAGGACAAAGGACTTTGTATGGATGCAATATATAATATAATATGCTTTGAGACAAGAATTTCTGAGATGATATGTCGTGGAACTAGCTAGAACAAGCCCACACAAGGAATTCTGAGAAAGCTCCTGTGGAACTTAATATAAAGACGTGCAACACTGGCAGAAGATAGGGAGTAATAGAGCAAAGGAAGATCATCCATTGGATGCTTAGGTAGGAAGTGAGCCTTTCAGAGAAAGATCATTTAAGATCATTTGCTTAGATCTTAAAAACTGTGCAATGTATTTTGTGAACTCTCTTAAGTGCCTTACAAAGTCAGTAGTTTGCTTACTTAATTTCTTTGATCTGATGGCAGTTTTACGAAGCCAGTGGCCTACAAGAAATATTCAAGTGGTGAGTTACACTTGAAATACAGGTTCAAGTCCTATCCCGATATTCAAACTTTGTGGAAAACCCCATTGTCTATAGAGGAAAAACACATGTGTAAGAACCCTGAAGCATTGAACAATAAGCTCTTCAGAGTGTGTGATATGGTCTAAGACCCCAAGCAACTGACTGTTCTGTACTGTTTCTATATGTTTCTTTGAAGCAAATATGCTGTCACTATTCTAGCTTTATTTCTAATGTCTCCTGAAGAGTACCCAGGTCTGACTTTGTGTTTACTTATACAGTATATGGGTGCAATTTATGTATGAAAGAGACAAGAGAATGTTTGATATTATGAGTGTGTACTGTAAGGAGATTTTTAATTAACCCCAAACAAAAGTCTCTCTCTTTCCTGATTTTAGCATCTCTCTTATGGCAATGGTAGCTTACATGTCGATGCAGCCTTCCAGCAGACACTCTGGAGTGTAGCACCGATCAGTTCAGGAAGTGAAGTTGCCCAAGGTAAGATTGACTCAACTTTGATTATTGAAAGACTGATGGCAAATGAAATACTTTAAAAATCAAATTTTTATGTCAAGTCTAGGAGTGCGTTTCTCTTATGTAAACATTCAATACAATAAATATACAAATGTTCTGAAAACAGAGGGGAGATTATACTGAAAATAACATTGATAGTTTTCTATTTTTCTATTTTTACTGAATACTGAACAGCTCATTCAAATGTCATTTTGATAAAGGTATGATAACATTTATAATATTTTTTAAAAGGCTTTTAGTCCTGGTTTAAAATATTTTTCAAATTATCCTGATGTATGCAGTAATGCTTACATGTTCCTGAGACTGAATAAAAAATGGGCAAGATGCTTGGAAGCAGGATGTGAATCCTAAGAGTGAAGACAGGGAATGGTTTTAGTGGGTAACATATGGTTGGGAAGAAAAACAAGAGGAGGGGAAAGACAGAACAGCTTTCAAGAATTATTTATTTTATTAAGGAATTAGGAAGGAGCCTTTTTAATGAATTTTCTGACATTGAAAGGACAAAGTTCCCTGAATTTACACCATGCTGGTTCCACAGAGAAGGAAAAAACAGTTGTCTTTTTCTGAAAAGTCTGTCACAATGTAAAACCTAATGATTTCTAATTTCCTACAGCCTGATTGGTTTTAGTAGGTGTTGTGATAGAACCTTAAGGAGGCTAAAGCTGCAAGTCCTTTCTTTGCTTATATCCTGGGACTTTAGGATACTATTGTTTTAAAAGACAATACACTGAAATTTCACATCAGTTCTTTTTATCTGGCACACTTTAAAACTCAGTTATGGAATGTGCTTGCAACTTCTGTCATTCAGATTTTAGGGACAGCACTGCCAAAATCTCCTTTCTATATGCTCGTTTTGTTTCTATATATGAGAATCAATCTGCACATTCAGATTCTCTGACATGGTTTCTAGTACAAACGATTATTAAAAATTGCTAGTGCATTGCTTGACAGTGCCCTAAATTTTACAGAGAAAACCTTTCTGTTGAAGAGAAAACCTTTTCCTGTTGCTCCTTCCTATAAACTGTGTTCTCTTTGTCCTCCCACTGCTGCCAGCACTGATGTGTCATTCTTGTTAATAACCCCAGCGTGGTTTGTGAGATGAGACCCAGATTTGTGCTGTGCCACATCTTTGCCTGGTGAACCTCACTGGTGAAACCTGCCTGTCTCTTTGAGAAGCAGAAATCCACAGTGATAGAGTGTCATGTGGTATACTTACACCCCTAGGAAATAATGTGAAAACAATGTATTATGGTTTTCGTAGCCATGCATTCTCTGCATATTTGCTTGTTCTTTGCCTTTCCATTTTCACTTTCCTTGGGTGTAGACATTATCTTTGTTACGCAGTATGTTTTCTAGAGAAGATCAGCTGGCCAGTGCCAGAAAGGATTAGAGCAAAGGCCTTATTCTAGCAAAACTGGCAACTGTTCCTGTAATCAAAATAGTCCTGGTGTGAAGGGAGAGTAAAGCTGACTTAGTGTGTAAGGCCTTACTCTCTATGTCTCAGTAAAACAGTAGCCAAACTGGGGAAAATTGCCTCAAAAAGAAGAAAGAAGAAAATAAACCTGTTTTTGTTAATATCTGTAAAATGCTTTGTCATATTTATGAGTAAAATATTAATATGTAGGAATGGCTATGCTACAATACACTCTCTTAATCAAAACTTCCCATTAAAAATAGATGAATAAGTTAAATGAAATTGCTTTGAAGTGAAAATAATGGAGAGTCTGTAAAATGAACTGGGATATTGGAAGTAGTTAAAGAAAATAATTTCTTTTTACATGCATTTCTGTAAAGCTAGCTTGTGCAGAAGTCAATTTATTTTTTAAGTCAAAACAGAACTTTAGAGTCAGATCAAGTAATTCTACTAATTCTGTACTGTGAAGTGAATGGAGGCTACTTTAAAAACAAAACAAGACCTAAAAAGCTACTCAGGGTGGAACATCTCCAAAATTATTTTGACACAAGTCCATGTAAAAATTAATACATGTAACTACTCTTATCTGGACATACTCCTCTGTGCCAAAAATCTGTGAACACACATATACACTGTAAAGCCTTTTGGCTTTGAACCTGCATGTGCAGTGGATGTATAGGCAATATAGGAGTTTCCCTTTGGACTCCAAGTGAGATTAACTCGGTTAAAATTTGGTGCTAAAAATGCTTCATGGGTTCAGTCCCTTCTATGGGCCATTCACTGAGGAGTTGGACTCAATAATCCTTGTGGATCTCTTCCAACTCAGTATATTCTGTGATTCTGTGTGACTGTGAAATTCTGTGAAATAAATTAGGATTTTTGGTTGTGAATCTTTTGTCAAGTAGAGTTTAGAATGGATTGTGCTGTAAGTTTTTCTCACAGAAAACTCCAAATTCTCCAAAAAAGTAACTCACAAAATCAATATTTGTTATGTAAGTATATAAACTGGAATCCTTAATTTAATCCAATAAGAAGTGAGTAGATAAGATGGAAGTTTTCCACTTTATGCTGTAATCTGAGACAGGAGTACTTTCTTCCTGGTTGCCATTGGCTCAGTCTTTTTCTGAGTTGCAGTAATGCTGTAAGATCCCCTATCTGTGGCTCCTCTTTATCCTGACCCACTCTTTACTACTTGCTGACTTGGAACTTTTCTCACTTGGCAATGTTCAGCTGGTTCCCCACAGTTTGAGATATCTTCCCCTTCTTCTGACTCTCTTTTTGAAGTGACATAAAATGCCAAAAGAAAAAAATTGAAATAAATCTGATAGTATTTATTTTAGTTTGAAGTATAGTTTTGTCTGTTGCTGTGTTTAGATAAACACACTCGATTTTCTCCTTTTATTCAAGGATACCTGATAGGAGGGGATGTTCTGAGGCTATTGCATGGTCACATGGATGAATGTTTGACAGTCCCTTCAGGTGAACATGGTGAAGAACAAAGAAGGTAGGTTCCCAGCTTATAACAGAACAATAATAAATGTTGCTGAATCAATATGGAGTTAGGTATGATCACTCTGTGCGCCACACTTTTTCCTCTTAAATGATTAGTGAATTTAGTTACTGCTTAAAAACTCTATACTTCTATCTCTAATTAGGACTGTTGCCTACTCAAAATAATTTGTGGCTTCTTTCAGTTTTCAATATGCATACATACCTTATTTTGCTGGGTAGGATTCAAGAGCTGGTACAATTATATTAAAATATATTTAACTTTAGCAGGTAGGAAATTGCAAGATAAATTATTTTGTCTTTCAATTTAAGTTCTGTAATTTTTGCACATAGGACATAGTAAGGTATGATATATTTGGAGTATAGCAATTCCATATTATCATCTCATTGCCCTTTGAAATAGTCTGGTGATAGATTATTTTGATTGTTCTTGGTTTGTTTTGTTCCAGCATATGCCTGAAGAGCAGCTCCGCTCTGTAGAATGGCAGCGTAAAGAAGCACTGAGAATTTTCACCCCTGTTGTGACTCACTATCTCATTCTTATTTTTCTTCAGAAGCCTCCTCTTTATACCTTTTCAAAGAAATAAAAGATCAGACAGTCCTAAAATGACAGTTTTATTCTATAATGTCACCTGGTATCTATTCTAGGAAATAAATAAATAGTTTAGATGAGAAGCATCATCCTAGGCAGTTTCCAAAAATAGCTGCTGTTTTACTCTATTCTTAGAACATTGAAACAGTTACATAAATTTGAGTATAAATGTCCTTCGGAGAGTACCAGAAATTCAAAATAACACACACATTCTCAAGGTGTTTATATTCATTTATATATGAGAGCTTATACTCTCAGGGCAGTGGAGATTTTTGAAGCAGTGACAGTGCAGATACAGTCTTTGTGATTACATGCCTAACAAAGCTTCCTCTGATGCAAAGTCATTCAAATCTGCATTGCAAGAAGCCTAGTACAGTGTCAGAAATAGTCATATAAGAAGCTTATAAAATTATTTTTTGTGTCTCACAATTTTTTTCCTGAGTGTATGCTGTGTTTCCTTGCTTCATTGTTGAGTTTGCGTGTCTCCCCACGTGGTCCTTAAATTGTGCTACTGTGGTAGGGTGGAATCGTCATAATTGTGGAAGAGGGTGTCAAGTCAGAAACTTAACTTTTCCTTAGGAACCGGTTTCAAGTATATCCTCCCTGAAGTTGCTAGACTTAGTTTATTTTGTAATTAAGAAGCATTCTAGTTGGAAGCAGTGCAATTAGAGAATTTTCTGGCAATATGTTTGTTACTTGATATTACAGTAGAGGAAAATAGTGGTATTATTTTTAAAATGCCACAGGCAGGGTCAACGTGACCCTGGTAGTTTTCACTCACTGACCCAGATAAAGAACAAAAAAGGAACAGACAAAAGGTTAAGTATATGCAATTCCACTGAATTAAATATAATTTACTGTGTATTCTAAATAGGTATGTTGCTGGTTTAAGCCTTGTGCATAGAAGCCTTAAAGTGTGTTTTTATTCTTTAAAATGCCTTAGTTATCCCTAGCAAGCTAGACCTAAATTTGCAGTGTTGTTTTCGTCTCTCTTCAATTCAAATTTCAGAAGCATTTCCATGTAGATTAAAAAAAATAAATACCGGTATAGATAGACAAGGGAAGGCATAGTATAATCAACATGGTGTTTTTTGATTTTTATCTATCTTTAAAGCCAGAGCAAACTTCTGCAGCAGCACAGCAGCTGAGAGTCTGTATTAATGGTGATTCCTTTTCCTCTGCTCTGTCCACATGGTGGCCTGGCTCCCATCGTATGAGCTGATACAAGCAGTCTGCCAGTAGGAATGAGGCAGACCTACAGGGATTTTCTTGATTTATGTGAGGTTTTTTTTTCTTTAAATAAAGGATTGCATAGTCTCCTTTTGCAATCTTTCCCTCCAGTTTCATACAGGAGAAATCTGTTAATCATTTTTAATACTTTTTTTTTTTTGGTGGTGGGTGGGTAGGGGATTGCATATGTTTACCCAGCAAAAGATTTAAATCCCTTTTTGTGTTGCAGGTACTTAGGAATGGCCTTTGCTTTCTTTGACATATTGTCCTGTTGAAATTGTGACATTCCTTTTTTTTTTTTAAAAAAAAATCCCTTATTTGATAATTATGGTACTAAACCTTCACTTTTGAATTTATAATATCAAAGAAATTAATAAATTTATTCTAATTGTGCGGAAGTTGGTGTTTAGAGCAGGTATGCATTGAAGTGCTTCTGTGATATTGTTTTCCATTGTTTCATTCTTTTATTTAAAAAAAAATAATTAAAAGTGTTCATAATAAATTCATCACAATTCAGTAAGGAGCCTCTCCACCTTTGTTTTTGTTTTGTTGTGGTTTTTTTCCTGTGTTTTTTTTTTTTTTTCTTAGAAGTCCCCCAGAAAAGGCAATGGAAGATATTAGTAGAATTATGTAATCAAAAAATACATGTTGGGTTTTTTTTAAATTGTGTTCTGATGCTTACTCTTTATTATATCACCATCTTTCCTATTCTCTTAGAACTTAAATACTAAACAGGAGTAGTGCTTTGATATTAATTTCCCAGTCTAGAAGGGAACTATGAATGTTCCTATTGCAACTGATTTGCATTTTGATTTGCAATATGTATTTTAAAGTGGTGACTGTAGTATGGTTTGGACCGTTCAGAAATATATTGGTGCAGAAAGCAATTACCTGAGAGAGAGAGAGCGCAAAGTACTCCTGGCTTTTCAAGGTATCATTTGGGTTGGAACAAACTCCTGTTTCTCAAACCATCCAGTCAGAATAGGCCTCATGAGGGAATGTATGAGTGTAGCCTAATTTTCGAAGCAGTTTTATCATTCCTGCCTTTGAGACTTTCTTCAGGTGAAAGATATTAAGGTTCTTTGAAATGACATTGAACATAGTGTTAGTCTCTGAGATGGACAAGGTTTTGAAGTGACAAAGGTCAAAATCCCAACTCCTTTTCACTCTCCATGCTGTTCTATTCTGACAGTCTTTGTTATGGCATTATGAACTAATGAGATCAGCTGTACCCCAGAAAGGCTGGGATCTGGCATGTATGAAGGATTATTTATGACTGAAATGTGAACTCAAAAAGTTTTCTTCTAGCATAAATCAATAACCTTTTCCCCACATCCAAAACAACCCTGGAGCCTTGAATAGTGATGGTTGTGCTTTTAGAAATTAATTTGAAAAAAATCCATAAAGCTCTTCAATATCTGATTTTTCAAACTAAAACCAGAGCAGTTTTGCCTGTCATTGAGGGGAGCGGAACGATTTCTTTCACTTGAACTTTGACATCTTATTTGGATTTATTAATTTTTGTATGATCCAGATACACTATTGTTCTTTATGGCACCCTAATTCATTCCAAGCTACTGAGATTTGCTCCATTATTTTCCTGCTATGGAGTTTAGGATTTACAGGTTCTTCAACCAAGGCTACTTTGGCAGTATCAAAACACAGTCATTTAATGTAATTTATTTTAACCTCAGTTAATGCCCTTTTGCAGTCAGTGAATTTCACTGAAATGAGTGCCCTCTCTCTGCTGAACAATAATGAGTATGAATTCAATAATGATTCTTCAGGGGGGTTGATACTGGTAGTCTATTTTAAACCCGTGTAATTAATTCATTATTATAATTGGAGATGGTAGATTCAAATATCGAGCTTTCTTTTTAATGTTTCCCCTTGCTTTGCCTCTGCGTCTCCCCTTGGAAGGCTGGAGGAGAGCGCTAGGAGTGAGCCAGGGGGAGCAGGATCACTTCCCGGGCGGCGGGTCCCGCCGGGACTGTGGCGCTGTCCCTGGTGCTGCACCCACAGCCGGGCTCTGTGAGACAAATCACAGAATCTCAGAATAGGTTGAGTTGAAAGCGACCCAAAAGGATTATCAAGTCCAAGCCTTAGACCTGCACAGGACCCTCCCCAAGAGTCACACCTTGTGCCCCAGAGTATTGTCCAAATGTGTCTTGAACTTTGTCAGGCTTGGTGCTGTGACCACTGCCCTGGGGAGCCTGTTCCAGTGCCCAACCACCCTCTGGGTGAAGAGCCTTTTTCTAATATCCAACCTAAACCTTCCCTGGCACAACTTTGGGACATTCCCTCAGGTTCTGTCACTGGGCACTACCCTGAAGAGATCAGTGCCTGCCCCACCTCTTCTCCTCACAAGGAAGTTATAGACTACAGTGAGGTCTTCCCTCAGTCTCTTCTTCTCCAGGTTGAACAGACCCAGTGACCTCAGCTGTTCCTCACACAGCTTTCCCTCAGGGACTGTCCCAGCTCTAGTTTGTATTAAGGAGAATTAAATAGAAGAATGACATAATCAGGAAAAGGATGATTAACTTGCAGTCGTAGGTCCGACCAAAAAATGACTTCATTACACCAACTAACAAGTAGGTTAAGGTTTATAATAAAGATGAACCAAGACGTGTCAAGGGTTTTGAATTACTTATAAATATTTTATTTTGAAATAAAACTCGTTAATACCCTTAATCCATAAATGTAGAATATATGGATAAAGTGCTTTGGAAAGAATAGGAGAAAACCCCATCAAGAATTATGTGTAGGGCTCTGAAGATACCAGCTTTGATTAAGGTGAACGCTCCTTGTGACTTCTTGTTATCCTCTCTTTTTTTCAGCTGATATTTTTACTTTCTTCATGCATTTACATGACTTATAATTTCATAATTAGGTTTCTAATGTGGAAGTTTTCTCTACTGTTAGGCAAGTAATGTGCATCTTCTTTGCACCTTGCAACTCATCTTTTTTTTTCCCGAATCCTCTCAATGTAAATCTATAGTAACTCCTTGACAATCAGAGAATTTTTATGACTTATTCCATGTCACTGTAAGCAGTTTCATTTGACCACTAGTACCTGTATCTGATATGGTTTACCCTTATCAGCTTCACAGTATTCAGATATTATGAATCATCTTTCCTTTCCAGCACTGAACTATCCTCAGAAGTGTATAAAAAGAAATGAGGTGCATCCTATTGAATGATGATATATAGAGCAAGTACTAAGGAAGTTGGTTTGAGCAATCTCAAAGCAGTTTATTACATTTATTTGAATGAAAGGAACTAAAAATTGAACCTTTAAACCTTCAACCTGATTTTTCATATAATTAATGACTTAAAAACTGCTGAATAAAATGGTTAAATTTTGTATTATGCAATATGCAAGTGCAGGAATTCCAAATGCCTTTTTGTGAATGATATTCATACTGAAATATGCCAGGATGTAATCAGAATGTTTCAACTTTGGAAAAAACCCAACAGCAATACCCTCACTGAAGCTGCCCAAACAAATGACCCACACTTTCCCATTTCCAACCCAAATAAACCAACCAGGGTGACATCTGATCTGTTACTGCTGAAATGTTACAACATAAAGCCAGTCTGTCTGTTAGTTGCAGAAGAAAAATTTGAACAAGTACCTGAAGAGCAGAGAGAGTGTCTGAACAGAGAAGCAGCTGAATGCAGGGTTGTTTAGCAATTGCATTTTGCTATACTAATGAAAGTAAATTTCAATAAAAACCAAGATTGCCTTTGAATTTAATTCAAATTGATAATACCTGTCACCTGCTCCTAGCACCACAACTATTGCAGCAAATGGCTAAGACAGTACTTGGAGAAAATAGTGGATATAAGGTCAAAGAGAAAATTTTTTACGTATTTATATATGCACCTATAGCTTCTTGCTACATGGAGCATGAGCCAAACTTTTTGTTTATATCTGGGTCATGAATGTTCAGTGTGACTGGTTCTGTAATTATCGTGAGATGTATTTATTTTGTGTTTTGACTCATTTTTTTCTCCTGTAAGATTTGTCTTTATTCTTTTGCAATGTCTGGGATTGCTTATTTCTGTAATACTTTTGACCATATTCCAAGATGAATTTTAGCACATCTGTCATTTCAGGTATGCTTAACAGTACTAGGAAGTATATTCTAACTCACTATTTCTTTTGGTTTTGATCGGTCTCTTTCAGTGCTGGATTTTCCTCTGTGCTAAGCATTACATCCATAGAAGGATTTGGGAAGCTAAAGATGAATAAATACTATGTACTTGATTCCAAAATTGTAGTCCTCAAAAAATTGCTTCTAACAAAGAATGGGGAATGCCTGCAATTTTATTATTAATATTCCCTCAAGTTATACCTCTGGCTATTTTTGGCAGTGCCATATCTTGGCTGAAGATCGCAACATTTACTCAAACTAAAAGCTCTTCCAGGATCCATAAAACTGGGCTATTCTTTGGCAGTGCTCTCTGACATGATCGGATAAGCACAGTGACGGCACTCCTTTGCATAAGTGACTCCATTATTCATTTTCCTAAATGAAAGGCCTAAGTTTTTAAATTCTGCCAGTGTCATAGGGCAGAAATACAGGCGTAGACAGGAAGCAATCCAAAAATGGCTCCCTACCTTTAGACTAACTTTCCTTCATGTTTACTTTGAACACAAACCAGGTTACATACTCGGGGCTTTTCGTGACCATATGCCTTAACCATTTTGTGCATCCAGTATAGATCACTTATTTGTGTGTAGGATAATGGAGGAAAAAAACCTTCACTTATTTTAGGCTTGACTATTTTCTAGAGACACTTACATTTCTGGGTATATGAAGGACCTAGAGAGGTCATTACATACAAAATTTGTAAATAGGAAGTTGTTAACATCTGAGATGTGTGAAAACTGTATCAGCGTGGTTGTAAAAACTTCAGGTGCTATGATAATAAAATAAAGTGCTAAATGAGCAAATTTTCATAATTCAATGTAATAAGTTGCAGTTATTTTAGTAGTATGAGCTCTGAGAAAACACTACCTTTCTTGGGAGATGTATGCAGTGATCAAAAATCTTTATTTGATTTTATTTTTTTTTGTTATAATCTAGAAATATTCTAATTATCAGGCTATTGATAGTATTTTTTCCCCTGGATTATCTATCCTTAAAACACAAAGAAAAACATTTAAGCAAACACTGTATAAACCTTGTTACTATGAATGTCACAATAATGGATGCTAAAGACAATTAAAACAAAATTTGAGTAACTAAGTCTGAAGGTTTAATTGATGAGTGAATTTTTAATCTCATAACCTCTGAATCTGACAAATGCAATAACTGTGTGACAGTCTTAAAATGAGATGTGGTTAAATGAACAAACACCTGTGATGAATTCTGCTGAGCATTTAGTCTGTGCCTTTGCTTGGTTTTCAGAACTGTCCATTATGAAGGAGGTGCTGTGTCCATTCATGCTCGTTCCCTTTGGCGACTGGAGACTCTAAGAGTTGCGTAAGTAAAATCCATCTGAGAAAAGAATTACATTTGCTTTTTATTTAGTAAGAGTGATCCTTTAAAATCGGAATGATAATTATAAATCCAGACTAGTAAAACTAAAATAAGCTTTAAAAATGTTCTATATCACTTTCATTAAAATTAACTTCCTATGGAGCATGTGTTTTGATTATTTTTTGAAGTTGTTATAGCTGCCTAAATTCACAGTTTTTTTTAAACACATACATGACATAAACAGAAATCTTTTCCTTAAAAAAAAAAGGTTCATATGTGACACCCCTCCCTCAAACTTGTTTAAGCTGTTTGGAAGTCTTTAAAGTAAAAACTTTACAGAAAAAAAGCCATTATGAATTGTTGGACATGTTGGAATTATATTAAAGAATTGTGCCTTGTTTGTTAAGGTCATTTCAGTGTAAAATTGCACTTAAATTATATGATGGCAGGTGCCTGTGATGAAGTTTCTACTGACTAATAAATGATTGCTATATAGAGATTAAATCAGGGAAGCTTATGAAAAGGCTGCACTCTAATGATGCTGTTTTCTGTGTGTGCATTTTATTAGTAGGATGGCATTAAATGTCAGTGATAGGGCAGTGAGATTTTTCCTTTGGACTAAAATAGACCTGGAGACAGTGACAACAATGAAACTGTGGAAGGATCTCTGGCTTTTTTATTTTCCTCATGGTGTGTACTTCCCTAATAACCAGTAGTACTGGAGCAACATGGGGATTCCAGAAATGACATCATATATCTCAATTTGGTGGACATTGTATACAAACTTTCAAAAGGTAAACATTTGAACTTATATGACTGAAAAGAATTGTAAGAACTGTCAAAATAATTTAACAAAGGCAGCAGTAATCTTTTAAGAAACACAATTTTCCTACAAGGAAAAAACAAGACCCAAATAAACAAGACCTCTCTCCTACAATTCCGTCACCAACCTATTTTCCTGTATGATACTGTAATAGCTATATTCATTCATTGCTGAATTGCAGTCCATTACTGTTCATGCAAATGCTTCAATTTGTAACTTAGTATGTGCATGCCTGAACTTCTCAATCAGTTGTCGTTCTTCCCAGAATGACTGCAGATACAATATTGTGCTAAATTTACATGATTCTAAAGGAACCATTTTTCCTCAACTCTGTTCATTAGTGGAGAACCCTCATAAAAATTGCCTGGGCAGTCTACATGTGCAGGTACCCTGACATGTGATGCTCTGACATAACGTGCCATATACTATTGCTCAGCATTGCTTTCTTTCCCGAAAGGTGACAAGGATCATATTCTCACATTGCACAAAAATATTTTTAGTAGTCAGAAATGGCTTCACAAGATACTTTCCGCTCAAGGGGCTTTACTTGTAAGTGCACACGGATTGTTATTTTTTCCTATCCTGCAGGCATGGACTAGGGGTGTAGCTCCATTTTGCTGAGGTTTTTGTTGTGTTTTTTTTTTCCTTATGGTCCATAGCTATTGGGTCCAAGAGAAAATCGAATCAAAGAAGAGCACGACCCGTAATATGAAAGGTGCAGAACTCATGTATTTTACCAGACTCAGTAACACAATAGCTGAGATTCATGACCTGCCATTTCACTGACTTGAGAAACAGAAGTTATGCTGGAACATTGGGCTCAGATGTGCTTTTGTGGAGTGTACTGACTTTGCTGTGCAGAAGTCAGAAAAAGATAAATGTGTTTCTAAGATACAAAGCTTCCATATTTCCTTTTTCCCCAAAGCCCCTTCAACTTCAACAGGAGATTCTAGTTTACAGAATAGTTGAGGGTGAAAACCTGTTCATTCTTCTAGCCTCTTTATAATCAATAACTAAAAAGGTTTAGAAGTTTAATCACTGAAATGTAATAAATCCTGTTACAAAAGAGAAGCATTTAAAAACTCCTGCACTTTTAAAATACCTGCCAAGTTGGTTTCCTATACTTTGTATACAGTATGGACAACTCTTAAGAGACACATATAAACAAGTGGGTATTGGTATTGAATAGGTAAGTGCTTTAATCTGCTACATCTATATGTCAGGAAAAACAAAAATTACTTAAACTTGCTGAAGTCCTAATTTAAGGGATTTGCAGACTTGTACATAAATATATACAAAACATACGCATACAAACTTCTTATGTTTTTAAATGCTGTCTTTGGAATTACTTGAAAGGCAACTGAGAAGATGCAGTATTACAAAATTCTGATATGGGACTAAATTTATGGTCAGGTTAAGTTCATTAGGATACATTTGAATATTTCATTGATATTATGTGAACATTTGTAGATAATGTTAAGCTCTTTAAAGCCACACTAAGTATATAGAATTTCTAGTAATTGTAAAAGCACATAAAATCATGGCATTAAGTCATAATTCCATTATGATGGGCATTTTTCAAGCACAAAAGAAGTAGTACCAACTTTTGAAGACAGAAGAAAGTTTTGTGAAGACCGAGGAAAACATCCTAGCCGTGACAGTTTTCCAATTTAAGGAATATTTGAGAAGCCTTCTGAAAAGCCTTTGTGAAATACATACTTCTTAGTAACCCATACACAAGTTTGTCATCAGGAAGAACAGAAGGGTTGAATTTTCAGTTTAAGGCAAGAAGCTAGAAACCTGTGACCAATATTTTATACTGAGTAATTGTTGGAAAGCTTAGACAAGCTTTGCCTTTCTTCCTTCATTTCCTTCTATAGGAACAATCTGGGCCATTCTTGGCTTAGTACATTTTCTTATTTATTTTAGGAAGTTTTCTATTTATTTATTTGTTTAGTCATTTTATTCTTGCAGACTATTTAAAGTGTGCTGACTGCTAGAAGATGAGGACTCTGGGAGAGTGAACAAACCCAGCTGCTGGTAGATAAAATATTGGGGAGAGAACTGGCAGATCTAAGCTCTTTGTGTACAGCATAAGCCTCCTTTTCTGTGGGCGGTCTGTACCTTCTCTCAAGAGGAATTCAGTCTGAACGAAGGCAGTCTGTGCAATGGAAGAGATTAAGATATTAAGATTATTTATTAGGTTTAGAGGGGACAGCCACAAAGTAGCCATTTTCTTGCTGATACCCCAACATTTAGAATTTTATCTTCTTACCAAGTAGTTGACAGTATAATGTACTTCAGAATATTTTTGCCAGTAGTGAAAATATTTTTTTTTCTTGACTAAATGTTTTCTATGAACTCTCTTAGGTGGAGTGGCAGCCACATTAGATGGGGACAGCCATTCAGACTAAGACATATAACAACAGGAAAATATTTAAGTCTCCTGGATGACAAGAGTCTTCTTCTTACAGACAAAGAGAAGGCGGATGTAAAATCTACAGCATTCTGTTTTCGGTCTTCCAAGGTATGGAATCAGTGCAGCATTCATATAACTAGTACTAATTCCAATCTCTTTAGAAAGAAACATTTTGATATTTTGTTTATTGTGATTGCATTAACTACTGAAGCCTTATACCTTTTCACTGATGGAAACAATCCAAAATGAAGTATAATCAATATTTAGAAGGCTTCTTTTGTACTTCCTTTGTATATTGCTACCTGGCTCTCTGTTTGTGGTGTATTGGTTTTGGGTATTTTTGTTTTGTTTTATTTGTTGGTTTGGGTTTTTTTTTAATTTTTGTTATTGTGTTGTTTTTTTTTTTTGGTTGGTTGGTTGGATTTTCTTTCCTTTTTTTTTTTAATTTGATTTTTTTTGTGGTTGTTGTTTTGTTGGTCAGGCTTTTTTGTCCTGTTTGCCCACTTTCAAACAATTTACTAATTTTTAATTTGTTTTTCTGATTAACTTCTTGGGTGCTTCACTGCTTAGATCTGTTGGCTGACATAGGAAAAAATCATAGTATTGTGGCTTATTGAAATTAAATTGGAAATTCAGTATTTCTTTCAGCAGATACTTTATCGTAGTCTTTATTTTGACATCTCCAATAAGCATTTCAAGTTTAAACCAGTACTGTAGTTCACGTGATTGTTTTGAGATGCACACAATGTATCTTTGTTAAAAAACAATTAGAAAAGTCATAGAAACACTTAAATATTTTAGGACAATGCAATGCAGCTGTACTGGGAATTTCCTGTTGCAGCTACTGTAGATGTCAAACTTTAAAGCAAGAGGGATAGAATAATTCATTCACTGATTTTCAAGATGGGTTTTCAGCAGGGGTTATTCAAAAAAGAGTGGAACAATATACTGCATTCTACTGTTACATGGTTTATTTAGTCAAAAAATACTCGAAAGCAAGCATCTTTAGCATTATGGAGTATTTTTTGTTCATATGGATAAGGTTGTTTTTCTCTGTTTTCTAAGTAACATATGCATTTTGGAGATTAGATAATGTATTTGAAGTTTCTTCTTTTTTTTTTTTTTTTTTTTTTTTTTTTTTTTTTTTTTTTTTTGTTTTTTTTTTTTTTTTTTTTTTTTAGCCTGAATTTGGAAGTCCTGTTTGGAATTATCTTGAGAATTTATATTAATGGTTTTGTTCTCCCATGCTCAAAATAAAAGGTTAACATATTTTCATTAGTTGTTTTAATGGCCAAACCTATTCTGTGCTGAGCAGAGATAAAAACCCTTGGGGCAGGTAGAAGCATGTTATGGTAATCAATTCTTGAAGGAACATGCAAGAATTTGAAGAGGGGTCTGTGAGCTAAACAGCACATGACAAATATAATCTTACTGATACTTAAATATGGATTTTCAAAGAAATTGAAAGTTTGGAAGATCATATTTGAAGTAAATGTTGTGGAAATCAACATTCCTTTTAATTAAAGACTTACTTGGAGGGAATTACAGAGATACCACAGGGAAGGAGTATATGGTTTGCACTTCGTTGCTGAGGGTGAATCCAGTCTGGATGCAACCCTGTGCCATATGTTCTAGGACAAACCTGCTAGATCAAGGAGATTGGACCAGATGGCCCACTGTGGTCCCTTCCAGCCTGACTGATCTTGTGATTGTGTGATTCAGTCTCCTGCTTCAGTCTTCTTATAAGAGTGTCATGTTTCACTTTATTAGGATACAGGCATTAAAAACTTTTAGATGCCTTCCTTCTCTGGAGAAGAGTGTTAAAATAAAGACTTCAAAATTATGGCAGTTCTAGAAAGGTTTCTGTAAAGAAGGTTAGCAGATTTAAGGTCTCTTTTCCTCTAAGTATGTATGTATCATCAGACCATCACACCTTTCCCTTGTGTTGTTGCATGTAGTTACCACTCAAAAAATTATTCATAGAAAGGGAGTTCCTAACCTTCTTTACTGAATACAGAGCATTAATACCTGGCAGTATTTCAAGTGGCTAGATCTTTCTTATAGCAATTTCATCCCTTTTTAGTTTTACACAGTCATAGTTCTTCCTTCCACTACCTGAAAAGCAGTGTGAAGGAGAATTATGAAGATCCCACTTGTTGTGCAATGGTAAGTTAGCTCTAAATAACCAAAAACAAATAAGGGAGGAGAAAGTTTAAAGACTCGATTCCTTCAAGCATGTGAGCAGATAAAACCTTCAGTTTCTAAATGAAAAGCTGCTTTCATGTTTGCAGAAATAATAATGAAAATATATACCCTGTAAATATGGAGATTCAGATGCAAATATAAAGGTTATTGTGCTACCCTTTGTATTTGCAATGACTTATCATCTTAAACCCATTAGCTTGCCATTATGGCATTTAAAAAAAAAACAAACCAAAAAAACAAGAGAAGAACCAAGCTGAAGTTGTTTGATGTGTTTTGTTTTCTTTTTTTTTTTTGGTTGGTTGGTTTGTTTGTTTTTCCTTTGTGAAAGCTTGAAAACATCACAAAGTGTTTCCAAACACCACTCAGAAGATAAGGATTTTCTGAGGAGCTAACAGTCTCTTCCTTTTTCGTTCTGGGAATTGGACTTTATGCCCTGGTTATTATATATTACCCTAATAATTATCATTCAATATGAATTATATTAACCTTTCAAGCATCTGAAATTCAGAACTTTTTTTTTTTTCTCTTGTTGTCTTGCTTACCTGAGCACAGGACATCCACAGATGTCTACAATGTATCCTCCAAACATAGCCTTGTATTTCTAGTGATCAAGTTTTGGGGATTTTTTTTCTCTCTTCCATTTGCTCAATATTAATTCTTTTTGATAAAAAGCACTGGTTTACTATCACTTTTCCACTGGAATAAGGTAATTTTACCTATATAGAAATGTTTGTACATTCTGTACCAAGTCTACTTTGCCCATCCATAGTCTTTCCCAGTGAAAAGAAATACATCAATTTTAATAAAATTTTATGGCTTGTATTTTTGTGTCTTCAGCTGCTTCTTAATAAAATTTCATAGAAAATATATTAATGGCAGCTTAAAAAGCAGTAATAAATTAGCTTCTTGCAATCAGTGAGGTCAGCTAGAATATCCTGAAAGTGTGCCACAGAAGGTATAGGCTGGGTCAGATGACAAGAGATAAAGTTGAAAGGATGAGCTTTAATCATGGGAATCCATTTTGGAATGTTACAAGGAATTAAACAGAAACATTATAACACATATAAGCTGAGGCTTTGTAGAATAATTTTTGCAGCATTAATATGAAACCATTTTAAATTATTTTGTTCATTTATCCCACAACAAAAGTGAGAAGATTCTTCACATGACATACAAACTGTTTATGAAAAGCACACCCTTCTGGAGAAAATCTGGCATATTGTTCAATAAATCTATTCATTTCCAATTCTCTCTTATTGCCTTGCATTACTGAGGTGCTTCACAGACTACTGCAGAACCCACTTTTTACTGTTTTTTCCAGTGTAACAAATGAAGATTCTTGATCCTTGTTTAGAAGAAGTTGATGGTCTGACAATGGGTCTAGACTACAATAAAACTTAAGGTTTTCTGTGTAAAAATCCTATAGAAAGAATTGGCAGATTGTTATGTAATGAGAGGTTACATATGTGGTAAGAATGTAGTAAGATGCAAGAAACTTGCATCACGTAATGTCTGTACTAATGTGCAAATATTAGTAATATGGTGATTTTTGATGTTTTTCAGATCCTAATTTTCACTGATAAACTATTTTACAGTAGATAATGAGATTGATTCATTATATGGACTTTCTCCACTACCTACGGTTTATTGACATGAAGCCAGAACATTCAAATCTTTATAAACAATTTGTGGTTCCTGTTCACTCCCCAAAAAATCTTGAAGCCCCCAAATGAATACTCTAGCGCCTCCTGCTCCCACACCATTTTCTAGTTTTATATTTCTCTCCTATATGTCGTCCAGCTTTTACACAGTGCTTTCCTGGCTACTGCATGTATTTTGCAGGAAAGAGCTCAGTTTAATGGGATTGAATGCAATCTGGGCTCTAAGCCTACACACAGAGCTGTTAGTGTACTTACATCAGTGAGAACAGAGATTTTGTTTGACAAATTGTTGGCACCGCAGTTTTTATGCCAAGTAAATTTAATGTTAATTCTAATTGGAATGAAGATTTCAATATAAAAGAACCCAACAAAACCCAACCCTAAACTGGTTTCTGCCAGTACACTTTAAACAAAGTATGGAATATTATTTTAAAATAATAATCCCTCGTGTTACTTACAGTGCTTTGTGAGAAAAATTATGAATCCTTATATTCATATCTTAAGAAATTACTTGTGAGACTTGAAAAAAAGAAAATCTTACCATGTCAAAGTACAGTACATTCACACAGGTTCACACTATCTTGTAGTTATGAAGAGAATTCAAAAGACTGGAGCTTGAAATCAGGCGGTGTTTTTCCTCATATGATAGCAGGATCTGATTTATTTTTTCCTGTATCATCATTTGTTTGCAATGCCATTATAAGTAGGTTTTCAATTTCCAACTGTCATTACATTCAGGTTATTTGTGCTTGCTTTTGAAAGAATTGAGTACAACATTTAGAGAAATGTTATGAACAAAATAATGAATTAATAATGAAATAGAAGCACACAATAACTCTGTAAATGGCATCAGTTTATTAATAAATCATTTATTACCATCTATCAATGGACAAGACTTTAATAAGAATTTCAGCACTTAAGGAATCAGCCATTTACAAGGTCGTGAAATTAACATCTGTATTCAGAAACAATCAGAAAACAATCTGAATTGATGAGTATATTATGTCTGAAAGCTTAATGTTATGAAAAGTAATCATAAGAATTTCACCTCAGTATTATTTCACTTTTTTTTAAATGCTTCAAAATGCATTCACAATTGTAGGCTGAAAATCTAGCTACAGGACATCTCTCTTTACTTAAAAATGTTGTCTGTTCATATAAGGAAACCAGTCTTTGTCATCTTCTACTGCGAAGCTACCTCCCCATGTTGTCAAGGCACATATGTGTGGTGAAATCGTTCTTCTAATCTTTTTTGGTTGTAGAAGGATAGAAAAAGTAGAAGTTTTTGTCTCACTATTTGAAACATTACTCTGATTAGCTGAACGAAGATGTTTGTTGTCTACTGCTGTCAGGAGAAGCGGAGAATGTTGAAGCTGTATTTGGTTAAGGAGGCCATGTTCTGCACTGAATGTACAGCCTAACAGGTGTATCAGTCAGTTGAACTTTATGTTTTGGAGAGATTAAATGGATAATATGCTCTGAAGCGGGATGCATGGGCTATTTGTCTTATAAACTGATGTCTGTGGAGAAGGAGTTGGTTCTTAGAAGAGCTAGGTATTGGGGAAACACCTCAGATGACAGTCACAAACTCTAGTATTGTTTGGGATACTACATTTCCTCTCTTGAAGCAACTGCTGTCTGTGTAGGACATCAGCTGCAGTGACATGGGGTTGTGCCATTCTGAGTTTGCAGATCAGTCACAAAAACACAGAAATGGATTGCTTTTCTCAGAAAATACTGCTCAAACAACAGGCTCAGTGAGAGGTTAAAGACCATCTCTTAGAGACTGTTGGATGTTGCTCGTCTTTTCCAAGATGGAAAAAACCCTCAAGTTCCCAAGAAAAAGCTTCTAGAGGTTAATGTCTGGTTCACCTAGGGGAGTCAACCTGTTTGGGGCTGTTGTATAAGCTTTTGTTTCCATAATAACATGTAGTGTCAGTTATGATCCTAGTTCTTTCCTATCCAGGTGAAATGAATACACGTGGCTTTCCTAGGGCAATAAGCTAGGTTTTCGTGTGGATGGGATCTCTGTCTTTAACTGGCACTTACACTTTCCTGTTTTTTTAATAATTTCTTTAAAAAAGGATCTCAGATGTTCTTTTAGGTCCTGTTCTGGACAATTGCCTGTTATTTAATGTTTCATGCAAATGTTAGTTATTGTTTGTGTATCCATTTGTGTCTTCTTCAGGAAAAGTTGGACATAGGGACAAGAAAAGAGGTGGATGGAATGGGAGCACCTGAAATAAAGTATGGGGACTCAATATGCTTCATACAACACGTAGATACAGGCCTATGGCTCACGTACCAGTCTGCTGATGCAAAGTCTGTAAGAATGGGTTCTGTACAGCGAAAGGTAAGACTGTAAATAGAAATGCATCTCAGTCAATCACAGTCTGATAGGGTGGGTGGTGGTTGGGAAATGAAGGAAACAACATGAAACAGCTAATTTCTGGATTTCAAATATTTTAAGCATGCCTTAGTGTGCTTGCCATGTGAAAATTTGGGTTAATGTTCAGTCACATGTTGGAAAGGTAAGTGATGTATTGAATTCTCAAACTGAAAGCCAAACAAAGTGCATGTGTTAGCCTGGAGACATTAACCCCCATACATTGATAAGTCTGGATATACTTGATTTCAAACTAAAATATTAGGAACAGCCTATAGAATATGCTAAAATTCCTTTCTTCAGTGTAGTTTGATTTGAGTAGGTTTTTAGTTCAAAGTATTTCTTTCCACATTGTAAGTTTGGGCTGGAATGTTCAAGTCTTGAGTGCTGAGAGATTTCCTTTATAGAATCACCATAGCTAAGCAGAATGCTAGCTCAGCATCATAAAGCAGGAAAAAGATTATTTTACAACTTAACACTATAGTATTTTCCATGACTAGTTTACAAACCAGAACTATATATTTTATATATAAAATTTGTCTGTATCACATGTGCATATATATGAATACAAACATATTCTATAAAATTCTATCAAGCTGATATTTAAGAAAGTGTTCATATACACATACAATTTTTAGTGATTATAATACTAATAAAATTAACAACCATAATAATTGTAATACCTAATAATTCTGAAATAGTTCAAAATAAGTTACATTATTAAATAATTTAGTAATGCAAGTCTTATAAATAGCATGCATGTGTGTGTGTACATATATGTGTATGAAAAAAATTTGTTACCAGAAATAGTTTAAAATATTTATGTAGATTGGATTGAATACCTTGAAAGCCATGATAAATAAACATGAAAAACTGGATGTTATTGGAAATATCCTGAAGCATAGTCAGAAAAGAAGGTCAGTGACATTCTTAGAAAACAGGACCAGTAAAGAATACCTACTATAACATTGTCTGCTTTGGGGATTTACTGCTTTGTAAGGGAACTATTTTTAATGTTGATAAAAACAAACAGCAAGCAAAACCCCTTAGATTTTTAGTTTATTATTGAAAAAAAAAATAAAGTATATTGTTTACAAAGCTGTGACTTTGAGATTCTTATGGCACTGAACCTGCTAGCTAAGTAAATTTTGTCCTTGGACATGAGAAACGAAAACATGGAATTACGTGGTTTTTAATCAAATTGTTATTTTTGTGTGTGACTTCATTATTTCCTAGCCTGTCTGATTTTTCTTATTTACAAATAATGTTTCATTTTTCAGTGACTGCTTCTTATATTTGTTTTTCAGGCAATAATGCACCATGAAGGTCACATGGATGATGGCTTAACACTGTCCAGATCTCAGAATGAAGAATCCCGTACAGCACGTGTCATCCGTAGTACAGTCTTCCTTTTCAACAGGTTTATAAGGTGTGCTTTTAAAATGATCTTTTCATCCTTTTTCTTTTTTTCTCTATAATTTTATTCAAAGTGGCCATTTACATGACAGTGAGCAATTTAGCCTTCAGAAAAACACAAATATACTGAAGACATTCAGTCTCAAGAAAAAGTTTTTCTTAAAAATTATACCTTCTTTCTACCCTCACGTTACGCTTTGCTTATTTTTTTCCCTTTTAATGCTAGTTGTTTCTGTAATACTTTGAAAGATAAAAAAATGTTTTCTTTTATAGGAGTTAGCTGTTTAAAAATCCTGTCAGATTTATGCAATTTGCATTTATCTTCCCATTCCAAATGTTCTCCTAAATAACAGTGATAAAATGCTAATTCTCAACTGCTTGTGATTTCAGTAATTAATGAAAGGCCCTTTCATCAGTGTAGCTTGCATTAGAAAAAGAATGATACGGAGTAAGACTATATGAAATGATAAGAATTTCATAAGAATTCATTTGTCGTGAGAAAAAAACAGTGTAGGAGATGGTGACCTGAAGCAACCACAGCCTAAATCAGTGCATGATCAAAGACATACACATCTCAATTTGTTGAAAAACATTTAACAGCATTAAATTTAGATAACAGCAGAGAAAATCACCCCTCAGGAGAATTGCCTACTGTATGACATTTAAAATAAAAAAGAAATGTAAGCTCTAGGTCACTTTGTAAATAATACACCTTCTTAGAAGCTTCAAAGAATGCCATGAAAGATAAGGACAGAGAAAGGCAATGTAATGATAAGGTTTCACAAATCAAGGTATTGCTAAATTACAGTGCCAGTTTTTGTGGAGTGCACAGGGAGTCCAGGGTAGTGTTTAACAGTTTAGTTTTGGCAGGATGTTACTCCAAGAAGAAAAAGCTGAATTGAAGAGGATGAAAATTACTCTTCTAAGTGTACTCCCCACTTCTTTCCCACAAAGTCAGTAGAAAAATTGCACTTTAGATAACTTGTTCACAATAAAAATTAGGTTGTCTTGCTATCTTTGTGAAACATTACATTATTTATTGTAGGAGATTTAGAAAACAAAACCAACCAAACAAAAAACCCAAACCAACTATCAAAGCAAAAATCACATCACCCCTACTGTCTACTGCACAGCCAGGTTTCTCTCCCCTTCTTGGCCCCTCCTGTTCCTTGGAGAACGTTCTCAAGGGTCCTCCACCACCTGCCTGACGGAAGCCGGGAATGGGCAAGGGAAAGCCCTCGCCTTCCACTTGCTGTGTGGTGCTGATGAGGTATCACCTGTGTTTCAATAAAGATGAGGTTTAAATGGAGGAGAAAGGTATATCGGGTCTGGAAAGCACAGCGCTGAGGGAAAATTGTGCTGTGGAGTTTGTTGGGGATTCAGCTGAGCAAGGGGCTGGGCTAAATGGTTGAGAACAGTCAGCCCTCCACTTCTAGGAGAAAAAGGTTATAGACTACTGCAAGGCTAAGCTTGAGCTGGGTATTAGGGAAACAAAAAGTCTAATGAAGTGCTGGGGCAGAGTTGTGGAAGTGCTGCATCTTCCCACACTGAATACGGCCCAAGAACAGGTTAGAGGTGTGTTTGAGAGCCTTGACGGGCTATACAGGCCCTCCTCAGCACCACAGGACTGGTTTCTTTAACTTCATCCATTCCAGCTTCATGATGCTTTGTGCAGGTTTACAGCAGCATCTCTTCATCTTTTCCCCTGCCTATGAAGCTACTACATGCCTAGGTAGACTATTAAAGTGTTTTCTGAATGTCAGAAACTTTAAGAGAACATTTTTGATGGTTTCAGGTTATATTTGGGAAGAGAGGGGTGGATTGTTAAGTAGAAAATGGGGAGGCATAAATAATTTTTGGGAAGTTACGTGGCTGTCAGAAAATTGTTTGAGTTTTGACATCTAACAAAACTTTGTTTTAAATAAATAAAGAGTTTGAATGATAAATTAAATCAATTTTCAGTACTCAGGAGTCTTTGCATCTTCTTGTAGGGGCCTTGATGCTCTCAGCAAGAAAGTGAAGTCTTCCACCATTGATTTGCCTATCGAGTCAGTCAGTCTGAGCCTTCAGGACTTGATTGGCTACTTTCACCCCCCTGATGAACATTTGGAGCATGAAAACAAACAAAACAGACTCCGAGCACTGAAGAATCGCCAGAACCTCTTCCAAGAAGAGGTAGTTCTCTGTTTTACTCCTGATTTTCACCATGTTGTCTGCAAGTATTCTTTCACAGTATCTGTAGTGTTGATATCTAATGTGGAGTATGGTTGCAGTGGTTTGTTGTTTGGGGTTTTTTGTCCTATAAAAGTCAAGCTATTTGCCTGTGTGTTCAAAGAAATACATTTAAGGTCTTACTTCTTTTCCCTTTTTTAAAAATTTAAATATTAATTTTACTTTGTGCTCTGAATTCTAGGCATAATTTCCTTCTTATGTGTGAATTAGTTTCTTCTGTTATAGTCTAATCCCTTGATGCAGAAGGATGTTTTGGTTTAATAAGCATGCTTTAAGTGTCTTATTTAATATTATCTGTTATTTCTCTGGTAGTGATAGTTGCCTATAATTTTTCAGATGCCTGAGTGCCTTCCAGAATAGAAACTTGTCTAAAATTATATCATGAATACTGTTTACTTTTTGTTTGACCATACTAAATGGTAGATTTTTATTATCAGAGTCAAGGAAAATTTTCCATGGGGGTTGCTTGTTCGACTCCATGTATGTATTCTTGTGTTTTTTATAACCTATTCTTCATGTTTTGTTTTCTTTGATTTCTGAAAATCTTTTTGTTTGCACCTAAGAAATATATTTTTTTTTAAGGGTATGATCAACCTGGTTCTTGAATGTATTGATCGCTTGAATGTATACAGCAGTGCGGCTCATTTTGCAGACGTAGCTGGGAAGGAAGCTGGAGAAGCATGGAAATCTATTCTGAATTCTTTGTATGAATTACTAGGTAAGACATAGTACAGGTTACTGGGATTGTTTTAGCGCAAAATAATGAAGAATAGAGAAACACATACCTGTTTTAGTATAGAAGAACTTCCCCTGTGTAGAAATTAATGATACAAATTAAACAAGATTTTTGCATATGCACAGGTTGCAAGAGTGACCAAAATAGTACTTCCTAACATTAGATTGGTAGATTTTATAAACATTATAAGGTAATTTTTAGGTTTTAATTTTGGTTTTCATCATTTTTATAGCTGAAAGATAAATACACCCTCTGTACACCTCTCTCCACTTCTGTAACTTGCAGCATAGTGACAATGTGGGTCAAAAACAGGACTGAAACTTAAGATACATCAGACTGCTTTGCTTTCAGCTAAGAGTAATTTGTAACAGTGGTACACTGTTGTCCTTTGTACTATAATTTTGTATAAAGAACCTTTTCAGAAGTAGGTGGGAGTTTTTGCCAGTGGATTTATTATGCTTGATGATTGAGAAATTTTATGACTTGGCAACATGAATTATATTGTAGATTCTTGAATGGAGTGTCCAGATCCTTTTCCCCTCTCTTTTTTTTTTT